>JALMQS010000101.1:11816479-12081698 GCA_024734495.1 Forficula auricularia
AAACCGACTTCAAAAAATTAAATGCAACAAATATAAAAATACACTAAAAGGTATAAAATAATTATTATCTTATCCAGTTACAACCAAACGACGAAATATTAACACGAAACCACTTTTTAAAGTCGGTGCCAAACAAACTATACCTATAAGCGAGCATACCCGCCAAACGTACTAAGTAAGATCCGTCGAGTGCGATTCATAAAAGGTATATGTTTGGCACCAACTTCAAAAAGTAATTTCGTGTTAATATTTCGTCGTTTAGTTGTAACTAAATAAGATAATAATTATTTTATACCTTTTAGTGTATTTTTATATTTGTTGCATTTAATTTTTTGAAGTCGATTTTATTTTTTCTTAAAAATTTTTATTTTTCTCTTTTTAGTGATGTTATTAATAGTGATTATATCATCAGAACTTGACCAAATTAATATGACACCATCCCTAAGACACCCCTTTCGGATAAAAAAAGAACCATCGAAATCGGTTCATAAACAAAGAGGTTAGGTCTAAACAAACCTAATAAAACCTAATAAAAAAGGTCTAATACCTATGAAAAAAATTCGAAAAAAAAATGGGACCAATCGGAAGCTAGACTGGACCCAATGCAAAAAAATTTTCAAAAATCCGTTGACAATTGGCGGAGATATGAGGTAACATAGGCACAAAAAAAAAAAAAAAAAAAAAATTCAATCGAATAGAGAACCTCCTCCTTTTTTGAAGTCGGTTAAAAATATGTGTTTTTGGAAGAAAATCAAAATAAAGATAACATAGGAGTTAGATGCACTTTATTTACGACAATGGTAGATTAGCCAAAAAATTAACGTTGTTAAATTTAAGACGAAAATAATTTCATGTAGCAGAATGAGAATCCATAACAGCACGTTTAGAGATATTATTTTTAATCTTTATGAAATTTTTCAATTAATTTGAACGCTTTAATTATTACAATTGAAATAGGCAACGCTTCAGCAAAAGATAAGAATATACTTATGCAAGTCGATGTGTAGATATTAGAAAGAATATGAGTGCCCTATAATAATTATTAGGTACTCTTGAGGGGATAATTGATTTTTTATATCCGAGGAAAGAAGTTCAAGGATTCTAAGATATAGTGCCTATCTTGCAGCTTAATGATGAAATTCAGGGGTGCTCACTCTCTCTACCCCCATAAGTATGTATTTGTTATTCACCGATGGCGAGTGCCACAAGCGGCTACCAATAGATGTAAAAGGGAGGATTCACATCGAATTTACGATACATTAAAAATTCTATGCATCATGAATAGATCAACCTATCGTTTTATCAATAATTTGAGTATACGAAAATGTACTTGAAAAAATTTGAAGACAGAGGCCAAAGTGGATAAGGAATCGCACAATATCCTTATCTATAGTAGAAGAGACATTCAAAAAATGGCTGGCAGATTGAGATTTCTTAACAACCGGTCCAAAAATACATTTTTTAAATTACTTTTCATATTTTAGAACTATTTTTAATTTTTTTTCAACTAAAATGGACAAAATTTCATTAAGTGACAAGTACAGAATTAAAGAGAGTTCTATTCAAATTCACTAAGAAACATTCTATAAAAGTATTTTCATATAGATTTTAAATAATTTACTTATTTTTATATCCTTGTTAAGAGAAAAATTGAAATAAGAAAAAAATTCATCTGTTTTGAGTTTCTTAAGCCGACGATTCAATGAAAAGAAGATTGATTATAATTATACTGTTTTGTATTTCCACATGTATGATCATGTGACTAAGTGATCCCCCCCTCTCGCTAATCAATCATCTTATCTTGATGAATTACAAGGGGGCTTTTAATGCTTTTTTTTGGACTATGAAAGAAAGTCTTAAGAGAGTGAAAAAAAATGAAGACATTTCCAAAAAAATAATTACTCGCATTGCAAACAAAAGCCAAGGGTTTTTGAAAAATCCCACTTGTATTTTTCCGGAAAATTATTTTTTAAGACGAAAAAAAAATCTTAATAAGAAAGCAGCAATGGAGGCGAAGTTTCTTTGTCATTTTAGGTCAAGGGTTGTTTGGTGACGAACGTCAAATAACTCTAGTGGTCTAGAAGGGTGGGTGCGCAGAGGGGGGTCTCTAATCTAAAGCGATACAATGCTGCGTTTACAAATTTCCACTTTTTGGCTGTTGTAATGGTCAACAGAGAAAAATTGCGAACCACCACTCGCCGGCTTATCTCTCTGCAGCCCTTGGCGCAGGGCTGCCTATCATGCTTTTTTCAACCCCCTTCCGAAAGAGCGAAACCCTTTAGAAAAGCGAAGCATCTTATCTTGCTGATATCATCAACATTTGCTTTAAAGCTGGAAAAATCCTCTTCAAGCAGAAATAAATGCACAAGATCAAACGATCACGTACCAACTAATATGTTCATTACGTATCCATTATGAGGCCGAATTTGCATAAAGATGGCGCAGGCAGCAAATGCATGGAAAAAGTGAAATAGTTAAATAGAGTCTTGTTTATTATCGTAATAAAAAGTTGCTATCCACTGTATTTTTATAAAAAAAACTACACTCTTAAATGTTAATTAAATTATACCCTAAGGAGGATCGTTGCCCGGCTAACTGTTCATATTTAAAATGTGAATTTTCCATCGAGAGAGGGCGCGCGGAAGGAATTTGAATTCGAATTTTAACGGAGTATCGACTAGTAATACCCAACAATGGACAAATTTCCATTACGGAATGCGCTGTGGATCATAATCATCTTATTATTTTTTACGTATATATAAAATATATTTAATTTTCTTATTCTATTAAATTATATCAAAAAAAAATAAAGTATTAGAAATTTGAGCACTATAATATTTACTAATTTACTAACTAGATAGTTGGACCAATATTGATAAAACTTTGTATTTAGTGTTAGTAACTAATATTTCTAATTGTAAATTCGCATAATATTTATAAATTTTCACTTTTTTGTTTGATGTTTTAGAATAATTTTTGTAGTTGCTGATGAAGTCGCAATAAATCGACGAAACGTTCATTACTAATTAATTATTGTTTTTTTCCTCATCTCTACGAATCTTAGTTATATTTTTCTAATTTCTCAAAAAATACTTTAATTTAACTTACTAATTAAAAATAGACTTTAAACGCTACAAAAAGTCCTTGATTTGAGAAATTTTGAAAAAATGTAAAAAAATAATGGTAAAATGAATCTAAAATAATAATAATAAATAGAAGACGTTAGTTTCACATTCACTAGTCGAAACTAGTTTCTTAATTAATAGCTCAACTAGAATAATGGTAACATACATACAAGGACAGACATTTTTCAAAAAAATTATTATTATTATTATTTTAACTCAAGGAATCTTAAAAGGAAAAGATCTATAAAATCTCGACTTTGAATTTTCCACTAGTACATAATAAATTCCGTTACTATTTGTTGTATAGTATTAGAAATAAAAAAAATTTCTCCATTCAACCAAATGTAAATATTGCGATCCTTATAATTCAACTCAATATTTGACATTCAAGCTTTCGGAGGATTGGATTCGATATCCTTTGCCAATAAAGCCTTTGCAAAAAGAAGAAGGGTCTTGGGCTTTATTCCAAAGGCCGCTAAACGGCTCATTCTTCACCCGCGTCTCGTTACAAATTGCCTTTTTCTTTCCTCTTTTTCTTTTTATTATATTTTTTTTTTCACCAAAGAGCGTTTGGTCCAGTGTTCTTTCGCGTCAGGATTATCTCGCTAGATGGATTCCGGGCAAAGGGACGTTTACGGTCAATTTTGAAAGCAGTTCAGTCAGAGCTGTTGTTCCCGGGGGGCTGGCTCTGTTACACACAGCTGCTGTAGCCCTATTGTTGGGAGCGTTTTGTGAATGCCTGCGCATATGGCGCCTGCCTCCCTCGAAATCTCGAAACGTTGCCCGGCCGGAGCTGAGCGCCCGGGTGCTGGTAACAGTTTGTGATCGATGTGCTGCTGAAGGACCGATGATTCAACATCTCGACATGCCAAGCTCGGCGCGGAATTCATTAAATGTCCAAAAAAATAAATTAAACTAAAGGGGTGGGTGAAGTTTAGTGTGAAATTAAAGAATAGGCTCAAAACAACAAGAGTGAAAAAGAATAATGGGATTGACATTGTAAACTTTCGCTTAACCTAGAGATCATAAATGATTATTAAAATATTTGAATGATCCTTGAAGAAATTGTCATATGTAGGTAGGTACTAAATCAATATAATTTAATGAATTTCGAATCAAATAATATTAATAAAAATTTAGAAATATATGTATATTTTTTTATTAATAAGAAATAATTTAATAGTAGTCATCATGCGGATCATCTTAATTTAAATAAAAATTTGTTAAATCAAAATTGAATTAAGTAATCTTAATAATCTTTAGTCTAGACGATAAGACGGTTTCGCTATAATTACGAAGGAATAATTATTTATATATATAAGTTCACAAATCTCAAAATGGCGACCATGTTAATTTTTCAATCTTTATATCTCTCTAATCGTTAATTTAATTTAATTAAGTTTTATTACTAAAATTTTAAGCTTTTTATCGTGAACAAAATGACACTATATTTTTGAAAATCGGTTAACAAACGACCGAGTTATAATGAAAAATTGACGGTGTAATTCTATTTAACAATGACTAACCATACAAAGACAACACATAACTCGGTTGTTTGTCAACCGATTTTCAAAAATAAAATGTCATTTTTTTCGCAATAAAAAGCTTAATATTTAATCACATAAAACATATTTTGATAAAACTAACGATTACTCAGATATAAAGGTTTGAACATTTTGTCATGACCGTCAGAAATGGGCCCCCAGAAAACTAAAAATGCGAAAACTAACCTCCAAAAATGGGTGGGGGTGGGGCATATTAGAGCCTGAAAAACAACTTAGGGATTCACTGACAGCTCAAGCTTGAAAATAATTACAGATATTTTTTATTAAAAATAATTATAAAAATAATAAGATTTTATACAAAAAAATGATAATTTATCAAATGTTTTATTTATGTCTATAATGAAAGAAGTGAAGTGAATGAATAAAAAACTCATTGAACTTTTTTAGTTGAACGATTCTTTCAAATATAATTTTAGTCTAATCGATTGGTTGAATGAAATGATCTTCCATCTTAGAAATGGAGAGGATTCATTTCCTGAATAGAATGGGGCGTCAAGTTCCGATTGCTTTTCTAATATAATCAAATGAGTTCTATAAATATTTTCATGATTTAGGGAAAAACAGAAATTGTTTTTATATATATTAAAAGCATAATTAATTTCTCATTTAATATACATTAAATTTTAGATGAACGAAAACACTCCAACTTATTTGTTATTGAAAAAAGAAAAAAAATCTTCCTGTTTCCTCAATTAAGAATATAATCATATAAACAATTGTAGTAAAAAAAAAAAAAATGGTAGCATTGCTGAAACAATTCCAACCATATAATTTAAATGAGTATTTTATATATAAGTCTCCGAGACTAGTTTCTGACGAGAGTGAGAGGGAGGACTGAGTTGCTCATCTGCAGATGGTTTTATATCTCTCGATGGCTGTCTTCTGCTTTCGAAAGTAGCCTCTCCGTTATTGAGTTGTGTTTTTATAAGAACGAACGCGAGTGGGATTGAAGAGCTGAAGTGCTCACTGATCGGTCATCGAAGGAATCGGCCTAGCTGATTTCATCAAGACCACACGGACGGACAGGTCTCATCTCGTTAAATATTTGATTCTCGTAAATATTTTATTCGATCGATTCCCTTACTGTTAAGAGTATAATCAATAAAAAAAAGCATTCTTTTTACCAAAAAAGTGATCCCCAAAAAGGGATGAATTTACATTATAGAAAGCAACGACGAATCATAATCTAAAATTATCATATTTTACATAATCTGTAATGGGTATTAGTTCATAGTCTAGTGCCACTTTAGAGTATTTTGTTCCATCAATGTTTTTTTGAATTTTTTGAAAATCGTTATCTCCGGTTTTAGAATAAAATTTAAGTTACTACAAGCTCTAGAAAAACTTCTCGTGAATATAGAATATGTATTTTTCTTTCGAGATATTAATTACAATTTATCTTAAATTTTAATAATGTATTATATTAAAATTTTTACAAGGGCGACTCGAACCAGAGAGAGTGTATCAAGTCTTGAATAAGTTTTCATTTTTCCTCCAATTTTGAGATATAAATCAATTTTTTATATTTTAAACTAAGGTAGACACTTTTTACTTTCACATTTATATTTTAGACCTGTGATCACTAAAATATTTTTATCGAAATTCTTAGTGTTGTTATAATTGAGAAATTAAAAAAATCCAAAAAAGATGCCAGGTACTCAAAAATGAAGAGATTTTAATTACAATCTATGGTTCATAGACTGTAATAGTTATGGATTAACTCACATTTGTTAATTAAAATTATATATCCATTTTTGAGAAGTGTTTAAAAAAATGAAATAAAAATGTACTGGAATAAAAAACTAAGCAAAAATCAATTGCCTGACTTGCTTATTTTTTAGTCAAAATATCTAAATTAAAAATTTCATAATTACGGTTTCAAAGATCAAAACTGGAAAGCCTACATACACAAACAACATATATTCAAAAAAGCACTTTTATGGACTCATAATGAGACTTTGAAACGTATCATAATTTCTATAACTTCATTTGAAAACATCCATTTCCTTTTGTTGTCGTGATGGAAATAAAAGACAAACTGTTAAAATGGGCGCAACATTTCGGCAATCCCCACTAACGTGTCAATGGTTCTTTTATTCCGCATTTCCCGCCGTTTCCGGGATTTGCTCTAAGTTCCTTTCGATAATATATCGTATAATTCGGATCGAGCTGAGATAACTAGAAGCATCGACGAAAAAGTTAATCTGTTGTTATTGACCTGGGATTTATTTATTTATTACTCAAGAGGGGATGGAATGCTGGAGGCTGCTGCTCCATCGATTGGTGACATGTCTGTCCATGACATCCACTTGGAAATAACAGCATCTGATTAGAAGCCATTATTTGTGTTTTCATTAGCAGCTTTCCCGTCTCTTGAAGTTCTTCAATGAAATTAATGGATTGGCTAATTAATTAATTCGAATATTATTGAAGATGATTTTGAATGAGGAAAATGATAAAAGATTGATCAACGCACTGCAGGTAGCTAATTGGTGTTCTCTCCCCTCGCTCTTCATTTGTGTACTTGATAGCTAATCACTGCGTAAATATTCAGAAATTGACTAGGAGCAAAAAAATACACCTATTAATTGAATATATATGAAATGAACACGGGATATTCATCTTCAGAAGATGGATTACGTTCGAAAAACGGATCAAGTCAATTTAATCGAAACAAATTAACTCGTTTCAAAATCAATCATTTCAGGTTGCGAAAATAAAGTTTAAAATTTTTTAATATTAATTTGGAAGTAAAAGTAATACTTTATCAATGACTCAATATAATATCTGCCAATTTTTGTTAAATGGAATATTTTTGACTACGAAAAGTTTGGGTTAGAAAACTGAAATTTAGCATCTTTTTCAATATAAACTTTTGTGCCAAATTTCAGTTAACATTTCGATTTTTTCAGATTTTCTTGCTGAAGTATTAAAGCTAGAAAGCCCAAAATCTAAGTTGGTTTTTTGTTTAGAAAATTAGATATTTTGGCCCCACATCGTCCTGTTAACGTGACAACGTGAGTATAGGAATCCGGACAAAAATACAGACAAAAACTACTATTCTTGATTTTTTTCAATATTTGGATAAAAAACATGAGATTTTTTAAGAAAAAATACTAATAATACTCCGGTCGCCTGGGATGCTGCGCATTGTTTGTCTAAACATCTAAGTACTTCAGATTCAGAATTCATAATTAATCTACTTGAAAAATATTTTCTAACTAAACTTATGTAAGATTGTTTTCAGTGTTTGTTTACTAACATTGCCCACGCAAAAATTTTAGCACTAACGTTTTAACAATTTTTTAACTTTTATCCTTAATAGTGAATAGATGCAACACAGAAATAATTGTATGAGTTGGTGGATCATAAAAATGAGGAGAATGTTTAGGACATATCAAGTTTTTCATAAAATATAACATCTTAATTGGTTATCTCCGAACTTTCAATTCTTTATTATGTTAGATCAACTTCAGGGCTTCTTTTTACGTTATGATAAATAATTTTAGTAAGTCAAGGCAATTATCTTTGTTCTTATTGTTTACATTTTGCCTATTTGCGTCTATCACATTAATACTAGTATGAAAGCCATGTTGATTTCGCATTAGTGCGTTAAAGTCACATTCTTAAATATGTAAAGTTCAACTTTTCACTCATGAGGAAGTTTTTTTGTTGTTGTTTCCGAGCTTCCAATTATTGAATATTTCTTGAGAGTATTTATGATGTATTTCTTTAATTTTTTATTTTAGTTGGGTTCAGAGGCCTTAGGTGTTAATTAAAAAACGTCCTTCCCTGAAATCAAATTTAGGGAGAAATTTTTTAACTATATTATATATTTATATGGTTTTTATTCTATAATTGGATGTATCAATCTGCCCCTGGTCATGACAACTTGAAAGACCATTTCAGAAGTTAGCGTTCTTGAAAGAATACCGATCTTAGAGAGTGTGGGCTGTTATTCTAGTACTTCTTACAGTCTTTCCAATCTCGTCGCTTGCATTGATTACAGAATTTAATTATAGTATAGATAAAAGAAATTTCGAAGTAAGAAAAATAAAAATATTTACATTAAACTATAGTAGACATTTTGGGAACTTTATTCTTAGCTTCAATAGGACATCTATATACTAAATATAAAGTGCTGATGGTAGCGGTTGTACATAAGTCAAGAAGGCCCGAATACTAGCGTGAATGACTGAAGACAATTTGACAAGCTTCTCGAAGACCCATTAGTCAGCTCGTTATACTATAATTCGTCGCATAATATTATATATCAAAATAATAACTAATTATATACCTTGATAAGGAAAGTGTAAATAATTCAATATAAATTTATTTTATTTTTATTAAAATATTTTTATTGTAAAGTTATTATTCTATAAAAATATTTAATAACTCCGGAAATGTGATTGCTCGCAATTAGTTTACTCAATATTTTTTTTTTTTTTAATAATTTACGATCAATAAAATGTGCAAAAAAGCCGAGAGGTTTTTTCTGAGTGTCTCGTTTACTATAATAAATATCCAAACAGCCACCCACCATCGCATCGGTTCTATTTCAAAAGCAGAAGTATATAAGTGGTATCATCTTTACCTGCGAAAGAGGCATATATAATGTAAAAAGGCTCGAAAGCAATTAGGTTTGCGAATTAGACAAAAGAAATCTAAAAAAAATCTTTCTCCCTAAATGTGTTTCCATGAAAACCGACTTCTTCTACCTGAGATCTTTGAAGCACAATCAAAAACTAAAAAATTAAAGGATAACATCATAAAATACTTTAAAAAAATATTCAATAATTGGAAGAACGGAAATTTCACAAAAAAGTTTGTTTTTATTAAATCATAGGAATTTTCATTAATTATAAGTGAGCACTCAAAAATACAAATTTTCTTTTTAGGTGGAAAGTAAAGATGATTAGAGAGGAATGAAGATGGTTAAAAATAGTTTAAATGACAAGGTAGAAAAAGTCACGTTTTATCACTCTAAGTTAAGTTTATAAAAAGAGAAATGTTTGTCAAAGAACGAGTTCAACAAAGCCTTAAAAAACGTTTATTTCATATACTCGTAGTTAATTCTATGAAGCCCATTATTACACTAAAAAGGATTTTGAAATAATAATAATCACATTATGAAATCAAAGAAAAATTTATGATAAAAGTGCAAATATGAAAAATTATTAAAAATAATTTCTTGCTGAGAATAGCAGAGCTGTAGATTTTTAACAGTCTGATTGATTTTCTCTTAAAAATGTAAAATTATTGTAACCAGTATTATTAATGTATGCCTTTAATGTTTGTTTACTATGCTTACTAATTTAATATATAATTACGTAATTTGGCGGCAAAATTTTAACAAATTTTATTTCATCTGGAGATTCTAATTACTACTAAGCAAATATGAGCATAAGTAATGTCAATGATAAATGATTTCTATAATATAATTCAATAAAGTTGTATTTTTGTTTTTATTGACTAACTTATTATTATTATGTACCATACTTGTGAAAAATTAAGCTCTTTTCACAATGGTAAATTGTAATTTCAATCAAAAAATTTGACTTTTCATTCCTCAACGAAAAAATTTGTATTTTACCTAGTCAAACAATTCTAAAGAAATATTTATATTTAATTGATTGAATAGATTATTTTATAATGACGCAAAGAAAAATTTCGAAAAAAACAATGAAAGGAATTAATTTGAAAGAGGAGAGCGTGACTTGAAGTGATTTTTCAATTGGAATTGGTAAGACCTTTTGAATTTGAAATTGATATTACCAATGAATGAATGAATTTCCATTGAAAACATAGCTGAATGGTCAAAGGGCCGGTTTCCCGAAAACCAAGAATCCAAGTTCAAATACTCATGAGCCACGTTTTTATCTGGATCAAACAAAAAAACAACCAGCAGCTCGAAAGGTAAACGTCCTGTTCCTCTGTTCCTCCGCCCAGAGCCGAAAAGATACAGTTACGAGATGCGGCTTATCTCTAGATTTCCAGATACCCTGAGATCCGAGTTGAGAACTATATCAACAAGTATAATATTATGGAAAATATGGAAGTGAAGGTGCAGAGAAGGGATAATAGAGAGAAAACGTCTGGCGGTTTGTCCTGGCTTCAGGTAAGTTCAATGAATCCGTCTCAGGTAACAAAAAAGGGAGGCCGGGTTGCCCCTAAATGGGTCTTTATAGACGAATATCGATATTCTACCTAAAGGAAAGTTACTCGAAGGGAATAACAAGATCTCAATTCAAAGCCAGGAATAAGAAACGTGCCAAAACTTGGATTATTCACACAAAATGAAACTAATTCCATGATTTTATTATAATTTTATTGATGAGTGAGAAAGGTATTTATTTTTCTTTAAATGCATCACATTTTTATTTGCAGAGGTATCTAAGATATATTTTAAATTTCTAATTCACTCATTTCAGTTACTTAATATTCTAATGTGTAAGAAATGACAATGAAATGACACTGGCATCCATGGAAAGCAGTTTGTTATCTAAATCTCAGTAGTTGACGTATTTTTTTTGTTTTACAAAATTTATTTCTCCCTATAATTCTACTGGATTGTTTAAAATAAAAATATTTGTCTTTTTAACTTTAGTAGACATACTACTTTTGTACATAGTATTAATAATTTCATTTAGATATAAGGGATTTACTTACAAACAGTCCTAGTGTTATATGTAGTAATATCGAACTTAATAAGAAGATAGAAACCTCTCTTATAATAATATAATATTTAATTTTTTAATAATTAAATAAGAAAATAAGTTAATCTCTCAACTAGCGTGTTATAAACCTCGACCGGTGCATGCCCTTAGAGCCTTTGCGATCATAATAACTATGTACTTCAAATGCGAATGGTGTTTTTCCATTATATTTTATGATGATGATAATAATATAATAATAATGAATAATAGAAACAGGAAACGAATTCAGTGTTATATGGTCAATCCTTGGCTCAACATTAATGTTATAATCAAAAGCAATTAGCATCCTCGGTAGTTCAGGGGAGAATGGAATTGATTTTAAATATTCAGGCAGAGTCTGGTATATGTGAACCCGAAGGGATGGGAAATGGTAGGATCAGGGGCTCCATTGCCACTTTGATGCATTGCAGTCCGTTTATTACGACCAGTTGCATAGCAATGGGAATTTCGTATGGCGCAACGCCTGATCAAATTCGAAAACAAAGTGCACTAAGCAGCAATTGGGCGGGTCGAAAAATTTTTCACGCGAGATTCCGATATAAAGTCTCGGCTTGATTTCAATTTACATGAGACGGATATGATTTCAACCATAGGCGAAATTTATAGGATGTTACGAAGGTGGCGGAAAAATTCGATCCCCTGAAATAAATAAAGTTGAGGAGAGAGAACGAGACGGTTATTGCGTAAAAAAACATGGTCATATAGTTGAAATGTCAAAGACCATTTGATAATGGTCCACTCGTAGATAAATTATTCTCAGAAAGATTTAGAAATGCTCAAATTTTATCATCCAGTTACTTGACATTCATTAGACTCCGAATGATTAGGAGGCAGTGACTCATGATGTCTCACGCCCAAGAATACAAAACCAAGCAAAAATTCGGGATCTCTTCCTTATTATATTAATGATGGAGATAAGACTGGTCCCATTAGATGTCTTCTTACATCAAGTGTCTTTTTATAAAAAATCTGATTGCAGAAATTCGCGGAACTGAGGCTGGGAACAGCTTGTAAAGAACTTAAAAGAAATGTAACAATAAATATGACGACAAATGAATGAAATATATGTTAAGTTAACGAGCTCGAATTTAACTAGGAATAAAATTTAATCGAGCTGTTCATAATCGCTTTAGAAATCGAAACGTTATACTTTTTTATTTTGTCAATAAAATACAATCTTGTAATGTTTCTCTCCAAGAAACTGGAACTCGCTTCCCTCATTTCAAAATATTTTAAATAAATAATGTAAATTTAAATAATAATAATAGGAAATTTTTCAAACATCAAAAATAAAAGAAGCAGAAATTTAATTTAATGAATTAATAATCCGCTCAAGACATGTTCATGCAAGTAATAAAAATGTGGAAATGTATATTAAATCAAGAAGTAAATTTAATTATAGAAATGTCATTTAAAACTGACATGTTTTACAAATTTTTAAATATCCTGTAATAATATAAACCTTACACAGTGGATTTAAGTAGATTAAAAATATAAAACGTTGCTTTAAAAATAAAATAAAATGTAATTATAATGAATTTTTAATCGAAAATATAATTTTTTAACTAAATAGAAAAATATACAGGCCCAACGAATTGAATACTCAGAGCGTAAATTTTAGAAGAGTAGAAAATCCAATTATAGAAAATAAATTTACGAGAATGATAATAATAATAAAAAAATTAATAATTTTTATAGAAAAATGTTTATTTTAAAATAAATCAAATAGAAATATTTAAAATTCATCATTTTCACAATAAAAAAGATATTTTTTTTTCATAATAATTGTTTTCATTTTTGTAATATAAATAAAATTTTTTACATAATATGTAGGTATAAAATAGAATAACTCGCTATAAAAGTCCGATTGAAGTTTTAATTGAAAATTAATGTTTAATTTGTTTGGGAGATAGATATAAAGAGAAATAATAATCAGCATATAGTATATTTTTACAATATTCAAATATATTATAGTTAAAATATTCCATGCGATATTTATTCAAAATTTATATAAATAGAAACTTTTCGAGTGGAAACAAATTATGCGCCTGTAGCTTCGACAACCTTGAGAACAGCGCCAATGTAAAATGAATCGGAGTTCTACTCTTGGTTTCCTATGTTATCGATAACCATGGTATTTACTTTTTCTCTCCGAAAATATATTTCGATTTAAATCAACAGAAATATATTTTGAAAAATTAAGTACCTACTCCAGATGAGAAGTATTTTCTTTCTTATAAATTAGAATATTGCGTGTGAGAAGTTAACCCTCCAATAACAGTAAAATGAAAAAAACAACATATAATCACTATAAATAAATAAACACCTAGAAAATTTTGAAAGTCATATTACAAAATTCAAAATTGGATTCAAGATATTCCGAAATGAATATTTACCATACAGTGAAAATTGAAATTCATATTTTTGAGTCCACCTCACTTCTTTCGCAAACTATTTCATGGAGATATAGAGATTCTCATCATCATTGAGTATACAGTCCTAAGACTGGTTTGATGGAACCACCCGTCTCCACTCGACTCTGTCCCCCGCCAGCTGTTTGACCTCTCTAAATGTAGATATATACTAGATAAATAATTAAAGTAAATAAAAAATTGGCCTAACATGAAGAAATGAATTAATTTAGAATACAAATCCACGAAATTACATGTTCATTACAATAAATACGTGGGTGGATACATAAATATTAATGGAAAAATATCCCAATGATGAAGTTCTCATTTGCCTTCGAAATATTTGGAATTAGCAATTAAAAATTTTGTTCTTTATACTAATACACAGCTAAATTCTTCTACACCTTACAACCTTAAAAATAATATATATCTATTTGAAAATTTTCGATGAAAATTTTTTTCAGGTCTTAAGTTTAAGCCCGAGTATTTTTTATTTTATTTTTATTTTATTTTTTTATTAATAAATACGTATGATAAAAATTCCTTAGCTTGGAGATTTGGATCAAATTTTATGAATTATTGGTTAAAGAGGTTTTGATTTATATTAAAATTAAAAAAAAAAAATATTTTATTGGTAGACTTTTTTAAAGCAAAAGTTCACTTAAAAATAAGAATTTAAGAGCTTACAAAAATTCATGTTACTAAACATAAAAAATATCAAGAGTAAACCTTAAACTAATTTCTACAAAAATTTAATCAGCTCTTTATCTTAGTATAATACAGCTAAATATGAAATTAAGCTTTGAAAATATTATCCGTCTATGCTCTATGAGATAGGGCGCACCCAATATACTAAATGTAGTAAAGTGAAAAAAACAAAAACAAAAAACCATGGGCTAACGAAATTCAGAAATCGATTTTGAATAGGAAATGCCTTTAGTTTGTCGTAAATAAATAGTTAACGAAAGAAAAATAACAACAACAACAATAACCCACTTTTTTCGAATAGAGAGGGTAGATTATTATCATAGCGATTGTGAATGAGATAGAAGCCATCGAAACGGTTCAATTATCAATTTACTCCCTGTTGAGTGTTTTTTTCTCCCTATCCCTCTCATTTCCAAACTTTGAATATTTCCATCCGCCTTTTTTTTATTCTTGATGGATTGGCGACTGTTTCGATAAAAATAAAGAAAAACGAACATTTATTCACGAGAGATGGATAAAGAATAAAAACGATCATTAGAGGCTTTGAATATTTTTTCCCCTCTGTTGTTTGTCCATATTTAGCATTCGATGGAATCCCTTTATTTTGCACAATAATTTATTCGTAGCTTAAATCAAATAGTTTTAAGATTAGAAAAACAAAAGAAAAACTAGTAGACATAATTTACAATGGAGATTGCCAATGCCAATGCGAATTCGTTCCCATGTCAAATAATTCTTCGCGGGGAGAAATAATAGAAATGATTCGAGTAGGTATATCTATTTGCAAAAAATAAATAAATAAATTGAAAGGAAAAGTAAAAACTTTTCAAAGACTCGAGACGTTTAATTGAAAAGTTTTTATTTTGCCGAGAGTAGCAGAGTTGTTTAAACATAAAGAGAAATAAAGAGGTTGTCCTCCCCTTGATACAAATAAACATATACACAATATAATACATATATGTATAAGTATATATCAATGGTGGTTGATGACTTTTCAACCAGGGGAAAAAGAATCCTTCATTTTTTTGAAATTTTATTTTAATCTTCGGTCATTTTTTTGTTTCTTAAATTTCATTGAATACGGCATCATTCTCGTTATTTTTCAAATTTAACATTGGATTTTTTTGATTAAAAATATATGTTGGGACCTTCGTCCCAAATAGATAGGTACTACTTTGTATGAGTGAGAGTAGGAGTCAGAAATTAAATCTTTTGACATAAATTCTACAGATGGAAAACTACCATCTTGCACAATGAATCAGCCTGTCCTATAAGACAATCTTGAATTTCTCCTAATCTAATGCTATAAGCAAGCTATGACTTGCCTACCATATAGCGCTCTTAGTTATTTCCGATCTTAAATATTGAGAGCTCTTAAAAATGGATTATTCTAAAGATTCTCGATTCATCTTTATTTATACCTTTTTTGAATTATTACTATTTTAATAGTTCCTCAGCGAGAACAATTTTTTATCGACCAAAACTCGTTTGGACTTGTCTTTGACATGTTTGAACGGGAATATATAACAGGCAGGAACTTCAAACCTTCTATCGGGGCCCTTTTTGAAAAAAAAATTATTCATTTTAATTACCCTTTGAAACTATGCAACAATTTTATTTTATTTCGAGAAACAATATACTTTTCAAAACAAAAAATGTTTTTTATAGAAATATTTGAAATAACGGATAATAATTTGAAAATTTAAACATCCTCCTGAATTTATGAAAATACTCTAAATATTTCAAATTTTAGAGATGCGCCGCATCCAGAGCATCCATGGACCGCATGACACTGGTATATATATATTATTTATTTGTTTGAAACTATAGTTTCGAAGGCTTGGCCTTTATCATTAGTTTTTTTTTTAATTATAATATTATTTTTTATGGGGTAACGTAAGTAACGCGTGGATATTAAATTTTTTTGTTATTACTAAGCCGAGAAGCCAGTAGACATTGACATGATGAATGCCAAGCCTTCGAAACTATAGTCTCAAACAAATAAATAATATATATACATTTTAAATAAATTTGATATATATGTGTGTATATTTATTTGAATCAAGCAGAGGACAACTTTTTGTTTCTCTTTATGACTCGAGACGATGTCTATAAAATGTATTGTTAATGCTAGTTTTATAGCAAATGTGTGAGGTTTTGAGCTAGAAACCTGAATTTGGCTCAAGATTATTATCACAAATATTTGTACCAATTTCCAGCTCTAGCTACAACTATTCACTATTTTTTTTTTCAATTTCACTATCCTTTAAGTGAAACTTCTCTTCTTCAAGCGCCATACTCGATTCCGAGCGTTGACGATTACTGTGTAATTTTCTTGGGGAAATTTTTCACAGGGGTGGTTTCCCATTTCATTCCCCTGAAGCGATCAGATTACTGTATAAGCGGTCCAATATTTGCAAGGTAGATTTCACAAAAAAAAACTTTCGATAAATCTACCTTGTAAATTATATATATTTTTTTAATTTAAATTTTATTAAATATGTTTCACCTCTAACCTACACCAATCCCCATGAACAAATAATAATAATAATAATGATAATAAAAATAATAATAATTAATAAAATTGGGCATTTTTGAAATTAAATAAATGAACAACATTTTCAAAATTTTAAACTCATGTTCAAAAATTAACTTTTTGCAAAAATGATTATTTGATATTTAATATAAAAAACAACACCTTTCATTTGACAAATTATCGTATGCATAAAGCAAACTTGCTATTGACGAATGCACAAGTGCAAATGAAATTACATCCACTCTATGTAATGAGATACTCGTTAGAATAAGTAAATAGATGCTCATTTATTTGGATATTTATATATATTATGTCATTCTTGAAATGAACATAATGATCATTTTATTTACTCTTCATTATTACATTTGAATCTTTTTATTATTTTCTCCCCTCTCTTTTATGAAATGAATTTTTACATGCTTTTAATTATCTTGTCTGTCATTCTGGTTAGAAAGAAATTTCGAGGCTAACAAGATATTTTATTGATATGTCTACCCTTTGACTTGGTTTCTAACCTTAGGTAAGTACATCAAATGCAAATTTCTTTAAGCAAATAAAATCTTGTAATAAAATTTAGATTGAGCCGAATTTCTTCAAATATTATATTTCAACAATTCCACTAATAGGTAAAATTTTAATTTAATAAGTATTTTTATCTTTTTGATATACCTATATGTAATTACTGCACTGTTATAAGACTAAAATAAAATTTTATGAAAAAAAATATTTTTAAAACATGCATTTATTACAAAATCTACTAAAAAGTAGAATAATTTTTAAGTAGCTACTTGGTAGGTTTCCCATAAATAATTATATGAAAAATTATTCTACTTTTTAGTAGATTTTGAAATAAATGCTTTAAAAATTTTTTTTTATATTAAAATTGACCTTGTTCATTAGAACATTTGGTTATATTTTTTCTTCTTAAAAAGTAGAAAATATAAGCGCCTGTGTTTTTATTTTTAGTCACTTGAGTATAGAAATGTTTCTGGTACTAAAGAAAACTTGATTTTCTACTTTTTAGGGTATTTTAAAATATAATCGTGTTTTATAAAAAACATTTTTTTTTAATAAATATTTATTAAATTTTCCCGATCAGCAAAATGTGATTAAATTAACAATTATAGGAATATCATATTGTTCATTTTTTTCTATTGGTAAATCAAATCGTATTTAATGGAAAATTTCATATATTGTACTTGTATTATTTATTCATTTAATTTATATTTTCAAAGTTAATAAACGAAAAGAAACGCTTCATTTAACGAAACGTGATTTATAAATAAACAAAATATGTACGCTCGTGGTTTGGTCACAAATAAATCATTGATCGGCATGCAAATCAATTGATAATTTCAGATATATAATTATATAGAGAGATATTTAATTGGTGATGTTTAAAATTCTATTGAACCACGAAGAATTCGCGTCGATGCCTACACACTATGGCTGCCTTCTTTCCACCCTGTCTAAATTCCTACCTCCTGTTTATATAATCGACTTTAAGAAGAATTCGTTCCATTTGATTCAGCAACGTGCGCATTCGCTCCCTCTCGATATTCGCCTGTCAACTTTTGGAAATATATTTCAATGACATGTACGTGTTTTCCATAGAAATTAATATGAAGGTAAAAATATATATATATATGGTATACCTATATATACCATATAAATATAATCTGCTGCACTCTCGAGACTACTTAAACTTATTCTTCTTTCAATATCTATACCTACATTTGAGCTATTATTATTAGATTATAGAAATATTTCACAATGATATCAAAATCGGCATTCTAATAATAATAATAATTCATTGCAGGTGAATCCTTGTTAGTCAGATTAATATTTAATCAAAAAATTTCATAGACCAAATTACCAGGGACTTAATTAAGTTTTCGCAAAAAAGAATATATTCACTATTTTTCATTTATAATTCTAGACTTGTTTCTAGAAAATAATATAGAAAAAATCTATAGACCATTTAAACATCAATTAAATCAAATTAAATTAAAATATCGGGACTCAAAAAGATGAACATTAACTACTCATGTATATGTTTATTTGTATCAAGTGGAGGACAACCTCATTGATTTCTCTTTGTGTAACTACTCATGTTTGTAGAAGGATAAATAGATTTACCCAATGGGATAGAAAAGTACACATTATGGACTAATTAATATGGGTTCTTGCTAAAGGGATTTCGCTAGATAATGTACAGAAGTGAGGTTTTTTATTTTTTCTGGAAAAATGTATTTTAATGACACATTAGAGAATTAACCTGATTTATAAAACACGTGAAATAATTTAATATATTTATCAAATTTATTATTTTAATAAAAATAGAAATGAATAAAATGAAAAATAAAAAAAGAAGTGAAAAAATGACAACACGATTTTCGAGAAGCTGCATTTCACGTCTCACTCAGGCCGGGTCAATTCTCGATTTGAAAAGCTTCAAATCGCACCCCCATGCTCAGAGCGATTCGATTTGCCTATCCAAAGGAGATTTACAGAATTTGAATGAAACACGGCGTAAAGGATGTCAGGATATTTGTTGTTACCCTTTTATGCCCCGCAAGAGACAGCATGTTAACTCGATTATGGGATATTAATGGATATTTTATCAGGAGACTTTGGGATAATTAAAAAGGTTTTTGAATTATTCCACCTGAGCAAACGCACAAAGGTGTCGTCTTTAATAACTCTTGTTTATTTGCTTGTTTTACGGTTGAAAGAAAGCAAGAGCTGCAGGACGGGAAGCTAATAAACCAACCAATGAGAAAACACACAAATAAATAAATAAATCTCACACCGCTAATTGTTTGTAATCGTCCCGCTTATGTGATTGTCTTGGCGCAAACGGTTATTACAGAGTTCTTAAACGTAATTCTTTGAGGAGTGAACAAAGGTTGTAATTTTTAAAATATATCAAATATTTTTGAGAAAATTGGGGTAGTTAACTTATGCCTAAAGGCCGACATTTAATAAGGGTTGCCGAAGCTTTGCTATAATTATATGATTGACCTGTCGAGAAGCCACAATTTTTATGTTAAATGTTCATCATTTATCAGAAATGATTCTGGAGCGGAAAGGTTTGGAATTTTCGAAAAATGTGAGAAAAAATTCGGGTTTCTATTCAGGACTAGGAGTTATTTTACTTATTTCATGTTGCCTATTTTTTGAAAAATCGTTTCGTATCTATTAACATACTGACAAGTAGCCAAATTTTCGTCTTAGGGGAGAAAGACAGTTTTTTTTCAAATATACCTAAGATGAATTGAACTTTTCAATCACAAATTATTTTAAAATAGCTCACGAATTTTGGCATACCACTAAATAATTTCAAATTATATAATGATAAATATATTTATTTATTGGTATCTCTAGCTTCTATAAACAGTTCTTCACCATAGTCTTTTATGAATTCTACAATTTTCAATCCTTAAAAATCGAAAATGACAATTATTTTTACTTTAATTCTAATCAAAGAAATTTTTTCTTCTTTTATTCAGGAATTCAGAAACGATCCAGTTACATCTTCTTATAAACAAAAAACGCACGAGTTAGGGTTTTTTTTTTAATTTCCATTGAAATGTTCATGAATCTTTGCCAATTAATAGTACAAGTCCCCCGTGGCACAAGACCAATATTGCCCTCAAGCAGCAAATTAGTCCCTGGATCGACCAGGCATATATAGGCTTTCCGGTGCAGGGGAGCTTAGGGTCAACCCGAGCCTATTCTATGTGAAACGGTCCATAAAATTTGCATTTAATAAGACAAAACCCAAGCTGCGATCAACGACATGATTAACTCAATGCAACAGTCCTGAGTCATCCCGTAAGCACCTGGTAGGACATCCAAGAACAATGCATGCACCTCGTTAACGTTCTACGAACAATATCTAACTTTTTTTTTCTATAATTTAAGTAAAAAATATGAAGGAAAAATCGTGATTAGGATTTAGTCAAAAATAGAGCGTGAGGAGGCGTTTCTGTCTTCTTCTTCTTTTTTTTTTTTTTTTTAAGAAATCACATCCCGCCAAGTGACGGCTCTACAGTATCGCATTATCCGTATTGAATATAGAAACGCGCTCCGACAAGCAGGGGATTTTCCTTAAGTATATGCTCCCAAGGGACCATCCAAAATCTGGCTAATGCTCTATAATGTGTAAAATCATTTTATGACAAGGAGGAGTTAAAATAATTCCAGTACCTATAGAAAAAAAAGTCTGGTATGAGTTAAGAAGCACACTACGTGAATTTAGCACCCCTTGCCCCGTAAAAAAAATACTCTGGGTTTTAGGTACCCAAATAACCAAAAATTGTTCTGTTTTAACTCAGCATCGATGAACTTTTAATATATTAAATTCTTATTTACATATTACCTATATAATTTCAAGAAAATAACCAAATAAATAAATTATGTATTAATCGATTATATTCCTTAGTGTCAAGATTAATTAAGATGTCAAAAAAAGTAAAAAGTTCTCAAAATATATGTATGTAAAAAGAATAGTTATAGTCTAAAAAACGTACTTTTTATATTAAGTTATGTATATATATATTAAAAAATATTTATTTTTAGGTAAAAAATGTCAAGACTAAACAAAGAAAATTTAATAAGCTCTTATTTTCACTATAAAACCCCTAAATATAAAATGTGTATTAATATCATCAGATATATATGTAAACTTTGATACAAAAAGTGCTGGATAGTTGTTTCCTTATTCAATTCTATCTAGAACATTTTTATTTTTCAAACTTCAAGGGTGGTTTTTCACACATAAACTTTACTAATTTCGATAAATTTTTTTATCTGTTTATCAGGCGGGTGGTGACTTTTCAGCCAGAGGATTTTGTTCAAAAAAGGACTCTTTATTTTTAAAAATATTATTTTATTATTGGCAAAATTCATCGATAACTGCTTAATATAATTTTTCAAATTTCACATTAGATTTTTTTGATTTGATATTAAAGACAGATCGGACAGTCTATCTTCACTTAGACTACTTCCAGTGGCAAGTAAAAATAATCAACCTTTCTATCTTAGAGCCTCTGTCTGAGTACTTTCAATAAATATTTATTTAGTTGCTATAAAATAATTAATTAATAAAGTAAAGGGTGTGTAGTTTCACAGTGAATGAAATAAAACTCAAAGAGGTTTATACAAACTCAATATATTTCGGATTATTAGTTTACAAGTTAAAACTTGTAAACTCTTTACTTTATTAATTAATATCATGTTTCACCTAAAACCTACACCACTTTCCCTAAGTAAAAAAAAAATATAAAATAATTAGTTTGGATGTAAAAAATTACGATACCTATGGTTTGAGAGTACGGCTTGCACATAGCCTCTTTGTTTTAATTAATATTTTGTCTACCTAATTATAAAATTGTTTTTAACGTTCTCATAAAATTTGTTGTTATGCGCCGTCCGGCCGTGCAGTAGTCATACCCTTAACTGATATGCCAGTTTAGTTGTCTAAATTCCAGGGGCTCCCAGGATCGAGGTGTGGCTATTGAATGATCAGGCTGATCCCACTACTGGCAAACAGCGAACGTGCTGCGACTGGTTTGAACATGATTGTGTCTCGTGATGCTTCCACCCTTTGCTTGCTAGACAAGCCTGCGTCGCTCAGTTTGTGTGTAAAACAATTTTATAATAAGGTAGACAAAATATTAATTTAAAAAAATCGGCTAAGTGCAATCAAATACTTCTCTCAAAACATCTTTTAGTTCTTCATTCACAATTAATTTTTTTATTCAATTCATAGATTTTAAATGAAATTCAGACGTCGAGTACTTACATGTAAACTAATTTACTTTCAACCTCATAAAATCAAAGTATTTTCCATAAGATAGCGAAAATGATTCAAATATGAAATCTTCTATTCATATTCTGACTTTAAAAATTTCCATAAATTTTAAATTAATGCTAAGCGAAATAAAGCTAAACGAGATTCATATTTGACACGGTATGAAGATACTCTTGACCTTCTGAGATTTTAGGGATGCGCCGCATTCACAGCATCCATGGACCACACGCCACTACTGTTTATATGAATTCACTAAATATATAGGTACATACCTATATAACAAATATCACTTTTACATTGCTTGTACCTATATAACGCTTTCCTAGGAATTTCACTTAATATTTTTATCAATATCTTTTCAGCTCTTCTTTAGAAATTTTGAAAAGATTAAGCAAAAACTCTAAAAGTTTCCTGAAATATTTAACTTACCATAAGTAGGTACTATAAAGAAGTAAAAAAATCAAGCAAACCGAGAAATATTGTTATGGATGTATGTGTTATTTGGAATAACTTATAAATATTAATGAATTCTATATGCAAAATGTCAATTACTCTTCGTTTATCATTACAATCAAAAAGTGAAATTAAATTAATATCCATAAATCGCGTGAAAAACCGCTCACAATTTATGCACTGTACATTACAATTTCGATTCAATTGAATTAAACAAAAAAAAATGTTAAGTCCATATATAGGATGTTATTTTAGAGAGGAGTTTAAAATTGAATTGCTTTTTTATTTTGAATAATTATCAAAAAATTTTAAATAATTTGTTCTAATAGTGAATGGGATTTTGCCTGGAGAGATTATAAAAATGGAAAACGGCCGAATTATTTTAACTATGCACCAGTTTCGAATTAAAAATATAAAAATGCATCGCTCTATCATTAAGTGGTCATTTAGAAATTCCTAATCGAAGTCATTATGACGAGGCACAGAGTGATTGTATTATTCGTCCAGCGCGGAGACCCTTTCGCCGCTGGGCGCATAACGAGAAGGCCGGAAACCGTCCGGTTATTCTTAATAGGTTACCTGAAAACCCCCCAAAAGACACCTCCCTCAAAGATCTATATATATATATTTATCATTTGTCGTGTCGGGCTGCCCTTCGAAAATGCACCTTGACGACACCCAAGACCTAAAAGGTTCTAAATACCCGACCTGGCTCCGTTTTTGACAATACCTTAGAGTTTGAATCCCCGGGTCGACACCCCCTCCCCCCCGCGCTTTGTAACTTTGGCATTTCCAAACATTCAACTTTTTTTGAAATCACATCGATCGCTAAACAGGAAATTTGTCACCGTTTCTATTGTAATCGTAGCCTCTGCTAGTATGAGATTACGGCCATTCGACACATGGAACAATACATTCGGTACGGTCTTAAAATCCTCCCCCTGACGTAGGAAACACGTAGAATTAAGTCTTTAAAGGAAAAAAAGATCCAAGATTAGAGAGAGGTGATAAATATGGTTCGTGAGATGTCTGAAGAAAAATTTCGTGATGAGAATATTTTTTTTTGAGTATTTAACAAAAAAAAAATCGCTTTTAATTAAAATTCAGCGACTTTAATGAATTATTATTCATAGAATTTGGTCCGACGGGGGAAAAAATACGAAAAACACCCTTCGCGTTATTCGATTTTGTCAAATGAATTCGCTTGTGGAAAAAAAGGTGAAGGAAAAAGAAGCGCATTGCATGCGAGAAAACATAAAGATGGAACGAGAGCGAAAGAAACTGGAAGAATTCTTCTTTTTCTTGGTTCCATTGTGGCGAAGGATGCTCGGACGAGCAGAGAGAGCCTCCGGCTCTAAAGAAGAAGTCAAAGCGGGATCCGAGGCAAGGTCATGTTTTACTGATCCCTGTTTAATTGTTGAATTTAGACTTTGTGGTTGTGTTGTTTAGAATTCGAAAACCTTGTTTTGGCAAATATTATTTCTGTCATATTAAAATCGCTTCAAGTGATACTTGAAAACTATTCTGAATTCAAACGCTTTCTATTCTGATAAGAATATTTAATAATTAACCCGAAATATTTAAAGTTATAGGCCCATCTTCAGGAGATGCAAACGGAATCGAAAATAAATAATGTTCCACTTTGCACAGATATATTTATGTTGCTTAACAATTAAGAAGCTCTCTTTATTTGTAAATTTGGATTTCGCGTTTTTATATGTGTTTACTCACACAATTTATTGTCAAAATCACATCCATAATAGTTGAAAACTACTCCAGAAATTAGGATTTGTTATGTCGTTTAGTATTTTGATAATATGTCATCAAAAATGGCAGGTGGTTTTGCCGAAAATAATTTAATAGTTAAATTGTTTAATTGTATTGTTTTAGCAATGTTAATGCATTGTTTTCATATTGGGAGTCTTCTTCTTATGAATATTGTCAAAATCACATCAATAATTCTTGAAAGCTACTGAAAACAATTAGTTTTTGCTAAATTTTGTATTTGGGTAAGAATATGTAATCAAAAATGTCAAGTATTTTGTCAAAAATCATTTGATTGTTAAGTTTAGGCAAATGAGTTTTATATCGGATGCCTTCTTTTCACAAAGTATTGTCAAAATCACTTGAATGATTGAAAGCTACTTCATAAACTACAATACATTTTGCTATGTAATCTAATGAGAATATGTCATTAAAATTGCTCAATGATTCTTCTTAGATTTGTGATTTTATCGAAAATCTTTCAACGATGATGATGAATTGAGACTTGATGATTGCATTGTTTTATAAATAAAACAACAAATATTTGTCAAAATCACTTCAATAATATTTGAAAAATAATTCAAAAACTATGATCAATTGTGTTTTGAATTCTGATAAAAATTTCGAAACTCTTAATTGCTGACAATTCGGTTACATTGTATTTATGTGGAATTATTTGTTTTCACATATAATTATTTCACAATCACAAATCACTTGAATAATAATTTGAAAATTTCTCCAAAAAATATAATTTATTATTCTTTTGTAATTCTGATAAGAATATGTCATCTATGCGGATTTGTCGAAAATGATTTAATTGATGAATTTAGTCATCACGATTGCACTGTTTATGTAGAACACAAATATTTGTCACAATGATTCACAAATTATGATTAGCTATCTTTTATATTCTGATAATAATTTCTAATTATAAATGTCGAGGAGCGTTTAATTAAAGTAAATGGACAATTTGCTTAAGTTGTTTTTAAGTTAGACAATTTGTTTTCATGTATAATTGCCAAAATCACTTGAATAATAATTGAAAACTTCTCAAAAAATTATAATTCCTTATGTTTTGTATTCTGATAAGAATATGTCATCTAAAATTTTCAAATTTTCAGTGATATAAGGACAAACTGTTTATCTTGAGGTGCGTGTTAACATTTCCGAAACGAGATCAACTCTCTTCTGTGGCATTGGACGCCTTTGAGGAATTCAGGTGGCATTTGACCTGTGGATTTGTTTGAGCAAGTGTGAATGAAGAAAGTGATTTCCAGCTGTCTGCTAATGCAATTTTGGCAGTGTTCTAAGCGATTTGAGTGGTGGCTGGCTTAAGGAACAAAGCAGTTCTTTGGGCGCCTGCAGGGCGGCTGCCCGCAGAGCACTACCTGCTACATCGGAATGTTCCTCGCACTCACCTTCTTTCTTTCTTAGCGCAGTTGTCGGATGCTCCCGGCCCCAAAAGACGTCGGCATCGGACGCACTCACACACACGCACACGCACACGTTCACCGGGAAAAATTTTAAGTGATTTCTGAAAGCCCGGTGAGTTTTCAAAAAATTAAAAAAAAATGCGGGACAACAGTCATTGACGACTCCGGCTGGGCATATTTTGGACAAATGTCGAATCGCGCCAGGACATGAAAGCACGCGCTAGAGATCAACCCCTTCACGCGGCTGACGGGGTTGTCGAGGGAGGGAGGTAGGGGGCACCCAAAAATCACAATCACTCACGATTACACTTAAAAAAACACAACAATTAAGTCAACAAATCACAATATGGCGGTAGGAGCAACGACAGTAGAAACTGGTTTGGATGATGTTAGAATTTCTACTAGTAGAGACGAGACAAGCGACTAGTTTTTCGAAAGAGAGGGGCCCAGTTTGTGGAGGGGAGCGGACCCCGGGGTAGAGGGGGAAGAGCGGATCGAACCACAGTATGAGAGAGTGAGAGGGCAAATACGCGCGAGAGGTGGTTCGTTAGCGGCGAGCAGAGGGGGAGCAAAAGAGACAGAAGCCAGCTGCTGTCCCAAGAGAGAATAGGATAGAATGCGAGACTGGCCCGGACACAACAAGGAAGGCTAAAGTGTCGGAGGCGAGAGGGCGTGAGGGAGTGAGAAAGGACGAGTTCGGCTCTCTGAAGAGAGACTGAGAGCGCCTGGGCACCGAACTCGCCCCACCCTGCCTGCGCGGAGCAATGCGCGGCTTCCCCTCACACCGCGGTTGCTGCCAACATAACGCCGCCGAAACTCCCAAGCGAGAACTACCTGGCAGCCAAGTCGCCAGCCCTGCCTGCACACGTTCAAACCACCCCCTCACGTAACATCCGGGTAACCAAATTACTGTTCAAAGACGACCCTGCGAGATTCGGTTAACCCCCTGGCATTCATGCCGCCCACGACCTGGTCGGCTTGGAAAACTCAAAAAGCTGCTGCCTGAGCAGATACACGTCGTATCTTATCGGACAATTGCATAATGAATGCACCATTTAAAGTACACTCCGGAGACTTGCTCAACATATTTGCATTTGCTTCTATTTCATGTATTTACGCTACAATTCGGGATATTTTTTTTTCATTTTTAAAAAACTTAATAAATTACAAAATTTATTTATTTAAATAAGAGAAAGAAGAGATACTTTTTTTGCATATAGATTTTGGTAAAGTACTGTAATCGTGCATGAAAAAAGTTGTTTTTTGCTTCGTATTTTCGAAATATCTCAAAAACAGTTGAATTATCTTGTTAAATAAAAAAAAAAAAAAAAAAAAAATTGAGCGTATTCACGGTGTTTCGGTCTACAATTAAGCCTAGTAAAGCGAATATGGAAAAATTTATATTTTAAGAGATATTAAATATTTTGTCACAGTGTCTGTTGGCGAGTGGCATGCCTAGTCTGTTACCAAATTTTGTGAATGCTCTAGCTCAAAAACCAATAAATAAGATATCAAAACGAAATTTTGTTTTTATAAATTTTTAGATTAAGAGTTGATTAGATTTTGGCTAAAATCGGACCAAAAATTGGGGAGAAAGTTTAAAAATTTGAACCAAATTTCGCACACAGTAAGCCTTCAAGGCCTTAGGAACTATCACTAGAAAAATCTGATCCCTAAAATGACTGGGGGTCAGGTGTATAGTAAAGTCATGAAATGACCACATCCCATATTTTACTTGGATTCAGGAATATTTTTTGATTAATTTTCAATTTCAATAATAAGTATAAATAATAATTTAATAAATTTTTTGTAAACATATATGATTATGAATTACTAATATTTATGAATTTTTTTGTGATTCAGTTGAGTACAAAAAAGTATTTTTTAAAAAGTCTCTTTGATGTGGGAATGTGTATATGTTAATGATTTTCTGGCTAAATAAAATATGTATTCAAAATAGAAATTTCTACTAATATTCAATATTTAATAGTAGCTACTTGAAAACAATAACAGATAGGTTTCATTCATATTTAGTTTAGAAATTATTATTGGAATTTTGGGGGTGAATTTATTATAAAATATAATCTATTTTAATTAAACTTTAGTGGTTATTAAATTAAATTGAGTTATTTCCATGAGAGAAGTATTTAATTATCTTTAAAAATATTTATTATATTATGATACTTTACATTATATAAGCTAGTGAGTGGTAATGGGAACTAACCTACAAAATTCCCATACTTCAGTACTGGTAGTAAATAATTATTTAGTTAGTAATATTTTAACACTTTAAAATTTATAATATGTTTATAATGTTGAGCATTTATTATAATAACACCAAGTATTAACATTTTGAATTTAAAACCCCAATAACTCAAACTAATGGCAGCCTGGGTTAATCCACTTTAACTCACACTGTCCTATTTAATTCTACGATTGATCATGAGTGTACGTCATAGATTAGTAAAAAGATTTAATTGATCACAAATTGCAGATTTGAATTTTAATCATTAAAAATTTTGTAAATGTTTTAAAAACAACTCAATTTGCCTTTATTTTAAATGCACTAATAACTAATTTCGAGATTTCAAGTTATTTTGACAAACAAATTAGGACGACCTAAGCACACGACGTGATTACACCTAATCCCATTTAGCGTGTCGAAATAAAAATAACAAGATAACTCTCTGAATAGATTTTCAAAGTTCTTTTTCAAAGGTACCTCATTTGAATATTTGAAGAGGTGGGCAATTTAGTTTTTTCTTCAAAACTTTCTATCTTTGGAAAGTATCACAAACTTTTTTTATTTTTCTTATAATTTCTTCAGGCATGTGACACTCAAATATTAAAAGCTAGGCCAATGAAATAAAAATATGATGTAAATTGAAACAAAAATAAATTGTAGAAGTAACAAGTGAATGGACGAAATTCTCAAAATTTTAAGGATTCATAGAAGGTACGACCCGGAAAATTTTTTCAGGAGTATAAAAAAATTCAAATTATACAAATAAAACGTTATATTATTATAAGAGTAGATAATTCGCCAAGCAAAGTTGATTTAATTTTCTTGGAAAAATTACCTTCCATTGTTATTACATGTCAGAAAAGTTGTTCATTAAATGATAGAAAAAATCCTTCTGACATGTGATAAAAATTATCCACAATAGCTCAGATCCGATAATAATATATAGAGTACATAATTTGCCAAGCGAAATTGATTTAACTTTCTTGGAAAAATTACCTTCCACTGTTATTACAGGCCAGAAAATTTGTTCATTAAATGATAGAAAAAATCCTTCTGACATGTGATAAAAATTATCCACAACAGCCCAGAGGACATTTTTTATGATATTTTCTAATACATTTTATGGATTTATATTTATATTAAGGGTTAACTTGATGAGCAGTGTTTCTCAAACTTGATTATTATGAAGTGGGTCGTGAAATCAATTATTAAGTAAATTTAATTATCAGTTACAAAATAATATATTTTTTATAAGCTTTTAAGCATAACTTTTCTATAAAATTAGAGATTTGCAATTGAAGCAGTTAAGAAATTATTTGATTGACGTGCATCTCAAAAAGTACTAATGAAATAATGGAAAGAATTGATTAGAAAAAAATAAAAAAATCTATCTTTTTTTTAGTGTTGAAAATTTAGCAAACGTTACTGTTTAGAAAGTTTTCATGATTTTTTTTTTTTTGCTTCATGAAAGAGCGCGATGTTTTTATTTTTATTCTTTTATAAAATCTTATAAAAATGACAAAAAAGGACTAAATCCACACTAAAATAAAGGAAATAGTCTGTATGACCAATTGGCTTTCGCATGATCGGTTCCTTTAGAAATGGGAAAAGAAGCGAAAAGAGAGGCGGAAATTCGAAAGACGCCGGAGATTTCCAACTTCCCAAGATCAAGACTCGCGTATATGAAGATTTAAATGGATGAAATTAAGATAAATGGGCTGCCAGGAAAATAAATGTTATTTCTATCATAAAACATATACACTGACCCGCTTTAGGCTATTTAATGGTTCAAAAAGAGAGATTTATGATCAAGCGAGATATCAAAAATTTACAAATATTATGCATTTGTCCAACGAGATGTTTTCTGTCCATTCAATAGCAATTTCGTGTGTAATAAGTTCATAAATTGTTATTAAAGATCTAAATTAAAAATTTATTGAATGAAAAATCACTTTTTGATTCACCTATGTTGTTTATTTTGATGAAATGAGCTATTTTTATAAGAAATCATTTAAATAACTTATGTGAAATATTTGTAAGAAAATTAAATCATTTATTGGCCTATACCTATTGCATTAAATCTGGCATGGTATACAAATGTATCTCATATCGTCGGCTTAGAGTGTAAAGCTGCTAACTCCATTTTTTATCATATATGACATATTAATACCGTTCGAAAGAAAAAGAGATGCAGTATCGTCCGAGTAAAACTGCTACTTAAAATTACGATCGTAAGTTGTATAAAATAATTGTGAAAAATAGTTTTTTTCCATAACAACAATATCAAATTTTGTTTGTTTTTCCTCTGCCCTGTAAAATTTCATTCTTGTGAGTTAGCAGGGTTACTCTCTAAGGGCCGGTTGTATGTCGCAAAGTAAATGCTTTTTTACCACTAACACAGGGTAGATGGTAAATGGAGGGACTGAGAGCCAATCAGATGCCAGGCTCTGTCAGTCGCTGGCATCTGATTGGCCATCCCAATCCCTCCATTTACCATCTACCCTGTGTTAGTGCTACAGAAGAATGATGAATATCAAATGGATGGATAAAATTACAAATGAAGAAGTTCTTGGAAGAATCGGAGAAAGAAGAACCTTGTGGAAGAGTCTGAAGAAGTGAAGAGGTCAGATGATGGGGCACACACTGAGACATGGGGGACTGCTTAGTATCTTGGAGGGGGAGGTGGGAAAGAAAAGGGGAAGGGGAAGACCTAGATTAGAATATTTCAACCAAATAATTGGGGATATGGGATGCCAGACATTTAGAGAGGTCAAACAGCTGGCTGGGGACAGAGTCGAGTGGAGACGGATTGTTGCATCAAACCAGTCTTAGGACTGTATACTCAATGATGATGATGATGATGATGATGTGTTAGTGGTAAAAAGCATTTACTTTGCGACATACAACCGGCCCTAAGGCGACGATATGATTGCTACTTCTTTTTCTTTTAAATTGACAATTCAACTGGTAACCAGTGGTGGACTTACCATAGCACTTGAGAAGCCCCAGGCCAAATTCAATTTTCTCAGATATTTTCACTACAGTTCATTTGACAATTTAATTTAGGGATTACCGCTAAATTATTTGTATTTTTAAAAACAAAAACTGATTGGATTTTTAGCTTTAGAACTGCCGCGTTTCAAAAATGCATAAAAATAAAAAAAATTGTATTGTTATTTAGAGATTTATCAAAACTTTGTATCTATGAGATAAAATTCAGCATCCAAGTTTGTTGAAGAAGGTTAAAGGTTTTTAATTCTTTAATTGTAAAATGGTTAACTACAAACTATTGGCTCATTCCGGTAGTCTAACTCAATACCTAAAGTGAATCTGTATACAAAGTTTTTAGCTCAACCCGTTCGTTGACATCAAAAAACTAAAATTTTCGGAAAGCGTATACCGAGTTTTGAAAATGTTTTGACATCTTCCTGAAAAACCATCCGTTTTTAGGTTCACTGTGAAACTACACTCCCTTTACTTTATTAATTAATATCATGTTTTACCTAAAACCTACACCACTTTCCCTAAGTAAAACCTGTTAAAATAGTTCTGAAAAAAGTATTTTTTTCGAAGTAAAAATACAACAATTTTCTCTATAATTATTTTGAAGATGAAAATGTCAAATTGTTTCAAATAATAAAAACTGTCGAAAGTAGTAGATAGTAGAATTAGGCATATTTAATGAACACTTATTTCTTTCTTTATTATTTTTTTTCTAAATTTCATTTTTAAAGTTGTTCATTTTAAAATCCCAGTGTTACTACCAACTTCCGGTATAGCTTCAGAAATAATAAAGTTATGATAATTATTGTATTAAATAGATTAGAGCAGCGTTTCCCAAAGTGTGGGTCGCGACCCGGCACCCGGTCGTAGAAAAATTTTGCCGGGTCGCAAAAGAAATTGTAAAAACACAATTTTTTTTTTTACATATTATTTATTTTACATCAGTTAGACACTAGGAATAGTGGACAAGTGTGTATTTGTACTCTTTAATATAGAGTAAAGAAGATTTTTGAAAAAAAAAATTAGAAACTTTTTAAAATTTTGAATATAAAATACTAGGTAGGTTTCACATAAATATAGCTTTCATATAGCTTTATCGCCCGTGTTATGTGATGACAAACAACATCATCCTTCGCACTAAGGACAAAATATGTGAATAGAAAGTTTACTTCATTTACTAATGTTTTAAATGAATATAATTGTTAATTTTTTAATTACTTATATAGGTAATTATTTTGCAATTTTTGTATGTGAAATAAACAAACAAATTACCGGATTTTTATTAAAAAATAAAATTTGTTTTGGAAATAAATATTTGTTTTTTTGTGACTCGCGAAAAATTTTAAAGCCTCGTACCGGGCCGCGGTCAAAAATGTTTGGGAAACGCTGGATTAGAGATAAATCGATGATACAAGAATCCAAATTATCGGAAAAAAATTCTCATTACAAATACAAAAACGTCTAAAATGACATTTCGGTGAAATATCCTATTTATTTTTTTATACTTCAAAAGCTAGATTCTTTAGATCCGAGAGTTGAAGCAGCGTGTTGTGCAGTAAATTCTTGGATGGGTGACCGTCTCTTTTACGTATGCAGTCCAATGGATGATTGGCGCGCCTGAAGGAGGAGGATCTTGAGCGTTTCGGCCCACCCTCTGTCTCGAGTGGAATTGCAAAGCCTATACCCTTCAAGAGGACTGACTAATCAGCGCTTGCAAAGCAGGGCGGCTTAAGAGGGGGCTGCACTGGGCGGTCTTCAGCAACTATTTTCTTCTCTATGATTAGCAGTTGTGTTCGTCTAATATTCGTCTGTTTTCGTTCATTCTCGTATTATATGAAATATTCTTTTTAAAAGTATCCACCCAAAAGGAAAAAAAACTTTATGATGCGGTAATAAAATTTTTGACTTCAAATCCCAAGCATCCCTTCGCTAGCCAATAGGCAGGCCAATAAGCTGAGGCGGCCATTTGCACTGTTCAACCTTATGCTGATTTATTCACCTAGCATAGTCAAACTAATTATTTATTAATTTATAGTGTAACACAATGAAAAACGAAATTATTCTCCAATTTTTAAAAGAATCTTTAGTGGAGTAAAGAGTTGTCGAGTCTGCTCAAAGGGATCAACTTTTCTTCTAGCTAAATCTCGAGCTTGTAAAAGCTCTTTTATATAGAGTTAATTTAACAGGTGATAATAGATAAGGATAAGGGGATTCCCGATAGTTTATTCATACGTGTTTATCATTTATTGACTTTATCTTGTATTTCGTCTCTTAGCGTTTTATTTGAAGCAAATAGAAGTGTTTAAAAGAAAAAAACACATAATATAATTAAAATCTGAAAAATATGTGCAGTTTAATTTTTTTTAACTTAAAATAAAATAGAAAAATAAAAAATGTTTACACTATGTTTAGTTATAGCTGCTATTTCTTTACTAGACAGTAAAATATGGGAAGGTTTCAACATTATTCATTTAAAAATTTATAATATACCAGTATTTTAAAATGATAAAATACGCAAATACAAGTACCTACTCTCGTACAGGAGAGGTGAAGCCCTTACCGTGAAAAATTATGATGGTAATGATAAAAATAACATACGTATCCTATTATATTACTAATTATTATTAATTTGAAGCTAAATTAATGTCGCCTATTAGAAAATAAGACAAAGAGAGGAAACAGCGTGACAAAGGATAAGAAGTGATAGCGATGCGATCGCTATAATCTACAAATTAGGGAATATATCCTGGGACGATATTTATTTGATAAAACAACAAAAGAAATTTTATAATTTAAATCACGATATGAAATGTTATTATATGGGAATATTTGTTTGTTATATAAGAAGTTGTATTTGATGAACTTGTAAAGAATAGCAAATAATTAAGTAATTTCAGAACTACATTTTCAAAATCACAACTCCTATAGGTCATAGGGGCCACTATAATATATTTTGAATTGAACTATAAATATAACTTGGAGTAGTCCCTCCCCTATACCTAACATATTAAGCAGCAATGCAATTTATTTAATATATATTATTTTGTTTTGTATTTTTTATACTAAATGTACACGAGAAGGAGCAATAAACGAGTGACATTCTTTAATATTTACAGAAATATATAAGAATAAAAAATAAAATAAAATAATTGTAAGATGAAGAATATGTTTGAAGATATTGATCTAGTTTAAACCCAGGCTTGTAATTTTGATTTGTTTCGGATTGAATTGTAATGTGTTAGGTGTAAACAGGTCCAATTTAATTTAATCTCTTACCGCTTGGCTTTTGGATTCAAAGTGGATTGGAGCCAATTGAAAATATATTGCGTGAGGTGTAAAAGTTTTAGATCGAGTCAAATTTATGAAATAAATAATTTAGAAAAAAAAATAAATGAATAAAAAATATTGAATGTACCTACCAATATCTTTGCAGTAGGAGATTTTAATAGTCATATTTGTTCGATTGTCTATTGAAATTTTTTTTCTAATTTTAGATGAGAATATGTCATCTGATAAATATACGAAACATCATCAATTATAATTAAAATAAAAATTATACAAAATGAATAATTCCCTTAAAGTTATTAATATAAAAGTTGAAAAACTACCTTTAAGTAAGTGCTTTTGAAAAAAAAATTAAAATTAAAAGTGTCCTGTCAAAAGATATAAAACAATAAATAAATAATAATTATAATATAAATAATAATTATAAATAATAAATGTATCTTTCTTTCTTCTATAAATAGTAAAATTGTGAATTTTTCACTTTGATAAATTTTCAGCTTATGTGTATAACTTAGGGTTGATTTGTTCACCTCTAGTTGATCATTTAGATATCTTTAAATGACAGTTAAATCAGCTAACAACAAGATAAGTGTGCGTCGCCCTAAAGTTAGAGCTAAAGATGTCTCATTCGGACTCCAAGTTTAACGACATGACCATATTACCTTTTAGTAGCAAATTCTGCTGCGAGGTTTCTATTTTACTCCCTTATAGCTTCTTACTCTGTTCTGGTTCATATACACTCCTGTTTCAAATATCGACCACTCTTGGAAAGGGATGTCCCAGTATTCTCCTGCTACATAGGATTCAATTCAATTCAGAACTAAGAAATAAACTAATAGGAGTTTTAGGTCAAACGACTCCCTACCCTACCATGACGTTTATTTTAATAAGATAAAGTCAATAATCCCCCATAAAATCGCACGTGTACGAAAAATGTGATTTTCAAATATTCAAAACCAATTCACAGTAAAATATATTAATAGAACAAACACATTCACTAAATCGTTTTTCCCTATGGCTATTAGAGACTGGAAATCTCTTCTTGCGACCTACAACTTTCAACCATTCAAAAACCACCTTCACAGGTTCTTTCAGCTCCTAAAATATCTTCCCTTTCTTTTCACTTTAAGAAGAATCAATCCTGACTCGTAAATGTTGTACCTTCTTGATGTAAGCTAAGTATCTTTGTAATTCTGTGGTTTTACTTTCTTTTTCGATCTTAATACGGTGTTGTAGTGATCAAGTATAAACAGGTTCTTAAACCGATTTCGCTCGAGAACAAAACGGGGTTAAAGCTTGTGTGCAAACCTGCATGTAAAGTGTGTAATGTGCAATGATTACTTGAGAAGTTTTTGACATTAACAAAGGTAAATATTTTGAAATAAAATTTGTAAGCAAATTTGTCTTAATAAAGCCTTGGGTGTTGAATGAAATGTTGGTTTAGCGAAAAGGCTTCCAGATTGGCAAAGGGTAGGTATTTTCCACGAATATATTATAATTCTCGGAATCGAAATGCGTAGCTGGGGCAATTGTGACCAGCGTGAAAAGAATAATGAGAAGGTTCGTCCCCATAAATTATAAAAATAACTGAATCTCACCCAGCCAGGTTATCGTACCGGATCCCTTTTTATAAAAGGACCCACGTGCTTAGCACACGCACCCCCTTCCCCTGACCGTTCCTCCACAACGGGACAAATCACAGTAACACATGGCAAAAGTGAAAACACGAATCTTCCGTAGCAGATTCACAATATAGATTTTTTTATTTACATGAAAAGAATATAAATTGAGAATAAAAGCCGTCAAATGCGAGTCGGTCCGAGTTCTGTACCTTATATCTCCCAATATATTTCAGATATCAAATTCGTTCTTATTTATCATTGATAAGAAGTAAATGAGGTAATTTGTGAAATGTTTTCATAATTTTTAATTACATTGCATTTTTAAACTCCGCCAAGAAGCGGCGGTAATGCAGTGGCTATAACTCCGACTTCAAATCGAGCTTACTTGGGATCGAATCTCGGTTCAATCACAACACATTTCATCTCTTTCAATAGAATAAGACGTCTCAATAAATCCAGGAGAAGGCAAAAGGAAACCACTCCTGTGAACAATATCCCCGGGAAAATTACTATGAAGAGAGAGAATGCTACAGACTACTTTGACGTAAATTGTAAATTGTATCGACACTAATATATAGGGTGCCGTTTTACATTTGAAAGGAATCGTTAGAAAGTAGATTAAAAATTTGAAAAGTAAAAAACAAAACAAATATGTAATTTCAAAATTAAGATAAAAAATGTATTTAGGTATATGTTATATATAAAAAACAAAAATATTTTTTTTTTCATAGAAAGTACCTTAATAAAACTGAATCAGATAGTTTGGAAACCAATTCAATGGCAGCATTGAAAAAGAACAACCACTGCATTTTGCCAAAAGATGATTTTTCTAAATGCCCCGAGTTGGCAAGGGCAAGTATAAATGCGAAATAGCCCCCTCCGGATTGTAATATTTTGTGCAGTCCCTCCCCCATGCATACACAAAAGCCCCTAATTTAATGGAATCGTGGAGGATATCCGGCGACTTAGAACCCCTGGGCCTTTGCTCCCTGGCCTGTGGCCATTCGATATTTATGCTCCATTATTGGTCAGAGCAAACGAAGCCTAAGCCATCTATATAGAGGCCAGACTAATTGTGAACATTTAACTTTTTGTAAAAGCATCCGTCTACCTACCGCCTCGATCCCGTACCGAAATAGACAATTTGAAAACAAACCATCCATCGCTGAGAGTTCATCTCCTCTTCTATTCTCTAACTCCTTCTGTCTTTTATTTATTAACCTTCCGAATTTTCTTTTCACTCACCCTCTCTTTCTACTTCTTCATCCCTTTTCATATTTTCAAAATATTTATTATGTCAACGTCGAAGATTTATTAAACCAAGTCAAGATAAAATTTTGTTTTCAGTTTCAAATTGAATGATCAATCATTTAAATTATTCTGACACACATGGATTGTCAGATAAAAAATGAACACAAAGGAAGGGAAAAAGAAGGAAAAATGAAGAGTCGGATGTAAATTCTTGTCCAAGTACTTAATTCATTAGAGATCTTGTCAAATAAAATTCACTCGAGGTTTTTATATAATAATCGAAAAGAACAATGATTTTTATTTTTAGCAATTAAAAATAACTAAAAAAATGCAGATATGATGACTTAGTGGTTGAGTTAATTATCACAAGAAAATAAAAAATAATAAATAAAAAAAACAGTAGGTATTTTTTAAACTCGATATCTCGAAAACTAAGCGAAATCTCGAAAAAATTTCCATAATTACAAAAAATTTTTAGATTTCAATTTATTATTATTCCAACCTGAAAATGTTGCTAAAATAAATCTAGACAAAAATCCTAAGCAAGTAATTTTTAGCAAAAACACTTAAGAAAAAAGGGTATAAAAGTGATAGTGTGACGTCACACTACAAGGGGGGGCTCAATTAAAATGTGATAGAATCTGACATAAGGTGAGGGGGGGGGTCTGAATATCTTGAAATTCGTGTGACGTAATTTATGGACGGCCCCTTACTTATAACGGACTTATATTAATACTTAGAGATATTTTTAAATATATTTATTTTTCAATAAATTTGACTTTTTTCAATGTGTTTTACTTTTTTAATCTTGAATTTTTACTTTTAAAAACTATAATATAATTTAATATAAATTTTACAAATATAATTTCTTCTTGCTTGTTATTATTACAATATTCATTCAAAATATTTTATAATGTTCATTCATCTGTATATTTGTATATCTATACTTATCACCAGTGCTGTTATCGTAAAATCAGCAGAAGGTAAATATATCTACGCTATATGTATTGTAAAAATAATAAATTAAAATGTTTTATTCGGGTATAATTTAAAAAATTATCATTTTAAAAGTAAATTGAAAGAATTTAAATTATTTAGGTATGTGAATATTCGAAATGTTTTAATATCTCAAAATTTTTAAATTTTCAACTACCTACCACAGGGTAAGTATACAGATAAAAATATTCGGCAAAACTTGAACTGTTTTTTTTTATGAGAAATTCAAATAAACATTCTAGAATTTTTCCCCATAGTTGCGAGACTACATAATCTGAACATAGAAATGATTTTTGCAAATGTTTTATTTCAATTTTTTGTGACAAAAGAGTTAATTTGTTATTTCTAAATATTGTAATTTCTTTAATCCTTGGAGGCTTGAATAAGTGAATCAATCACTTATCATTTATCATATAATATCACTAGTGTGAATCGAAATAGGAAATTCGCAAACAAATAAGAATAGATTAAGTTGAATCTAGACTTGATTAGAGAGTAATAAACCATTTAACTGAATAACATAAAACAAAATGTATTTACCTTGGATTAGCTGCACCTGATGGTAGATAATTCTTCGCACCATTACTTCACGCCAACTAAAACAAAAAAGAAGAATTGAAAGAACCCCGTTAAGTGTTAAAATTATTTTTAATTATCTAATAAAAGCCTTGTAATAAACGTCAAAAATAATAATAATAAATTGTTGAATATAGTAATGCTAGAAATCAATTTTTTCGTTGATGTAAATGAATATTCTTATAGGTGTGGCCTTAGAATTTTCAGTTAAAAAATGCAGAAAACTTAATTTTGTCATCTATTTTATTGAGATTTTCAAGCGATGTCATTATATGTATAGGCATAAATGAACAATTTATATTTAAGTTTATTATTAATTTCTAGGGCGGCTCTAGTGTACCAAATCTTGAAAAGTGCTCACTTTTTTATTATTTAATAATAATTGTGCTGCTGAGCATTTCTTTCAATGAAGAAAATAACTAAAAAGACCAAGGATAGAATTATTTATCTTTCTTTAGAGCTTAGCTTTTGCAAGGATATCCAACAGGTTTGGACTTGTATTTGTCTTATGACAAATACAAGCCCAGTTCTGTTTCAGATTATTTTCTTAATTTCTATTATTCCAGGAATGGTCTTTTACCTTTTGCACTTGGACCAAAACGATACTAGTTATAGTGAGAAAGAGAGAGAGAATATTCAATCGGACTTCACTACTTTTCAGACATAAATATAAAAAAATGAATTACTTGTTGCGGCTATAACTGGCGAGCCTAAGTTTTTAGTTTTTCATTAATTTTTATTAATTTAATTTATGAAAACAAATGTTTATTAGAATTTGAAATATATGATAAGAATATAACTATAAGATAATTTTTGTATTAAGGTAGTTCTTTCACAAATGCAAAAATTCAAGAAGTCTTTGAAACTTGGAATATAAGTCATTAAAAGCATAATACACATATTATTAAAATTTGAAGACGATTTACCACACCAAACATGAAATAATTGCAATTAAAAATGACATTTTTTACATAGGGTAGATTGGGAAAGGGTGGGAAAATGATCATTATTTTTTTTTTTATTGAAGGACTTTCACCATCTTGATGAAAAACTAATACCTATTTGTTAGAATAATATATTCGGAGTAACTTAAAAAAAAATGAAATTATTTACCTCTTAGTTTTGATAAAAAAAACATATTTGGGCGATTATTTTTTGTGGAGGGGATATAAGCACAATGACTTGGACACGATCCGGCAAGTATGTTTGTATCCATTTAGAGATTTCGTAGTGTGAGTGGACAGTCACGTTAAAAAAACATAACCTAAAATTTTAGTTTCGTTCATATTTATAGTGTTTACGAGGCTAAAACTTTTTGTGTAGATTGTCGCGAAAGAACCTCCTTAAGTTTCATCTTGCCCGAAATTATCTGAACTTAAAACCGAAAATCAATCGGCCTAGAGTCATTAAGAGCGTTGCAATTTTGCAATACATACAGGGTATTTCAAGGGGAAACCATCCTTGGGAATACTTTCTCTAGAAGAATAAGCTCACGGAACACTAATGTTCCGAAGAAAATCGCTTATGAACCAGAGACCTAGTGATACTTAACACGAAATTCATAGGAATCAAAGAAAATGTCTGAAAAATTACAATCGATGAGCCTAAATATTAAACAGCTTTGTGTCTAGACTGCATTAGAATTAATCAAGTTATGAGATACTAAATTTTTAAAAGTATAAATTTAAATTATCCGAAGAAGCCAAGTTTCTCATTGGATTCTCGTTGGAAATATGAAAATAAATGTTCGGATCGAATGTAATAAACACTAGAGATAGTGAATGTAAAAAAGTAGTAATTCTACCAACGAGTATGTAATACGAGAGTCTCCCTTTCAAATATGAAAGAATCATGATTTTTAATTGACAAATATTGAAATTTAAACGGGGATTAGATAAATAATAATTAATCTCTGTCGAGAAGAAAAGATCGGAAATCTTAACTCAATATTGACGGACTCAAGAAGGGAGAGTTAATGAGCTGTGCTAATTTTCAACTTTCAACTCGTGCTTTTTCATATTACATATTAACTTACACACAATGTACTATATATCTATACTTACAGATCTGACACAACATTTTTCGATTTGATTCATTAGTATTTTGGATTGTTAATTCATTTTCTCTAGTAAAAGTCATTACACGAAGTTATTTGAATAATTTATGTTAAATATGTAATACAATTTTATACTCCTCGACTGTTTATATAGGATAATTAGTATAATTCTATATGTTCTACCCGTTTTAAATAGCCGTCCATGTTTTGTTTGAGTTGACACCCCTATATTTGAACACAGCATATTTTATTAATCTGATGGTGAATTCTCATTTTATTCCAGTCAATTACGATATACCACAATTTACAATTATAATTTTTTAATTATTGTTTTTATAAGTCTGTTAATTTTTTGAATTCTCATTAAATCATGGCACAAAATATATTGAAATGACACTCTTTTCCAATTCATCTTGATTTAATTTCTAAAACAAAATACGCTTTAATGAAATGTAATTTTTATTTCGGAATGAACATTTGCGACTAAATGATATTTTAAAGCTTACTTCTTTTCAAGATGGCCGACTATACTTGTGGAGTAAAAATTACTTAAGTTAAATAGCTCAAGTTTGGTTCTATGTAGTAAGTATTCTGAGATCATGAATGAAGTGATAATAGAATCTATTATGCTTAGTTATGTAATTTTTTTTTATAATTTACATGTAATTTTAACTATATTACATTTTGCGCCTAGTGCATATACAACCAAATGTATTCCTAGGCACAGAAGAGGAATACCCTATAGGCGTTGAGTAGTTTGCCTATGACTTCACGGTTCATAAACTCAATTTCAGCCTATATATACTAGTATATTTAATATAAAAATAGAAATATTATTAATATTAATAATTTTTTTTTAATCAAACCACAAAATAAAATGCGGCGTTAAATTGTTAAATTGTCGTCGTTAAATTTTCCTAGAGCCCAAAGAATCAAGTAAAATAAAGAATCATAGCTTCGGTTTGTTCCAAAGTATAGATGACCCTATTCTGATATATACTTACTGTAAACACATTTATAATAATATTATTAATGAGTTTGAGGGCATTCCATTAGAATTGATTTGCAAAGCCTAAAGAGAGTTTTTGCACTTATAATCCTCGTTAGAAAAGCAACGGCTATGATGATTAAAAGCGAGGTGGACCGCGACCTAATATCTTATACACATATCTACTTACACTTCCATTTTCATTTCCAAGTAGAAGACAATAGATGAAGGGGCATTATCTAATGAATTCCAAAATAATTCCACATAATTCCAAAGAGGTGTACACCTAATTCCAATCGCGGTTCACACCTCGATTAAAAGTATAAGGATTGCGAGAAATGAAGAAGATGCCCAAGCTATGGGTGTGTTATAACGTTATAAGTATAATTATATATGTTTCAAAACCTCATGGCAATTAAATTTGAAAGTTAAGCTGATAATTGGCTAGTTAGGAGAAAAGTTTCTGATCAAAAATTACCTTCTTCACTTCACGAGTTTTAATATTTTTGGCTATTTTCTCTAAAGCAGGTCTTTTTTGTTTGTTTTATCAGGATTGTACAATAAAATGTACAAATTTTATTATCGATAAGATTTCGTGACGGAAATTATTTCATTTGTATAGCTAGTTAAACCAGTGAAAGTATGATTTCTCACTACTTCCACAATATATCTATAGGTTTTATGCCTATAAATTTTAACTTAGTTTCTCCAACTACGATTAAACTTGCTGTTTCCAGGTCGGAGGACAACTTAATATAATCTTACAGCAAAAATCTTTAGTAAAACTAGTTTAATTTTTTTTTTAGGTTTCTGCGCCAAAAATGCCAAAAAATGAACTCTTATTATGAAAGTTCGTTGACTCTTTCATTGGACTACACAATAAAAGCTAGAAACTTTAAATTCGGCCGTTAGTTAGTTACGGTTCTGCATATCCATATTGTCAAAGCTGAAAAAAAATTAAACCTCCGCAAAAATAAAAACTGGTGAGTATATATATTTTTAAATGATTAAACCAAATTCCCATTTCTATAAACTAACCCCTATCTTCGACACCGATTTGCAAAGCTCTCTCACACCTGACAGATCATTTAATTTACACTGTCCATTATAAATGAATAGATTTATGAACTATTGAAGGAAATACTTCCTTATTTCAGAGACCTGTCTACATTCGGAAATTTATTTAATAGCCCTAATGAAAATATAGTAAAATCATTGTTAAATGTATAATTAATTGTAATTTGAATTTTTAACTCTTTGTAATAGGTTTAGTTTGTTCGTTTCTTGTTTGCCTGTTTATTTTTTACATCTTTAATATTTTTGTATTTTAATTTTTTATTATTTTATTTTAATTTTATAAAATTTTTCCTTATGTGATTTCTCACTTTATTTATTATTTGTATTTATTGTATGTAATTAATAGTATTACCTCGAAGTTAAGTCTAAATAAAAATAAATAAAAATAAACTGCAACAGATCTGCTGTTGCTAAACTTTATAGAAATTCATTTAAAATATTAATATGTTTATTCCTTTATTATTAATCAAAATTTGCAGTTCATGTTGACTTAAATTCAAAAATAATGATGGATTCTCATTTAACAGTCGAGGAATAACCCATTCTACATTAGATTTTTGACGTTTCGGTTATTAATGGTAACCATTGCTGAAGACATGGAAGAATCGGCTTAAAATCAAAAATAACGATCGATCCTTATCTAATACTAGAAGAATAACCTTATTGGATTGCATTTTTGATGTTTTGACTATTAATGGCAACTTCTACTGAAAACGTGGAAGAATCGACTTAAAATCAAAAAGCCTAATTCTTTTTTGGTAAACAACTCAAGCTTGAGTAAATAATTTAAAAAAGTACTATCTTACTCTAGAGTAAAGTACTTTAAAATATAATTTTACTAAATACTTTATTTAACATTTTTTGTGGTCCCCAAGGTACTTAATTAGGATATTAAATTTCATCAAAATTGGTTAGGCCATTTTCAAGATATTTAGAAAAAACTAAAAAAGTACTGAAATAATGTATTAATGTTTGTGGGCCAAAATGTACCAAAAACTAATCAGCGTTTCATTTTGTTAAACTAATGGTAGGTTTTCAATTTCAATTCAATCGGTGCAACGGCGTGGAAAAAATCGTGGGCCAAAAAAACGATAACATACATACATACATCCGCACCCACTAAATGAAAAAATCGCACTTTTTTGCCTCTCGGCGAGACCCCATGTAATTTTTGGCAAAACCGTCAGGTGCTAAAATTTAACCTAATTGAATACTACAATTTGTGACTTTAATTGAGCCCATGGGTTCCGTAGTCTTTACCTGAGGACCCTTTGAAGTCGCGCTTGCCGCGAGACCGATTACAATACTTTCCCCATGCTTCGCATTGGATAAAGTAAAAATAATTATAGAACAAATTTTTTTATTTTGATTGTTAATATTTTTGAGTTTTAGAAGGCGAAATTAAAAAACAATTTTTTTACCTTAAATGAAATTACAATAGCTGTCAGATTGCAACTATTATTGGTCTCAACTTGATGTTCTATTGTGTGCAACTTTTCAATGAAATGAGTAGAATACGAATTTGGTTTTTCTTTTTCAACGCTCAGTAGAAATTAAAAAAAAACTTTTAAGTGATTATAAATAAATTAATCGGATAATTAAAAAGACAATTAAGTTTTACGTTTTATCACGACTTTTTGCTTTTATATTTAATTATAAAATCCACCATGCATGTATAAAAAGCTTTTGGCAAATTCTTTTAGGAAATAATGTTTAACGAATGGTTCTTATCGATATTTTAGGGTATTTCACCTTTAATGGGGAATTTAATTGTGGTCGTTGGTACGCAAGAATAATCCGTCTTAAAGCGAAAAGCCCCAGAGCGCAAGACACTTGAGACGCGAGAAAAAAAATTGAGGGGTGGAAAGGGGAGGGGCGACAACAAAAGGGAGAATCCCTAATGGTCTTATCTTTAGGAATCTAAGAAAATGATCTCGTAGCAAGTTAAATATTTTTAATACTTTTACGAAGATTTTATTTTTATTATTATTATTTTTTATATGTAATCAATATAGTTTATATTTATTTTATTGATCAAAATCATTATGTAATTGAGAGGGGAAGATTTTAAAATCAAATCGATTGAACATGGAATATATGGGGATTTTCGTATCAGTTAGAATTTAATTTTTGGTTCGTAGATACAAATTTCTATGTCATTTTTCTGTTTATATTCGACAAAACAAAGCTCACCGGCATTGGCGTAGTTAGGGAGTTTTCCTAGAGGTGGGGGGGGGGGAGGTAGCCGGCCAGCTTATTAGCCACCACAAAGTTTCAATTTTGGTAATTCGATTAGAGATCAACTAACTTTTTAGTAGAATTGGCAAATTTTGAAAGTAACGAAATAATTTAATGAGAAATAATATTATAACTAGTGATTCCTCGTAATAATTGAGTTTCCATTTTACTAGGGGGTGGGGGGCAATGAGTTTTGTAGGGGACACTGCTCCTCTTGCTCCTCCCCCTCTTCCTAAACTACCCCCATTCTCACTGGACACTCAGGTTGGAATGAATTGATAAGAAAAAATTTAGTCAATATATAACTTGAAATTTGTTATTATATTGGAAGTTTGACATAAAAATTTGTAAATGATAGAAATGTTTGAAATTTAAGTCAACAAAAATTGTCTTAACAAAACCTCAGGTATAGACTGTGTTGATTTATTGAAATTTCTATATTAAAATTTTATTTTGTTAATATTTATATTTTTTATTTTCATTCAAGGAAACAATCTCATCTCCAAGATAGTCTGTATCATTATTTATGATAAATGTCGGGGTGGCTAATGTGTCGTTTGCTCCTGGTATCGGGTGTTTGCGCGGAATTATTTAAATTACGTTTTGTCTTTTGATGGAAATCTATGATCATGTTATTTGTTAATGAGTATACATTTCTATTTTTTTCTTTTTTTGTTTGTTAATTCTTAATTTCTTTTAATTGATTTGTATTTATGTTATGTAATTTCTGTAGTTAATTTTGTATTGATGTTTTGTTGACCTAGCCACTGAGGGTTTGTGCCTCTAAGCAGGTCGAATATTAAAGATTTATTTTTTTATTATTATTATTATTTATTTCCAAAATATTTATATGTTTATAGTTGGTTTAAAATTCATTCGAAAAGCAACTATTTTTCAAATTTTCAATTGATAAAGGGAGAATTTCTCCCGAAACATTTTAAATTCTTATTAAATATTTTTAGATTTTTTTTATAAAGAATTGTATTTATTTCAAGAAATTATTTTAAATGTTTGTATTAAAAGATGTAGTCTTGAGACAAGTTTCAAATATCTAACTCAAACTGTTCGGTGACAAAATTTACGAAGAGCGTAACATGTATTGATAAAATTTCTGCTTTTTTATCCAATCGCTAATATCATTCATCTCTCTAAAATAAATAACGAATTGAAATTGAATGAAAAATTCGAATTCTAGTTTTCACCAGAAATACACATTTCTAGTCTATATGATTATATTGCTCTGCATGTTTTAAAGGTGACTCAAAAAAGTTAAATTTCAATAAAATGAAATTCTAAACTCAAGTCAGCTATTGGCTCAAGATATCAGAGTGAAATTTGGTCCAACCGGAAGTATCTCTTTAATTTAGATGTTTTTAATGAGGTTCTTTCGCGACAATCCACACAAAAAGTTTTAGCCTCGTAGCCACTCTATAAATATGAACGTGACTAAAATTTTAGGTTATGTTTTTTTAACGTGACTGTCCACTCACACTACGAAATCTCTATATGGACACACACATACTTGCCCGATCGTTTCCAAGCCATTGTGCTTATATCCCCTCCACTAAAAATAATCGCCCAAATGTTTTTTTGTTTTTTATCAAAACTACGAGGTAAATAATTTCAATTTTTTTTTAAGTTACTCCGAATATATTATTCTAACAAATATTAGGTTTTCATCAAGATGGTGAAAGTCCTTCAATGAAAAAAAATAAAATAATGATCATATCCCCACCCTTTCCCTATCTACCCTATGTTAAAAATGTCATTTTTAATTGCAATTATTTCATGTTTGGTGTGGTAAATCGTCTTCAAATTTTAACAGTATATATTTTATGCTTTTAATGACTTATATTCCAAGTTTCAAAGACTTCTTGAATTTTTGCATTTGTGAAAGAACTACCTTAAATTAGTTATTTTCCCAAAAACGACTTGAACTATTTTTTTATATTTTCTGTTTTTATCAAGAAGAATTAAAATATTCTTTTTTATTTTGTAAATTTTATAAAAGATTAAAAAAAAGTTTCTAGGTTTGAATTTGCAATTTGGCTTACACTATTAGAACGGGTTATTCAAGCATCAAGCATTCTCTTGCAACTCTGGATGTAATTTAGAAACGCTCATTTAAATTAATAAGATATTCAATCCTAAGTAGCTCTCTTGATTTCATGGCTTAACGGAGAAATGTTTCCGCACCCTTCCTCTTATTTATGGATTTTGTATCATCTTGGATTATAAACTGACAAATTTTTTCTAGCATCCCAGATTATCCTATTTCTATTTGTTTAATTTTCTTGGTAGAGGCAAACGTGTAGTTTACTTCTGAAGGGATGAATAATGAAATAAGGTAGCAGAAGAGCCCATAACCCTTTAACTACAGTTTAAGAATTATATCTGGCTTTGTGATTTAATACTAATACTTTTGAAGCATCGGACCTCGACTCTCTTTATAGTAACTACAGATAAGACTTTATACACTACATCAATACCAAACGCAAAAAATGAGACCACCGTATATAATGATTAGTTAAAATACATTTCAATAACAAGAATATCTTATTCATCATCAATTATCATATATGTATTAGTTACGGAAACCTCGCCAGACTTGCATTCGTCCGACTTATTTTGATTAACAACATAGGTAATACATTAAAAATTAAATGTAGTATGAAAATTGAACATTGAATTAGAACAGTGCGGTGGTAGAGCAGTATAGCATCGATTCTAATAAAAATATTTAGATTTCTAGATCAGTGCTTCTTAAACTATGGGTCACGACCCCATTTTAGGTCGTCTAATTGAATTTTGGGATCGCAATACATACGGCAACAATGACATTGAAACAATGATCAATGAAAAAAATTATAATGCGCAGCGGGCAAAAATTATTTCTGTCATTGAATTTCCAATAAATAATTTGTGAAATTTCCATTTTGTATTGGATTTTATTTATTAGATATATTTATTTATGGGAAGGGACGTTCACAGCATTGCAGATTAAAAACTCAAAAGAGATCGAATTTGAAAAATATTGAAGGTGGTCAACTTCTTTGTTTAATAAGAAAGAAGCAGATCCATTTAATTATTTATTATTTAGATGACTCATGACAATCTATTTAGATTTAATAATTGTAATTATGTTGTTTTAATAAATGACAAAATTATTATAGTAGGTATGTTTATAAAGATTTGCTTCATTATAGATTTATTTATGATTTGCTTGTAAAAATGATGGTTTATACCAGTGGTTCCTAAAGTGGTCCACTGCAATTGAAAAGAAAATGGGGTTCTTTGAGAGGTAGATAATGGGGTCCACGATAGTGAGTCTCATTTAAGAAGGTAGTGAGTTTAATTTTTGCTTTCCATGAATGGAATAATTCACATCATCATCATCATCATCAGCCTGTCGATAGCGATCAATCCACTGCTGAATATAGGCCTCTTCCATCAAATGGAAGGAGCTTGGCATTAAGTTGGCAATAATTCACATAAGCAGATAGATTTGTTGCTTATTTTTTACATAAAAACATAAACAGACTGATAGTACACTGCGGTTTTGTATAGAAACATATTTCCGCAATTATAATATTAGTAGCTAAGTGGGGATTCTATAGTGTTACTATTTTATTCTATTTACTACACCCAATTACATATTATTTAAATTTAAAATTAATTAGATAGTAATTGAATTAGTAATCTCATAAAATTGACCTAGGTAGTAGGTTATTCGCTTCGAGGTCGAAATACACATTAAACTTGTAGAAACTTGCACATAATGATACCAGTATTCATGTTAACTGCATACGCGCAGTAGAAATTGTTGTCCAATCGTTTCTCAGAGTTTCGGTGAAGGCTCGAACTTGCCTGATTTGTTCAATCCGTAAAACAATAAATAGGAATTAATAGGAATATGAGAGAGAAACTCGTTAATTTATTTCAGAGTTTTGAAAAGGAAAGTAAAGAAAATATTTTCAAAAATATAAGCTGGTAGTTAGGCCCATACAAATTAAAAACTGCAATATAAGGAATTGAATTTTAATTAATTTTGTATACATATATAAGCTAGATTATACTCAATTAGCTAAAAGAGATATCACAATATTATTGCAATACTCGTCTTCGTATTGGTGTGAATTTTGATTTTTGGCTATTACGTTCATAATCAAAAATAATAAAAGGGAACGTTTGCAAACTGATCGAAGAAGAATTTAGAATAATGTGCCTGACCAATTTACCGCCCAGAATTAATATCAAAGAGTCAGGATCCAGACAGGGCATCTCAATACTTCCCATTATATTATTCTATTCTATGAATATAAATGGAAAGTAAAAAATTGTGCATCACGTGAAGCTCAGATGTCGCATTAATTAAAATTAGTTATTATTTGTGAATTTACATAATTACGAATCTTTGAGTAATTTGATAAATTTGATAATAAAACTAGATTTAAAACCAATAGCGAGACTATTTTTGATTTTGAGATAAAATTTCCTTAAAAGTAAAACTTTCTTAAAAAAAATCTGAAAATGAGAGGAAGGGGACCCTTTGTATCATCACTTCATCATTTTTGGAGTGGTTCATAAATTTAATTTTAAGGAGCGATATAAAAATATTATATTCGAGCTCTGTATATAATATAATATTAGAATAAATTAAAACTTCTTTAAAAGTAAAAAAGTAAAACTTTTTTTTCTTAAACAGGGGGTTTACCTAAAAACAAAAAAACATGGCAAGTGGTCCACGAGACAAAAAAGTTTAGGAATCTCTGGCTTATGTCATATATCTATATAATATGGGGTAGCGAAAAATTTCTCAGTTAAAATGCGGTCACGAGTGAAAAAAGTTCAAGAAGCATTGCTCTAGAATCTAGAGTCTAGATCAGTGGTTCCCAACCTTTTGTGGCCCATCGCTCCTTTCTGGATGTTGACTAATACCTATCGCCCCCTTTTCATTTTCATTCGGTCACGAGTGAAAAAAGTTCAAGAAGCATTGCTCTAGATCAGTGGTTCCCAACCTTTTGTGGCCCATCGCCCCTTTCTGGATGTTGACTAATACCTATCGCCCCCTTTTCATTTTCATCGACGTGAAATTTTGGCCTCTTTAATTTACTATAGGATTGTTATTTGCAAAATATGAACTGTTTTTGAGTTATAGAGGCAAACTGGAAAAAGTCCGAAAATTTCAAAGTTTTTCGGCCACCAAAAGTTGTCCCCACATTTTCGAGGTCGGAAACTTAGATTTCGTATACCCACACCAAACCTAAAAAAATCTTTTCCCGCAATTAATGTAAGCTGAAACCCCACTATTTACTGGGCTAAGTTAAAGTTTGAAAAATAAATGAAAGTTTGAAAACTTTGTTATTGTTTTATTTTACCCGGCAACTTCTACTGTACAGTACTATTTTAATTTTCGCCCCTTAGAATACTCATCGCCCTCACTTATTTATCGCCCCCCCCCCCTGATAACCCAAATCGCCCACTTGGAGGGCGATCGCCTCCGGAGTTGGGAACCACTGCTCTAGATAATAATATTTTGCGGAAGGCCAAACATTTCAAGTTCCACCACTAAAAAAATAAACTTTTATACATTGAAATACCTGGATAGTGTACACCAATTCAATCTCTGAATCTTCTTTGAAAATATTTTTTCGTTTGGGAAGTGAACAGTTTACTATTGAAACAATTGGGTATTTGAACACATTAGAAAAACAGATAGAATATTTATAGTTAAAAGGACTGATTATGAAGGTCAAACCTTTGAAACAATTCTCTTTAACAAATAAATAATATAAAGTGTAATGTGTACCTGTGGTTAATTGCATCATGCAGAGGACATTCTCATTGATTTTTAAGCAAAGATCTATCTATCTAAGCTTTGTCTTTTATCACTTGCATCAATATCATTAAAAATAAACTGCAACGGATCGTTTGCTAAACTTTATCCAAATTCATTTGAAATATTAATATGTTTGTTCCTTTATTATTAATCAGATATCACTTGCAATTTGTAGTTCATGTTGACATTAATTAAAAATAATTCTCATTTAATAGTCGAGGAATAACCATTCTACATTGGATTTTTGACATTTCGGTTATTATTGTAACCATTGCTGAAGACATGGAGGAATCGACTTAAAATCAAAAATAGCCACCGATTCTCATCTAATACTTGAGGAATAACAATTCTACATTAGGTTTTTGACGTTTCGATTATTATTGGTAACCATTGCTGAAGACATGGAGGAATCGACTTAAAATCAAAAATAACGATCGATTCTCATCTAATACTAGAGGATTAACCTTATTGCATTCCATTTTTGATGTTTTGACCATTAATGGCAACCTCTACTGAAAACGTGGAAGAATCGACTTAAAATCAAAAGACTAAATTCTTTTTTGGTAAACAACTCATGTTTGAGTTGTTTGACATAAAAGAATTTAGTCTTTTATCGATTCTTCAGTAGAAGTTGTCATTAATGTAACCAAATGTAATGCAATAAGAGTTATTCCTCTAGTATTAGATAAGAATCGATCGTTATTTTTGATTTTATGTCGATTCCTCCATGTCTTCAGCAATGGTTACCAATAATAACCGAAACGTCAAAAATCCAATGTAGAATGGTTATTCCTCAAGTATTAGATGAGAATCGATGGCTATTTTTGATTTTTAAGTCGATTCCTCCATGTCTTCAGCAATGGTTACCAATAAAAACCGAAATGTCAAAAATCCAATATAGAATGGTTATTCCTCAAGTATTAGATGAGAATCAATCGCTATTTTTGGTTTAAAGTCGATTTCTCTATGTCTTCAGCAATGGTTACCAATAAAAACCGAAACGCCAAAAATCCAATATAGAATGGTTATTCCTCAAGTATTAGATGAGAATCGATGGCTAGTTTTGATTTTAAGTCGATTCCTCCATGTCTTCAGCAATGGTTACCAATAAAAACCGAAATGTCAAAAATCCAATATAGAATGGTTATTCCTCAAGTATTAGATGAGAATCAATCGCTATTTTTGGTTTAAAGTCGATTTCTCTATGTCTTCAGCAATGGTTACCAATAAAAACCGAAACGCCAAAAATCCAATATAGAATGGTTATTCCTCAAGTATTAGATGAGAATCAATCGCTATTTTTGGTTTTAAGTCGATTTCTCTATGTCTTCAGCAATGGTTACCAATAAAAACCGAAACGTCAAAAATCCAATATAGAATGGTTATTCCTCAAGTACTAGTTGAGAATCAATCGCTATTTTTAGCATTTCACAGAGAAAAGCCTATCCACTCTTACTTAGTTAGGTTAAATGAGTCCTATATTACCATAAACAGATCAAATGAATAAATTTTAAAGAATTCAAAAATCTTACTTTAGAGTAAAGTACTTTAAAATATAATTTTACTAAAAACTTTATTTAACCTTTTTGTCGGCCCCAAGGTACTTAATTAGGATATTAAATTTCATCAAAATTGGTTAAGTCATTTTAAAGATATTTAGAAAAAACTAAAAAAGTACTGAAATAAATAATGTTGTATAATACTAATGTTTGTGGGCCGATATGTACCAAAAACTAATCAGCGCTTCATTTTGTTAAAATGATGGTAGGTTTTCAATTTCATTTCAATCGGTGCAAAGGTGTGGAAAAAATCGTGGACGAAAAAAACGATAACATCCATCCATCCATCCATCCGCACGCACTTCCAAAAAAAATGGCACTTTTTGGCCTCTCGACGAGATTCCAGGTAACTTTTGGCAAAACCGCCACGTGCTAAAATTCAATCTCATTGAATACTTCAATTTGTGACCTTAATTGAGTCCATGGGTTCCGTAGTCTTTACCTGAGGACCCGTTGAAGTCGCGCTTGCCGCGCGACCGATTGCAATACTTTCTCCCATGCTTCGCATTGGATAAAGTAAAACATCTGTCCTTATCGCCTTAGGTATCCCATCTTACACAATAAAGATAATCGGATCAGTGGACTGACGTGACTACTCAGGTGTAATTAAAAAAATTATCATTATTCACATCCATGCACGAAATTCGAAATTATCTACAAGAAACATTAACCCTTCTAAAACTAATTATTATCCTCATTTTGTTATTTACTAATAATAAAAATAAAAATCTAAATTAATAACTTCCCTAGGGGAGTTATGAATAAAAGAAAGGGTAGTTAAATTTATTATTCCAAGAATACCTCTATAATTCTTGTCCACTTGATGTCTAGCGTATTATTAGGCGGTAAGTCTTTTTATTTCTGAGTGACTCCTTTGAAAAAGGGACACTTTTCAAATAAAGAGAACGGGAGATCGGCAGGCCTTTTAACTGTCCCTTTTCATTTACTGACCTGCCTTCTAGACAATTAGATAACATGCTCCTGTTAGTTGGTTGTATGTTTGTCAACTCTTAAAGCTTTCTCACTAAAGAAATTGCCTCTCTGGTACAAAACAAAAAAATATTGAAAACTATCCGGGAACAAATAATAATCTCTTTTATTTTATTTTTATTTCACACTCAATCTAATAGATTATTTCATGTGTCATCAAAATGTTTATAGAGTTTTTGAGCAAACAACCCTTCTGACATATAATTAATAATATTCCATTCCATCGGATTTAATAGATGACACCATCTTATGATTTTCTAAGAAAATTTGAATCTATTAACATCGGCAAATTGAAATCTTTCAAATTAAACAATAGCTATTTTTTAGGCATCAATTTTTTGGATAACATCGTTAATTCGATCTCAGAAGTTAAGGGATTTTGTACGTTCACAATAACGTTTATGAAGAGTGTAAATGTTAATACTAAATAGATGTTGAATGTTAACCCATTTTTAACCGACTTCAAAAAAGGATGAGGTTCTCTGAATTTGAAAGTTCGACTGAATTTTTTTTTTTGTTGTGTCTATGTTACCTCATATCTCCGCCAATTGTGAACCGATTTTGAAAAGTTTTTGCATCGGGTTCAGTCTATCTTCCGATTGGTCCCGTTTTTTCATTGGTATTAGACCTTTTTTGTTAGGCTTGTACAGGCCTAACTTTTTTTTGAACCGATTTCGATGATTCTTTTTTTATTGGAAAGGGGGTATCTTAGGGATGGTGCCATATTAATTTGGTCAAGTTCTGATGATATGATCACTATTAATTAATAACATCAATAAAAAGAGAAAAATAAAAATAATTTTTAAGAAAAAAATAAAAACGACTTCAAAAAAATTCAATGCAACAAATTAAATACACTAAAAGGTATAAAATAATTATTATCTTATTTAGTTACAACTAAACGACGAAATATTAACATGAAATTACTTTTTGTAGTCGGTGCCAAACAAATTATACCTATAAGCGATCGTACCCGCCAAACGTACTAATTAAGATCCGTCGAGTGCGATTTATAAAAGGTATATGTTTGGCACCGACTTCAAAAATTAATTTCATGTTAATATTTCGTCGTTTAGTTGTAACTATAAAATATAATAATTATTTTATACCTTTTAGTGTATTTTATTTGTTGCATTTAATTTTTTTGAAGTCGGTTTATTTTTTTCTTAAGATTATTTTTATACTTTACCATATCGAATATAGTATCAAAGCGTCATGCATTCTGATGATTTCATTTCATTAAAAATATGCAACGATCGACTTCTCTTTTGAAAAACAACTCAATAGGTAAAGCAACAAATCTACTATGAAGTGAATGATTTCTTGATTAGGGGCGAGTTTTTCTCTTAAATAAATAAATATGTGGACCGTTTATTTTAAAAGTGGTGTGAGTATATTATTCAAAAAAATGAGATATCATATAATTTGTGATTAATTTAATGTAAAATTTTTATTTAAAACTTATTTATATTTAATATCTTAAAAATGCAAATGCTTTGGTTTAATTTAAAATTGGTCAATAAAAGAAATTTCTAACTTTTAATTTTTTTCGAAACAACAAAAAATGGACTTGCACCAATTTCAAAATCTCAAAATTCCAAAATATGCTAACACATTTAAAATTCCTTAAGAAATCACGAAAGATTGTCTTCTATCAAGTCCGAGCAGTCATGTATAATGTTATTATTTCAGAAGGATTGTATTCACCTCCTCAGAAATTGAACCCAAGTGCCAAAAATGCTACCTTGTTGATTGGCTTCTCCACAGACATTATATGTCGGATTAATTCACCTCGGTGGTCAAGCCGATGGCCCGGAAAGCATTTTTGGACCTCGTTAGGGGTAGATTTCCGAGGGGCTGGATACATCGCTTCTGGAATCTAATAAAATTTATCCATGGCAGCTCGGATTTAGTAGAAGACAATCTCTCTCCTGATTTGTTATGAAAATATTATTTTTAGATAATTCGCAATATAAAAATAAAATTTTAATTCAATTTCCACAAAATAAATCGGAGTCTAATATACTCTGGTATTTTATTATTAATGTTTACATTTCGAATTCGTAAAACCAAGGACGCTTAAGAGGTGTTAAGCGACCGTGTTAACCAATGTGCCGATTTCCCATCCAGTTAGTAGAAATCTAAAAAAAAAAAAAAATAAAATAAAATAAAATAAAATCCATTTCTATTTAAAATCTATTTCCAGCAGAACGACTGCGATCGACGGATGGATTTCACTCGTTTCATTTTGATTATTTTTTGGAAGCAATGTCCCCTGCAGCGCAGATGACTTACATGGATCGCCAATCAAAGGGTTTGCCCGGAGAGTTGAGGGCCTGGCAAGGTTGTAAAACGTTAAAATGGAAAGTTAACCGAGTTAACCGTTGGCCGGGTGGAAAAACTTGCGAATTGAATTTTTTCCTGACTGTTCAGCATCTGGCCTCACGCGCCAAGTGAATTACCCTTCGGAAACGCCTTTGGGGCCGGCCATTTATCTCGGGTTTGTTGTTAATTCCGAAAAAACACCGACAGAAAAATTTAATATCTTTTTATGTACAAACATAGTTAACAATATTTATTTATTGAGTGTCGTATTTTTCCTTGGGCGGACGTGAGAATGGCGCGATGGAGCGGATTCGCTCCAGCTCATATCTCGATTTAATTAACAACTGCAACCACTCGTGAGCCGCGCGTTAAACCTTCAGCTTGAAACAAAATAGCTTGTAGCATTGGTCCGTTTCACTTTGTTACGCTAATTGTCCTGGTTAGGAAAAGGTCTTTCACCTGTCAAACTTGGACACAATCTTTCTTTTATTTCCCTTGCTATGCAAAAAATATATTCCAGGTTTCTAATATTATGTAGTAATCAAAATCTTGTTTTCGTGAAAAAAATTTAAAGTTGACCCAATTTCACTATCCGAACTTAAAACTTGGTGGTTAGAGATCTTTACGCTTCAAAGTTCGACCCCCCATTTTTTAAATATTTTTTTAGCTACTAAGCTGAAACTTAAAATTAAATTTGTAATAAAATTTTTTCGTTACGGGGGGGGCTTTACCTTTACACATCATTTTATTAAGCTTGGATTCTCTATCTTATAATGTTCGTATCGATAGAATGATGAAATTAGGTACATTAAGTAAACTAAGGGAGCATTTAAATTAACCTTAAGCCAGCTTTTAAGATAAAATTACATTTCCACTAATGAAGAAGGCGGGCGTCGCAGCTAGTTCGAAATAAAAGTATTTATAAGTACAATTGGATGTTGATGAAGACAGTCCAAGGTTTTCCATTGCTTTTTCTATCGAGATGAAATTTTATAATGTTTTCTTGGCATTGTCAAAGGAGACAGGAAGTAATTATGAATTGATATACTTTCATTGACTTTTCGTTACCCTGAAGAAGGAGAGAGTAAATCCCCGAAACGTCGGTTATCGAATAAATGTAAAATAATAAAACTGATATAGTCTTATTTTTTACAACCACCTTGGACTGCCTTCATCAACATCCAATTGTATATTTATACCAGTCCGTCTCCTAAAGAAAAACTCTAACAATTTATAAGTACTTTTAGTTTTAGATTTAATTCAAATTTAAATAAACGCTCATGCTTTTATTTATTTATTTATTTATTTTATGTGATTTTAGCTAGAGTTTTAGTGTATTTTGAAATGCTGTGGATGCGGCAAGTCTTAGCTTGCTCATATATCAATAAAATTAGGAGAAATTTAAGATTTTCTTATAGGATAGGCTGATTAAGAAGTTGTTGAAGATCGGTAGATGGTCGATTTTCATCTCAGGGACTGTGAAGTTTAAGTCACAAGAATTAATTTCTGACCCTCATTCACACAAATCAGTATCCGTTTGGGGCGAAAATCCCAAAATATATTAAAAAAAATTTAATGTTAAATTTGAAAAATAACATGAAATTCTATGATACCATTATATACATTATTACCATATTCGATGAAATTTGCAAAAAGGAGCGAAGATTAAAATAAAATTTTAAAAAAATGAAGGGGTGTTTAGGACAGCATCCCATGTTTGAAAAGTCACCGCCCGCCACTGATATATAATTTTCTAGTTAGCGAAATGGTGAGTCCGACCTATTATTTCCCAAACGGATTGGATTAAAAGTAAAAAAAAAAAACTCTTGTAACCATTACATATCCGAATAAGCGTAGAGAGAGGTCTGGGAACTGTTTCACGATTATTTATGTCATTATAATAATAATAATAATAAATAAAAATAAAATGGTCATTTAGGTATCAAATGGCCATTACCAGAGGTGTTCAAAATGTCCAAAACAGTTGATGAGAAAGACTAAGCAAATAAAACACCATGAGACAGTGGTAAATGAAAAAGAAACATCAACAACAAGGACAGCATAAATATCTATTAAAGAATACGGAATTTTATTCTAGGAAATCAAGAAAGAAGAAAAGGAAGAGGCTCTTCATTAAATGGTAATAAGTCTAATAAGCCATGATTTAAAAAAAAATCTCAAATTCTCATTCATAGGTATCTAATTGGGTGTATCCACTCCAACTTAAATTATAGGTATAGAATTTCATAAAAAAAAAGAATTCTCTCGAATATTTATGATTTTCACTAGCGAATTAATTCATATAAAAATTATTATTATATATTTTTTTAATTACGCCCAGACCCGGAAGTTAAGCCGGCGGTAAATTGGTCAGGCACATTATTCTAAATTGTCACCGGGAACAAAACCCATTTAGACAGCACATAAGTAGAGTGTTAGTAGGGTTAGTGAGGGAGCCGAGTTTTTCAGCAGGTAGAAATTTTTATTTGCCAGCTAGGATCGAACCCCGGACCTCCACTTCAACATCGTCATAATCGAACGATGCCGAAGCGAAGCCAGTGCGTTAGCTGACTGAGCTACCCGACTCCCCATATTGAAAGATAGAAATTAAGAAAAAAATAAAACTTTTTCACTTCCCAGTTAGAACAAGTATTTTTTCACATTATTGTCTGAATTTTATTGAAGTTCAATAAAATATTTGCTTTCTCTATAACGGGTATAATTTTGATCCAATATCAAAAGCCTATTCCTAGAATAATAGAAATTAAAAATTGAATCTTTAATAGTCTGAACCTTCGCTAAAAAGGAAGAATTTAGATAATTCTATCCAACGGCCTTTTTATTTATTTTTCCCCGATCAGATTCTAATGAAAGAATCGCCTCGGCACATTTATTAATTAAGAAAAAAGTGAAAATTTTTCCAAGACTCGGGTCGCTAGATATGCCGTATTAATTAATAATTAAATTGTTTATTTATGCCTACCATTTATTATGAGTTCGCATTAAAATCTCAATAAAAAATTTTCTTTTTGCATTTTTGAACCGGAACTTTTAAAGCTAGAACAGTGTTTCTCAATCTTTTTTGGTTGACGGCACACTAAAAATATTTGGAATCTTTTGAGGCACACCTGTATATAAAAAAATGTTAAAGTTGTGGATACAAAAAAAAATTGAAATAATTACAAATACCGAGGGGTGAACCGCGACCTAAAATCGTGTATACCTACTTCCACTTCCACTTTCATTTCCAAGTGGAAGACAATAGATGACAATAGATTATCTAATGAATTCCAAAGTAATTCCAAATAATTCCAAAGACGGTGTACACCTAATTTGAATCGCAGTTCACTCCTCGACAAATACTAATCCAAAGTTACAAAACCCAAGCAGTTTTAATTATTTTTCAAAAAGCCTCGCGGCACATTTGACAATCTCACACAGGTTGAGAAACACTAGTCTAGCATATGAAAATTAATTTGAGCAGCCTAATAAAATAACTTTATCAATTTGTCTTGAATCTATCTTTGTATATTTCTCTTACTATCAATATTAATCAAAGATCATTAAAATCTTTAAATAATTTTTCTATATAATAGAAATATGAAAATAAAAAAGTGAGTGGTTAAATGTGTTTGACATATATCTAAACGAATTTTATTAAGAAGAATAATAGTATGAAAGTTTGATTTTTGGAACGCCCCCATGAATCATTTTCTTTTACCGCGCTGAGCCCGACCTGACTCCATTTGACTATCATGGAATAAAATATTCCGGCTGACTGCAAATTAGAAAATCACATATAATAATCTGAAAAAATAATTTCCATATCGCTTATTCGGAATGACACGTGAAATAATATTCAACAGTTAGGATAAATTTTTATTTAAATCACTATTATTATTTATTAATTAATAAGTTGTTGTAAGGAAATAAGGACAGTAGCTTATGCAAATAATTTTTATCTTTTGCCAACGTTTCGTCAACTTTGTTGACTTCCTCAGGGATCAAACAAATTAACTTCTTTGCATATTTGTCATTTTGTCAATATTCATTCTTAGCAAACACATAAGGCCAGTCATCACACAGACTGAAAAAATGTGATGACTGTTTGCTAAGAATGAATATTGATAAAATGACAAATATGCAAAGAAATTAATTTGTTTGAGCCTGAGGAAGTCAACAAAGTTGACGAAACGTTGGCAAAAATAAAAATTATTTGCATAAGCTACTGTCCTTATTTCCCTACAACAACTTATTAATTTAATCGATGGACATAAATAATCAAAATAATTATTATTTATATATATTTAATGAACAACAATAAATAATACAATATAACTAAGACGTAAAAATTAAATCACAGAAATATACGCTTTAACAGCTACTTATCTGATTCAACAGTTAGATACAAATATTAAAGTAGAAGATCCAGCAATCCAGACCGTTGGAGGATTCTTTATTTCTCTTGACTTCTAGAGAAGTAGTATCGTAGAAGAATATTTGCTCCCTGCTCCTCGCCCTTTTCCCAAAGGGCTTTGATCAAGAATCCAGTTCGTTAAGCCCCCCATCCCCCTCTCCCTCCCACATGAACAGGACGTCTTTTCAAAAGAGTCTCTCTTTCAATAATTCCGAAATTGGTTTAAATGGATGCAATGCATTTTATTAAAGTGAGAGGATAGTGGAAAAGGGAGAGAGGCAGAAAGGGAAGTGGAAATAGACCATAGTGGTAAGGGTGGAGGAGGGCGGGGGCGTTTTCAGTCCGATCTAAAGCCAGCAATCCTGTTTGCATAATATGTGATTAATGATTAATGCACTAGTCAACATTCAAAATTCCGTTGTAGAATAATCTATTTGCAAGTTTCACGAATTGAAAAATCGATGAGACAAGCATAAACAGACCAATTCAATCCCATTCTCCAAACAATTCTGGTATTTACACATTTTCATAGCAATTTAATATAATTCTAAACATATTTATACATTTTATTTGCAACGAAATTTTCTCTGGAGAGAGGCGGACTGGTAAGAACTTTTAATTGAAAGTAATGGGAGGCAGCCCAGGGGTAGTGAGGAAAGAAAAAATTAATACATATCCAAATAAGGTGTAATTTATGGGATTCCTTCCTCCTTTCCTTTTGAACCGACGTTTCGGAGGATTCTTCCCTCCTTCTTCAGGGTTTCAAAGGGTCAATGAAGGAAACAAATAAAATGCTTCCTTCCTCTCTCCACAGCAGTGTTTAAAACTTTTTTCTTCCTTAGCAGAAGTATAGAAAAACAATTTTTTTTCTTTCTTACTTTTCTTATTTAAGAAATGTAAGAAAAAAAATGTTTTTCTATGCTTCTGCTAAGGAAGAAAAAGTTTTAAACACTGTTGTGGAGGAGAGAGGAAGAAAGCATTTTATTTGTTTCCTTCATTAGTCCTTTTAACCCTGAAGAAGGAGGAAGAATCCTCCGAAACGTCGGTTTGAAAGGGAAGGAGGAAAGAATCCAATAAATTACACCTTATTTGGATATGTGTTAATTTTTCTTTTTCTCACTACCCCTGGGCTGCCTTCCATTACTTTGATTTATATTTATACATATATATTTTCCGAATCCAAAAAAATAATACCTACTAATAGCTTTTCTTGAAAAGGAAAAAATATTATCAGTCAATAGACTATAACAACTTTTTTGGACAAACTGAAATTAACCCAGGTTTAAATTTCAGCTGGGGTCATTATTTTATGATTATTTAAATGTCTTTCAAAATTGGAGAGTACTAATTTTATTTAATTAAAAATTTCTTGGGTAGTGTTAGTGTAGGGATCGGATTATAATCGGTCAAATTTTTCCAATAAGTGAGAGACAAACTCTGGTCTCCTACTCAGCAAGCATAAATGTTTTACTGTCAGACAACCCAGTCACTAAAAATATTAATAAATAACAATAAATAAAGTAATAGTGTGTTTAGAGATACAAAAAGTTACGAAATTTTAAATTTTCTATTTCTGTTTTTATTAATAATAATTAAATATCAAGTTTTGAAAATTAAGAATGAAAAATAATCAAATTTCTTTTTAAAGTGTTTAACATTAATTATCTTGTTAAGCAATTTGAATTATCTTGATTGGAAAATTAAATATGTATTTAAATTGAAAATGAATTTTGTGGTTAATCAAAAATAAAAATTTCTCTTATTTAATTTTGTTGAATGCTTGAAAAAGAACTTGAATTATATTTTTTATTATTGAGCACAAACTTGAAACAAGAAAAGGTTGATTTTCATTTTAATTTTGCGTTTTTTTTTATTATTTTAATTTCAGAGAATTAGAATTATATAGTCAGAACTTTGAGTGGTAAATTTCTCAATGAAATAGGTGGGGGTAATCAATTGTACTTGATTATATCATTTTTTTTAATTCTTTATTGTCATTTAGAGACGTTTCGACATCGAGATGTGCTATCATCAGTCTCATAGACAATCTTTACACATAGCAACAACCTAAACAACTTTACAAAAAACAATTTATTAAACCAGCAAACAAAAAATATTCATCCAAGTGCTTTCATAGTTGTTTGTCTAATTTATAATTATAATTATAATTATAATTATAATTCTCGTATGATCTCAACATTCCGACTATATAAAATCAAACAATTTCTCTGGACTGAATGAAAGTTGAATCAGAATTAATTATATTTCCCTTAAAATTGGAAAAGAACTGATTAAAAAGGGATGAAATTAATTGAAAATGATGAGCAATCTAAACACCAAGTAAATTTATTAATAAAAGTCAATTAATATTTTTTAAAACTTGAAAGTCAATCTGGAGTGAAAATAGTGGAATTATGTGAAACGACAGAACTCATTTGATTTTCCATAAATTATTTTATAAATAGAATCTTCTATAGATACTGTAGATATAATATATAATTAAAAGAAAACTACTGGATCTGTTTTTGTTTATTAATATCTAGTTGAGCTAGTCAAGCATAGGTAGAATATATATATTTTCCTTATTTGCAAAGGCATTTTTCCGCATCAAAAGTTTTCCTAATGAATTGTAATCAAAAGTTTAGAAAAATGTAAAAATATTAATTTTAGATTTAATAAACTAACATCACTCAAAACCAGGGGATGTTTTCCCAAAATTTTATCAAAGGCTTCGCAGTAAAATCCCCTTGAGCTCAAAAAGTACCCGGAATTGATAAATAAATAACAACAATAGCTCAATTAATCAAGAATATTTATTTTATCATCTTCAAATTAATCACCATTGGTTGCTACTGAGCTGAAATATTTTTATGAAAAATAAGTTCAATCTCATATAACAGTAGGCATGTGAATATTATAAGTAATTTATAGAATTCTAAAAAATAAATAAAAAGTATATTCATAAAGAAAAATAGATCACATTTTTAAAATTTCTATAGAAATCTCCTCAAAATACATTGGAAAAGTAAGTATGTATAAGACTGTACATTATTAATAGCCCAGTTGCACTAACCATAAGATTTACATCAAACAGTTCGCGCGATCCGGTAAGAGGTCCCTACTTAAAACTTTTTAAAAAATAATTTTTAAGAAAAAAATAAAAACCGACTTCAAAAAATTAAATGCAACAAATAAAATACACTAAAAGGTATAAAATAATTATTATCTTATTTAGTTACAACTAAACGACGAAATATTAACATGAAATTACTTTTTGAAGTCGGTGCCAAACAAACTATACCTATAAGCGAGCATACCCTCCAAACGTACTAAGTAAGATCCGTCGAGTGCGATTCATAAAAGGCATATGTTTGGCACCAACTTCAAAAAGTAATTTCATGTTAATATTTCGTCGTTTAGTTGTAACTAAATAAGATAATAATTATTTTATACCTTTTAGTGTATTTTATTTGTTGCATTTAATTTTTTGAAGTCGGTTTTTATTTTTTCTTAAAAATTATTTTATTTTTCTCTTTTTAGTGATGTTATTAATAGTGATCATATCATCAGAACTTGATCAAATTAATATGACACCATCCCCAAGACACCCCCTATCGGATAAAAAAAGAACCATCGAAATCGGTTCATAAACAAACAGGTTAGGTCTAAACAAACCTAATAAAAAAGGTCTAATACCTATGAAAAAAAAACGAAAAAAAAATGGGACCAATCGGAAGCTAGACTGGACCCAATGCAAAAAAAAATTTCAAAATCGGTTGAGAATTGGCGGAGATATGAGGTAACATAGGCACAAAAAAAAAAAAAAAAAAAAAAAAAATTCAATCGAATAGAGAACCTACTCCTTTTTTGAAGTCGGTTAAAAAGCTAGTCACCTTGGGGCTTAGTTAAATAAAGAAATTTTATACTTTTCATTCAAAGAATAAGCTGAAAAATGCAATATCATTCTGAGATTTGGGACATTAATTCAGACCATTAGGGACCATAAGGGCCTTTCAAATTTGAACTATATGTTCTGTCATAAATGGTTCAGTCATTCATAAGATATAGAAGAAATTTTTAATTTAATATTGTAAATTTCAAAAAGTATAAATGAAATAAACCTAGATCACCGCAGGTGTATTGAATTCATCCAAATAATTTCATTTCTTTTATTTATATCTCGAAAAATATAGATTAAAATCATTTTTAACCGACTTCAAAAAAGGAGGAGGTTCTCTATTCGATTGAATTTTTTTTTTTTTTGTGCCTATGTTACCTCATATCTCCGCCAATTGTCAACCGATTTTGAAATTTTTTTTGCATTGGGTCCAGTCTAGCTTCCGATTGGTCCCATTTTTTTTCGATTTTTTCATAGGTATTAGACCTTTTTTATTAGGTTTGTTTAGGTTTGTTTAGACCTAACCTCTTTGTTTATGAACCGATTTCGATGGTTCTTTTTTTATCCGAAAGAGGGTGTCTTAGGGATGGTGTCATATTAATTTGGTCAAGTTCTGATGATATAATCACTATTAATAACATCACTAAAAAGAGAAAAATAAAAATTTTTAAGAAAAAAATAAAAACCGATTTCAAAAAATTAAGTGCAACAAATATAAAAATACACTAAAAGGTATAAAATAATTATTATCTTATTTAGTTACAACTAAACGACGAAATATTAACACGAAATTACTTTTTGAAGTTGGTGCCAAACATATACCTTTTATGAATCGCACTCGACGGATCTTACTTAGTACGTTTGGCGGGTACGCTCGCTTATAGGTATAGTTTGTTTGGCACCGACTTCAAAAAGTAATTTCATGTTAATATTTCGTCGTTTAGTTGTAACTAAATAAGATAATAATTATTTTATACCTTTTAGTGTATTTTTATATTTGTTGCACTTAATTTTTTGAAATCGGTTTTTATTTTTTCTTAAAATTTTTTCAAATATAATTTTTCTGTCTTCATTCCGATTTCTACGTTATGCTGAGAACGGAAGCTCCTCGTAGTATTCGTTTTGATCCGTAAATGTTTACATTTCTATTGAGAAAAATACATGAGATTTCGTATTCACTAGCTACAAAACTCTCAGGTGAAAGATGCTGAAAAATCATTTAAAAAAAAATCGAATCGGTATTAGTAGGTCTTGAAACCTTGACCGGAAGTAGCTCATGAACTGAATTGAGCTAGAAAGCTTATAACTTATGAGGAGAATTTCCTAGGTTACGTTTCACAAAAAACACAAACCTAGAAAATTATCCTCATAAGTTATTTATAATGTTTCACCTAGAACCGACACCAAAATCCTTAAAAATTATTAGAAAGTTTATATTGAAAAACTTAAAATTTTGGATCAAGATTCAATTTTCTAGATTTACTTGTTCTAAGACTAGTTATAAGTATTCAGTAAACGATTTTGTCTTAACCTAGAGACTTCAGTTTCTATATGGGCACACGTTAAAATTGTAAGGGGTATTTTAAAGCGCGAGTTGGGAAGGAAAAATGGAAGATATGAGTAGTTTCCTAAGATTAATGAATGATATTAGATGTGGGACACTTGGAGAAGTGAAAAAGTTGACATTTAGAATCGAGTGGAGACGTTGGGGCTGCATCAAAACAGTCTTATTTTGTATTGTATACCTACTCTATGATATCGGAGATTATGAAAATTAGTCTACAAATAATTAAATCTAATTATTTTTTGAGGATTCCAAATTAAATTGCTACCCATTTTAAGGTTAAAATTGATCCTACAATGCAAAGTATAATATATAAACGGAAGGTACCTACTGTAACTCCGAAACTTGATTGTCTGTCAGTCTGGATTATGGCACTTCCAAAAACGAAAGAAGAGATACTATAGCTCGTAGTAAGTTAGTTCTAGTGCGAAAAGGTTTATATTACCGAAACAAAGAAGTACTTAGATTTTAGACTTGCTAATTCAAAATTTTTGTTGTAAAAACTGATTCGATTTCGAATTTACTAGCTTAGCTTAAGAACTTTGAGATGAAAAACTGAAATATGTAGGAAAAAAAATCGAATTGTTATTTGGCAAAGTCTTATAGCTAACCAACGGTACGGATGTTTATATTAAAAAGCTACAGCTTTGTGCCAAGTTAATCTCAAATCGTTTTCTGAAAAAAAATTTCCAAATCAAACTTTTCAGAGCTTCTTGAAATAGATTACCCTTTTTCCACTATTTAGTAGGTATCGGTGCTGGTTGTTTTGTAGGTCTAGCTTTTGATTTCGAATCGCATTTACTCGGGATCGAATCTCGCTTCAGTCTGAACACTTTTCATTTCAGTCAAAAATGTAAAGCGGTTTAAGAAATCTAGGGGAAATCAATCCTGTGAATACTTCCTTGATCAAAAAGTTCCAGGAATTTATTCAGAAAATTAAAAATACAAGTTTAATCATCTAAATCTATATTGCCCCTTCAAAGTAATCCCCATCGACTGCAACACACTTATGCCAGCGCTTGATCCAATCCTCGAAACATTTTTTATATTAGGTTTTCGGTATGTCCATCAGTGCTTTCTGCGATTTTTCCATTACTTCCTCTCGACTGCTGAAACGCGTTCCCCGTAATAGTTTTTTAACTCGATTGAACAGAAAGAAATCACAAGGAACCAAATCAGGTAAATTCGGAGGCTGTTGGATGGTATTTGTTGCATTTTTCGTCAAAAAATTTCGAATAATTATGGCACTGTGCGGCGGTGTGTTATCATGGTGCAAAATCCACGAGTTTTCTGCCCACAATTCTGGCCTCTTTCGGCGAATTGCTTCACGCAAACCTCTCATAACGCCCAAATAATACTCTTTGTTTACTGTCTGGCCTACTGGCAAAAATTCATGGTCACTACACCGTTGTAATCCATGAAAACCGTGAACATTGCCTTATTTTTTGACTGAAAACGACGTGGTCACTTGCCTGATGTCTGGATTGCGTTTCGTACTCATAAACCCACGTCTTGTCTCCGGTAATGATCCTTTTGATGAATGTAGGATCGGATTCAGCCTCGCAAATCATGTCTTTTGCGACGTCAACACGGTCTCTTTTTTGCATGAAATTGAGGTTTTTGGCCCAAACTTTGCTGCTACACGACCGAAACCCAAATCATAAACCAAAATGTCTTGGACGGATCCATAGACAATGTTCAAGCCCTCCGATATCTCTCTGATGGTTAATTTGCGCTTATTGACCAACATATCTTTTACTTTATCAATGTTTTCGTCGGTTTTTGATATCGATGGTCTGCTACTCCGCTCATCATCGTCGATTGACTCACGACCACTTTTGAACCGCTTGTGCCACTGGTAAACGACCGTTTTCTTTAGAGAATCGTTGCCGAAACACTTTTCCAACATTTCCAACGTTCACGCACCATTAAATCCGTTTTTTACGTAAAATTTAATACAAGTTCGTTGTTGAAAATTTAAATATATTTCTAAAATTGTAAAAAATCGCCAACACACACAGAGATAGATGTACTCTTGGCTACGTAACTTTTGCAAATGTCAAGCTATGACGCTAAGATTTAGAGGGAATACCAACAACAGATGTACCAACTTAACAAAAAAAAACAGAACTCAAATCGGAACGATAGGAGCGCCACACGGGGGTTATTCCGGGAACTTTTTGATCAAGGTAGTATCTGTATGTCTCCACCTCACCGTGTAGAGATTGCTCTCTATAGTAATCGACAACGCTCGGAATAGAGTATGACATTCGAAAAAGAAGAAATAATTATTAGTTTTTAGAGAACATTTTTACATATTGAAACTAGTATTTTAAAAAATTTATTTGAAATTTTAAAAAATTCCAAATTATTTGAAATTTAAGTTTCGTGTGTGGTCCTACCAAAAAATCAACATCTTCGATTTATGACTTGGAACAAAAAAATTGAACGACGAATAAAACTCTATTATGAATTTGATATCAGATTATTTCATAAATAGGGATATGTAAACATGTTAGATATTCTAAATATAGATAAATTCACGCTCCCACTCTTTTTTTACATGCTGATGACGGTTATAGCTTTACAGCTCTTTTCCTTGTTTAAAAAAATACATTCTAAGAATATATAAGCAATATCTTATCTCATTTTAAGATAATTTATTCAAAGTAGTATTTAGATGAAAGTATTATAGATGATGTTAAAGATGAGGGAAGAATAATGTTTGCATATTTATTATTTTTTTAATGATATGAATTCAAAAAAATGCATTCTGAGTCAACATTGATTTTTGTATCCTAGAAAGAAAAAGGGGGCTTGAGAAATATTTAAGGCTTAGATTGAAGTTAAAGAAATTTGCAAACCAAGTTGGATTGAAATTGTAGATATTTTGAGTAAGATGGATGTTGAATTCTTTTAAAGCTACAAGGAATGTCAAAAGAATATTAATCAAAGATTTGGTTCGATTTGTTTATAATTTTATTATAAGAATTTAAAATTTTTAAAAATCACATATTTCGCACAAATGAGGCTTTGAAGGGGATATTTTATTGTTAATAATCAGTACACAATTATTCTAGTATAAAGTGACCAGACGTCCCACATTAGATGGGACTGTCCCACGTTTGGGTTTCTTGTCGCACATCGAAAATGCAATTGTGAAATCTTTTGTCATGTGGATTAAAAAATGTATATTTGTTAATTACTAGCTTTTAATTGTTGTTCTAGTAGGAACAAATATTTTTTTAAAGTTTTATTTATTACTAGCTTCAAGGCGGGCCTTTTGCTAGCAGGGGCTTCGCCCCCTGGACCCCCACGTGGCTGCTTTATTGATGTTTTATTATTTACAGAGAATAAATATAATTGTTTTATTATAAAGTCTTAAATAGATATAATTTGAGATTCTATTTAACTGCAATATACACTCATAACAAATAAGATGAAACAAATATTTAAAATGTATTAAAAATCCACTTGTTATCATTAACGGGAAAATAAAAAAAAAGTTATATTATACAGGGTGATTCACGGTCGATGGCACATTAGACGTTTATGGAAATCGGAACGCAGGATTTTTCTGAAAATGTAGCACCTCACATTTTTTTACCAGTTCTATCGATCTAAAATATTTTCAGCATAACGACGTTTCGGCTTCCATCGAAAAGTCGTAGCAACTTTATTTTTTTAAATGGAACACCCCGTATATTAAGACGTTTTTAGAACCACCCTTTTATAAAAATACTTTTTTGTTAATATTGTCCTATACCTATCTCTATCGGTTTTCAAGATAAGAAATAATTTGTGTAATGGCCCTAATTAAACTTAAATAAATTAGTGCTCTCAATTCATTAAAAGTTGATATTTTGGTGGTAGTTTAGACAGACCCGAAGTATTTAATTTACCCCGAAAAATCAACTCCACATTATACAGGGCGTGCTAAGATTACTATTATTTCCTGTATTCATAAAAGGGGTCAAAAGTTCGTTTTTTCAAATGAGACTCCCCGTATATTACTCAATAAATTGAATGAGGAAGGAAAATGCCTTAAGTCTATAATATATAATGTCCCTATACCTAAAACATCAAGTTTTCTTAATAAAGCCGCTTTTTCGTGAAAAATTACATTTTAATGAATTTAATTTAAATTAACCATGGAAATATCAAGCTTATAACAGTTTGCCAACTATTTATAAGTAACTTATAAACAGTTTATTGACGATGTTCAAAAAAATCTCCCAAAATGATCACAAATATTGCGGCTTTATTAAGAAAACTTGATGTTTTAGGTATAAGGACATCATTTATTATAGACTTAAAGCATTTTCCTTCCTCATTCAATTTATTGAGTAATATACGAGGAGTCTCATTTGAAAAAACGAACTTTTGACCCCTTTTATGAATACAGGAAATAATAGTAATCCTAGCACGCCTTGTATAATGTGGAGTCAATTTTTCGGGGTAAATTAAATACTTCGGGTCTGTCTAAACTTCAACCAAAATATCAACTTTCCAAGAATTGAGGGCACTAATTTATTTAAGTTTAATTAGGTCCATGTTTTGGACCATATTTAACACAAATTATTTTTTATTTCGAAAACCGATAGAGATAGGTATAGGACAATATTAAGAAAAAGTATTTTTATAAAAGGGCGGTTCTAAAAACGTGAAAATATACGGTGTGTTCCATTTAAAAAAATAAAGTTGCTACGACTTTTCGATAGAAGGCGAAACGTCGCAATGCTAAACATATTTTAGATCGATAGAACACGTAAGAAAATGTAAGGTGGTAAATTTTCAGAAAAATCCTGCTTTCCGTTTTCCATAAACGTCTAACGTGCCATCGACCGTGAATGACCCTGTATGTAGGTATTATTATAGATAAGAAGACTTGAAAATTACAATTATTATTCATTTTGACAATCTATTTATAAACAATTCTCTTATTCTCAAGCTTGAGTTGTTTATCATAAAAAGAATTTAGTCTTATTGATTTTAAGTCGATTCTTCCACGTTTTCAGTAGATCTTGCCATTAATAGTCAAAACATCAAAAATGTAATGCAATAAGGTTATGCGCGGATCCAGAGGGGGGGGGCGATGGGGGCGACCGCCTCCCCAAATCATTGGAGATCAACATTTTTTATAGTTTATTTAATTTTTTTTATTTTATAACATTAAATTTTAAAATCGAAGAAAATAAAGTATGTGGGGGGGGGGGCGTCTCTGCCCCACACCCCTCCATCAACTTGGACAATTCGATCGCGACACACTTTCGAGATCAAAAGTAGATCTTATATACCGGCGACCGCCCCCCCCCTCCCCAAATCAGAGGTCTGGATCCGCGCATGTTCCTCTAGTATTAGATAAGAATCGATCGTTATTTTTGATTTTAAGTCGACTCCTCCATGTCTTCTGCAATGGTTACCAATAAAAAGCGAAACGTCAAAAATCTAATGTAGAATGGCTATTCCTCGACTGTTAAATGAGAATCGATCATTATTTTTGGATTAAAGTCAACATGAACTGCAAATTGAAAGTGATATCTGATTAATAATAAAGAAATAAACATATTAATAATTCAAATGAATTTGGATAAAGTTTAGCAACGATCCGTTGCAGTTTATTTTTTAATTTTTGTTTTTAAATGTACTATAAAAAAAATAGATAGTTTTTTAAATCTTTGTTGCATTATTAAATTCTTCTTCAACGATAATGTGGTTAGAACTCTATTATCTATGCTATTAAGAATGAATGACGTTCAAAAATCTGACAAACAGTGCCGCCAACAAATGTTTAGTTTGCTAGTTTAGTTCTTTTATTGTTTGGCAAGCTATGTTGGCTATACAGATTTTGTTTTAGTTTTACGTGAATTTTCCAATTTTCCGGGCAACTTTTCCGATTTTTTTTACGTATTAACCTGAAATGGACTATTACGATTATTTAAAAAAAAAATTAGCCAAATCGGTCCAGGCATTTGAGAGATCTGCGCTTACAAAGAAAAAGAAATTCATTTTTATTATATAGATTTGTATTTTTACAAAGTCTATGGACAAGACCCCATGTATTTTTTGTAAAACCTTCACGTGGTAAAATTCAACCTAAATGAATACTACAATTTGTTACTTTGATTGAGACCAAGGGTACCATAGTCTTTACCTGATGATTCTTTGAAGACACACTTGGAGCGAGACCGATACAATACTTCATCTGCTTCGTAATGGATAAAGTAAAAAAATGGGAAATGGCTTGCGCCTATTTTTAGTCACACCCTTAACTGATCTGCCATTTCAGTTGTCTAAATATCAGGGGGCTCCCATTATACGAGGTGTATTTTTTAAATGACGGGACTGTGCTTAGAAACTTTGAAGGCTTTATTGCAAGTGTAGTGAATTTCTCCAATACTTGTGAGGAATTTTGTAACAATATTTCACAAATTATTCGTATTTCATCAGAAAAGTACAAGTGATTATATCTTTATTTGTTATGTTGATATTTTAATTGTATGTATGACTGCTTTTATTCCATTTTGGTTTACAATATAATATATATGATAATTGATATTAAAAAAATAATTATATACATACAAATTCATGTCCCACATTCCATTGTAAAACATCTGGTCACTTTATTCTAGTCTTCTTCAAGTGCCTTACTCAATTTCTAGTGTCCGCGATTACTTTGGAGAGTATCATCTCCATTGTAATTTTCCTGGGGAAATTCTTAACAGGGGTGGTTTCCCATTGTCTTCCCCTGAAATTCATTTAAAACCCGCAATCGTTTCGAGAGAATTTCTATATTTATTAATTGAATTTTATTATCATTTTCTGATTCATTCGCCTGACGCTTTCTCTTACGAGATGCATGCAAGGTATTATATTAAATCACTATTAATAATATCACTAAAAAGAGAAAAATAAAAATAATTTTTATAAAAAAAAATAAGACCGACTTCAAAAAACTTAAATGCAACAAATAAAATAATAATAACTTAAAAATAAAATAAAATCCAGTAAAAGGTATAAAATAATTATCTTATTTAGTTACAACTAAACGACGAAATATTTACATGAAATTACTTTTTGAAGTCGATGCCAAACATATACATTTTATGAATCGCACTTGGCGTATCTTACTTTGTACGTTTGGCGGGTACGCTCGCTTATAGGTATAATTTGTTTGGCACCGACTTAAAAAAGTAATTTCATGTTAATATTTCGTCGTTTAGTTGTAACTAAATAAGATAATTATTTTATACCTTTTAGTGGATTTTATTTGATTTAAAAGTTATTATTATTTTTTTTGTTGCATTTAAGTTTTTTGAAGTCAGTTTTATTTTTTTATAAAAATTATTTTTGTCCTTTTTGAAGGCAATCTCATAATTCCGCTGTTAAAGAAGTCCTCGTCCCTATTGGTGAAAAACTTGACCAGCTCATTTTCACAAGCCTCTTTTGAGGCCAGTTTTGTACCATCAAGAAAATTTTGCAAATGCTTGAAAAGGTGATAATCGTTTGGTTCCCGGTCTGGGCTATACGGCGGGTGCGATATAACCTCCCATCCAAGCTCTCGGAGCTTCTGACGCGTCGTTAACTATGTGTGCCTACTGGCGTCCACTTGATGGAACACAATACCCTTTCTATTGGCCAATTCTGGCCGCTTCTCGTCGATCGCCTGCTTCACTCTGGTCAGTTGTTGACAGTATAGGACCAAATTGAGTGATTTGGGCCAAAGGGAGCACCTCATACTGGATCTTCCAATCCCACCATACACACAGTAAAAATATCTTGGCCCTTAATCCGGGCTTGGCGATCGTTTGGGCCGGCTCACCGCGCTTGGACCACGAACTTTTTTATCTTTTGTTTTTGTATGTGACCCATTTTTCATCACCAGTCACCATCCCCATCGCCATCGATTCAGCAAAAGATCGCAGGCATCAATTCGGTCAAAAAGTTTATTTTGCGTCAATTCGTGTGGCATCCATACATCGAGATTCTTCTTGAGACCAGCCTTAAGCAAATGGTTCCAAACGGTTTTCTGGCTAATCTCCAGTTCCTGGGAAATGGAATAAATGCTCGCATGCCGGTCAGACTCGACAATTTCCAGGATTTTATCGGCTTTTTCGACGATTGGCTTACCAGAGCTTGTCTCATCTTCGACGTCAATATTGCCAGAACAGAATCGTTGGAACCACCGCTTTGCTGTTGTATTCGATACTGTATTGGGTCCATAAACAGCACAAATTTTTTTGGCCGCCTGCTCCGCTATTTCCCGTTGGTCGTAGTGATACTGAAGAATGTATCGAATTTTCTCTTTTCTTACCTCCATTTTGGATCGCTCTAACACACAACTAGCTTCATCAAACCCAAAACTGTCAAATAACTTTTTTAAAGCGTTATGTCATCTTTAAATTGCAAAAAAGAATGACCAGATGCGACGTATACATGGTAAGATATGGCTCATTAAAGTCATCTAACGGAAAAGGCTCAGAACTTTTTACTTCACCGATTATTATAAATTATAAGTTATTGTTAAAGTTGTTAAATAAGAAAATAATCATATTTCACAAAAGATTTGAAATACCAAATTGTTGATATTATCTGTTGTTTTATTACAGAGCATCCAAAGCTAAAATTTGGACTATGATCTTCAAATATCTTTAATGTTCCTGCACACCGACATTTTAAGGTGAATTTAATTATTAAAACCTAGATCAACTCAACTTTAGATATCCACATCCCTGGACAAATAATATTTATTATTGACCATTTAAAAACAATCATCATTTATAATAATTTCAAATAAAATACATATACTTATACATATTAATACTTGTAAATTCATTAACTTATTTACACTACAAGGTTCAATGTTGTAAAAGAGACAGATAAATATACATTGAAGAAATGTGTATTCGAACAGCCAAAGGATTAAAGGATCTAGCCAAAGTTGAATCTTTTATTAATAGACATAAAATAATATTTAATATAATTAAATCTAAATAAATTCTTATTGAAAATAAGATTTATATTTTGATAATAATCAGTTTATCATATACACTATGTACAAGGGCGGCCGCAGAAAATTTTTCAGGGGTGGGGGCCTAACTTGGGAACATATAATTGCATTATTAAATTTTTATTTAAATATTTAATTTTTTTGACTATTTTTTCACAAGTAGAATACACTAATACAGTAGTGCTTAAATACAAAAACAAATACTGTAAATTAAACATAGTTTAGTGAGGCCGGGCCAAAAGTCAGGGTTGTTACATACATTTTTATTCGATCCCCCTCCCCTTTATAAATATTTATAGTATTTGAATATATTAAATCAAGTACAAAATAATTAACTAAATAAATAATATGAATAGCGACTAAAGTGAAGTGCTATAATAAATCTGTCATCGTATCCAGCCCTTTAAATGCTTTTCTAATATTTACTAAGAACTCACACATTGAAAAATATTTCATTCTTTTGATGAACTGAGCTGTTGAAATTTACTGGGACATCGCGTAGAATAAATAGAATAGAATATATAGGTACCTACTACATACAGGGTGAGTGATTTAGCGTGGTCTATTAAAAGTTTTTGACTTTAGATTATTATTTTTTATTTAATTTTTACTTAGCCTAACTTTTTGGGATCTATTTAAATAAAATATTGTTGATTAATTACCACTTAAAGTTATCCCGGAAATTGACATCAAATATGTTTATTTCAAATAGAAACCCTATGTTTTTAATCAAGAAATTAGATTGGTTGTAAAAAGAAGGACATTTATATGAAAAATATCAAATGTCAAAAACATATAGTTTTCGACTTATTTCCACTTTTTAATAAAATTTTTAGTATTTTAGATCTCTTTTCAAAAATTAATATCTCTTAGATGGCTAATGATACAATAATGATATTTTACAGATCATATGTGCTTTTGTAATTCGACCTAAACCCAGGTAACACACAATATCCTCAGAATATTCTAAGAAGATTTAAATGTCCTTAGAATATCCTTAGAATATTCTTAGGATATTGTGGTTACCTGGGAACCTACCAAAAAATAATTTTATATCATAGTCCGGGATCCCTAAATTTTTTTCTTAAAAAGTTCGTATTTCTTAAAAAAAAAATCATTTAAGAGTTGATTTTGTCTATAGTAGTAGAAATAGATTTCTTTGAAAAATCACAAATCAGTATTTTACTGAATATTATGGATAATTTTTATTACATTCAAGTTAACGACAACTTTCTGACATGTAATAAAAATATCCATAATAACTCAGTAGGATATATCCTCGTGATTTTCCATACAACTTCAAGCGTGGGAGATAAATTTAACCTAATTTATCGCGCGGAGAATTTACCACTGCTCGAAGCCCCTAAAACCTTAGTTAATTGGATATTGGATTGTATCTAAGTTTCTGAGATTGGCTCGTGATCCCGGCTTCTTTTCCTTCTACTCTGTTCTTTTCACGATGGAGGGGCCAGCCCATACAGGCCTTTAGGGGATGGACCTTCTGGTGTATCTCCTTCTCACATCAATATCATAAAAAAAAAAAAAAAAAAAGCTGAAGGTAAATAAAATTTTGCTTTATTTGTTATAATTTAATGCCTGCCGCACTTCTATTTTTACAAAGAAATTATGACTTCATTAGCTGACGACTATTCGTGATAGAGGATTTTATGATACTGCAAAGCTGCATAATGAAACTAAGCGTGGGAGATAGGCTTCTATGAAATAAGCAACTAAAACACAAATATACTAGTATTTCGAACCATTTCGAGATAAGTAAATATTAACGTCCTTCCTCTCATCAAGACAAATAAATTAATAGTTTAATCTAACTATACGTTACATTTTTATAAATTGATTAGTGCTTTGATGGTTGAGTAATTTATTACATTGATGATTTATTTATTTTACAAATATAAATAAGATTTCAGGAACATAGGTATTAAATGCAGAAAAGTTCGATTTAAATTAATCTGATGGCTGAGCTTGATGTAATGATACAATTTTTTTTAATATTTGGGCTAAAATTGCTTAAGATAATTCTTAAACCCACTTTAAAAATATACACCTGTTCTTGTTTTACGTAGTAAGTTATTTACTTGACTAAAGCCTGCTTCCAATAGGTAAGAAGTGGGAAAGTCAATAATGCTATAATTCGGTAACAACTTTTATTTTATATGGAGATATTTCTCTTGGATGATTTTAAATTCCAAAACTTATCCATCTAGATCAGTGTTTTCAACCTATGTGCCGTGAGAGATTGCCAAATGTGCCGCGAGGCTTTTAACAAATAATTAAAATTGCATGAGTTTTGTAAGTTTGAAATAGTATTTGTACTTCAATTTTTTTTTGTATCATACCACAACTTGAAAAATTTTTTATATTCAGGTGTGCCGCAAATGGTTTCATATATTTTTAGTATGCCGTCAACCAAGAAAAGGTTGAGAAACACTGCTCTAGCTTTAAAAGTTCCGGTTCAAAAATGCAAAAAGAAAAATTTTTATTGAAATTTTAATGCGAAGTCATAATATAGACATAAATAAACAATTTATATTTAAGTTTATTATTAAATAATACGGCATATCTAGCGACCCGAGTCTTGGAAAATGTTTCACTTTTTTTCTTAATTAATAAATGTGCGCGGGAGGGGGGGATCGATTCTTTAATTAGAATCCGACCGAGGAAAATAACCAAAAAGGGTGTGGATAGAATTATTTAACTTCTTCCTTTTTAGCGAAGGAAGTGCAAGTTAAGACCTGTTCAGACTATTAAAGATTCAATTTTTAATTTCTATTATTCTAGGAATGGCCTTTTGCTCTTGGATCAAAATTACACTCGTTATAGAGAAAGCAAATATTTAATTGAACTTCAATAAAATTCCGACAATAATGTGGAAAAGTTTTACATTTTCTTCATTTTTAAATTAAATTCATAAAAAGAATGTTTGTTCTGTAGCAAAATCTAAGTCAGTGTTTCTCAACCTGTGTTCCACGAGAGATTGTCAAATGTGCCGCAAGCGTTTTTGACAAATAATTAAAATTGCATGGGTTTTGTAACTTTGAAATAGTATTTCTAATTACTTCAATTTTTTTTTATCATACAAATTTTACATTTTTTTTATATTCAGGTGCGCCGTAAATGATCCCAGATATTTTTAGTGTGCCATCAACCAAAAAAGGTTGAGAAACACTCATCTAGATTCTAAATTCTGCACTTACACTACTGCGAGTTAAATCATGTATCAAACTACACAAGATCTAGCTAAATGGACTATATACTATAGTATCTTAGGCCGAAAAAAAACGAAAAAAAAACAATAAGTACTATCAACACTTTACTATTCCCAATTTGCAATGTTCTTTTTATCTTGTAATTTATATTATTTGAATGAAGGTTTTAAGCTTCATATTGAACATCTTAAAATTATCTTGTTTCTTTGAGGCATCAAATTACCATCGGTACAATGTACAATGATTGATCTTGAGTGCAAATTCGCCTGAGAACCGTATGCATTTGGCTTATTATGAGCCACGGAAGTGAGTCTTGCGCTTGAGTACTCATGAAATGGGATGAACAATATTGTGAGACTTAAACAGCCGAAGCAATCCCGGTCTTATTGTTTTCATACGATTAAATCGATTGCTAAGCCCTAAAGAGAGATACTGGGACATACAACAATCTATCTCCTTTAGAATTCTCTTTGTCTGTACAAGTAGAAAAGTTGATCGAAATATATAATCACGTGGACATTTCGCAGAAATAAATTTTGCTCATTGTTTGTTTAGGATAATTAATTTAACAAATGCAAATAGAAAATTAATTAATGTTTTTGGTACATAATTCAAAAACTCTTATCTAATTCATTTATCCTCACCGTTTCTTACATATATCACGAAGCTTACCATTTTCAGTTCTACAAAGTTCAAATATACAAATTCTTTTAGTATCATAAACAACCCCGTGAAATAAAAATTCGCTATCAACTTTTTTTATGTAAACTCAATGTTGTACTTTTTTAATGAAAAGACTACTATATCAATAAGAAGGTGCACCATCTTAAATCAAGATCGTAGAGGAAATAGGTAGAATGAATGGAATTTTCTAATTCTGGAGATGGGTCTTTAAAAATTAAAGATTGTAACACTCAGATGATATGAAAGGAAGGATAATGGCCCGTCCATAAATTACGTCACACAGTAAGGGAGGAGGGGGCATCTCAGATTTGTTCAAAATGTGTCAGGAGGGCCTGGGGATCTTAAAAATTGTGATGCCACAAAAATAAAATTTAAAAATTTACAAAATTTTCAAATATATTTTTTAGATTTCAGGTTATTATTATTTCAAACTGAAAATGTTAGTAAAATAAATCTAGACAACAAATTAAAAGCAAGCAATTTGGTAGTGTGACGTCACAATACAGGGGGGCATCTCAGTGACAGAATGTGACACAAGGAGAGGGGGGCTAAAAATCTTAAAATTCGTGTGACGAAATATATGGACGGCCCCTAAATAAGTTGGTATATACGATTGATTTATTTTTAATTTGACAGTTAAGAATTTAAGTTTAGTTTTTATTTCACGTTAATTTCTTTTTAGAATCGGTTATTAATTAAGGAGAAAATGGATGTACTTGAAGAAATGTATTCATAAATTTAGGTTCAGTGTTTTGGAAATACCACAAGGTAGAAAATTTTTGTCAAATGGGTATTCTGACGCCCCCGTCATTTTAAAGTGAATTAAGTTTTAAAAAATCATTATTTCACATAATGAGATCTTTGATTATTTTTAAGAAAAAAAAAACAAATTCAAAAAAATTAAAAGCAACAAATAAAATAATTAGAACTCAAAAATAAAATAAAATGCACTCAAAGTTATAAAATAATTATCTAATTTAGTTACAACTAAACGATGAAATTGTTACATGAAATCACCTTTTGAAGTCGGTCCAAACATTTACATTTTATGACGGATCGTACTTAGTACGTTTGGCGGGTGAAAACACCATCGAGCTTGAGTTGTTTACCAAAAAAGAATTTAGTCTTTTTGATTTTAAGTCGATTCTTCCACGTTTGAGTAGAGATTGCTATTAATAGTCAAAACATCAAAAATGGAATGCAATAAGGTTATTCCTCTAGTATTAGATAAGAATCGATAGTTATTTTTGATTTTAAGGCGATTCCTCCATTTCTTTAGCAATGGATATCAATAATAATTGAAACGTCCAAAACCTAATGTAGAATTGTTATTCCTCAAGTATTGGATGAGAATCGATCGCTATTTGATTTTAACTAGATTCCTCCATATCTTCAGCAATGGTTGTCAATAATAACCGAAACGTAAAAAATCCAATGTAGAATTGTTATTCCTCAAGTATTAGAGCAAAATCAATCGCTATTTTTTATTAACCGACTTCAAAAAAGGAGGAGGTACTCTATTCGACCGAATTTTTATTTTTATTTTTTATTTTTTTTTTTGTGCCTATGTTACCTCATATCTCCGCCAATTGTCAACCGATTTTGAAAATTTTTTTGCATTGGGTCCAGTCTAGCTTCCGATTGGTCCCATTTTTTTTTCGATTTTTTTCATAGGTATTAGACCTTTTTTATTAGGTTAACCTCTTTGTTTATGAACCGATTTCGATGGTTCTTTTTTTATCCGAAAGGGGGTGTCTTAGGGATGGTGTGATATTAATTTGGTCAAGTTCTGATGATATGATCACTATTAATAACATCACTAAAAAGAGAAAAATAAAAATTTTTAAGATAAAAACAAAAACCGACTTCAAAAAATTAAATGCAACAAATAAAATACTCTAAAAGGTATAAAATAATTATTATCTTATTTAGTTACAACTAAACGACGAAATATTAACACGAAATTACTTTTTGAATTCGGTACCAAACAAACTATACCTATAAGCGACCATATCCTACAAACGTTCTAAGTAAGATCCGTCGAGTACGATTCATAAAAGGTATATGTTTGGCAGTATTAGATCAAAATCAATCGCTATTTTTTATTTTTTTAATTCGATTTCTCTATGTCTTCAGCAATAGTTACTAATAAAAACCGAAACGTCAAAAATCCACTGTAGAATGGTTATTCCTCAAGTAATAGATGAGAATCAATAGCAATTTTTGATTTTAAGTCGATTCCTTTATGTCCTCAGCAAAGGTAACGGATAAGAAAACAACACAGTTGCTATGGTTACTTATAAAATTTCCTCGCATTGGATAAAGTAAAAATCATCGAAATCGGTCTACATGATAAACATCATCAGAACTCGACCAAATTAATATGGGATCACCCGATCACCCCTATGGTACCCCCTTTCCAATAAAAGAAGAATCATTGAAACCAGCCCATAAACAAAGAAGTTATGACTGAACATACATAACAAAAAAGGTCCAATACCAATGAAAAAAACGGGACCAATCGGGAACTAGACTAAACCCAATGCAAAAAATAATCAAAATCGGTTCACAATTGGCGAAGAAATCGAATAACATAGATACAAAAAAAAATCAGTCGAATTGAGAATCTCCTCCTTTTTTGAAGTCGGTTAAAAAGATACCTTGCAATCTGACGAAAATTCAACCCCTCGTCCCAAAATAATCATATGATTCAAATGTTGAAATTATTTTTGATTTTGTGGAAAATAAATTCATATAACTTGTATCAAAGCTTGTATCTTATTTAGTTTACTTACTAGCTATAATGTTCTGATTGATAGACAGGCATATATATTTATTCGCAAGACTTTAAGGATTCTATTTTACTTTTATAAAATTACAAAGCTCTCTTATTAATTTTACATCAATTATGTCTGAATTGCATAGAAAAAGCGGCTAAGCTGGACCTGCATTCCAAGGGTTCTGTATCTTAAATTTTCCAAAATACCTGAGATTTACAGGACTCTATAAAAATGAATAAACACCCACTTTAAGAATTCCAATCCCTATATTTTAAAATATTTTTGTTTGGCTTGTTCACACTGAGCTAACTAAAAAATTAAGCGAAATAATTATTATTGAATGAAAAATGTCAAGTTTCTATGCGTGTTTCGAATTAAAATCTAATTAGTACGTAATTTCTATATAAAACAAGAAATTTCGTTTTGATATTCTTTTGGTTTTTTGGGCTAAAAAGCACACTCAAAATTTTGATAACTCTAAAATCCCACTCTCTCAACACCAGATATGTTGACAAAATTATTAATATCTTTTAAAATATCTAATAAAAAATTTATTTGCGGAAATTTCATTTTTAAATCCCTTGTCTGATACCATTGCATATCGGAAACAAAGCATTTTATCACATTGTTTTCGTAAGTAATTTCCGAACATTGTGTAATACCTTGTAATATAATGATTAGATTTAGTACTAATAAATTTGTTCTATCTTGAATTGACAAAGAAATTATAGATTAAATTATTGAAGACTCATTGTAGAACACTGTATATAGTGATAATGAAAAGTAATAGTAATATTTATTAGTTAATAAATTTTTATAATTTTAAAATACTAAGAAATAATTAAAATATTTCGAAATTGTTGGAAAACTCGCTGTACATAGTTAATTTTTCGTGTCTTAAAATAGACAAAGAAATCACTCATTAAAATATATCACTCTAATTGAGAAACATCCTACATAATGGTAATTTCTATTATTAATATATTTTTCGTGATAAAAAAATGATTAAGGAAACCACTTTAAAAAGTGAAAATCTGAGAAGCAAGTTAACAGGCAACACCAAAATCATAGAATATTTGTTTACTTGTTTTTCAAAATTTTACATGTACTCATGTAAATATTAATTCTATATCTCGAAAAGATGTAATGTCTATAGTGATTTTTGCCTACAATTTAGTTGTATTTAATTAATTAAACAAGTAACTTGAGAAGAGAAAGTAATATATATTTATTTATGAAAACTAGAAAGTATCGATATAATGATTAATTTACCTTTGTTCGAGCTGTAGATGTTGTCTCGACACTTTTTCATTAACAACTGAGGAGAGAAATTCAAATGGAAAGAGTTCTATTATTTGATAAGATAGCTCCCAGGCCAAAATTCTCTGGAATTTCGATAGAGCTTTTTTCAAGGGAATCTCAAATAAACATTTTAATACAATTTTTTTATTAAATAATAAGATGATATGGGCATGCAAATGACTTTACATTACAACCCCCCCCACCCCTTGTGTATTAAAATTAATTAAAATATAAATTGATTTCTGGACTTGGAGATTCAATACAATTTTTGTTTTTATAGTCATTCTCTTAAGGTTATTGGATAAAAATACTTGGTAGGTTTCACATTAAGATATAAAAATAAAACGAATTTATTTTTGGAGAGTCTTTAATCTCGATATATATATTTCGGGTGTCTAACCCATCTTCAGGAGCAACAGAAAGTAATATATCTTAATGTGAAACCTACCAAGTATTTTTATCCAATAATTTTAAAAATGTTTCACCAAGTACCAATACCAAATTCCTTAAAAACTATTCTCGTAAGGTCTTAAAATGCATCTTTGAAAAAATTGGCTCATATAGGTACATCAAACTGTCTAGAAGTAATAGCATTATTTTGATTTTTTCGCAATTTTCATTAATTTACGTCAAATTTCAAACAAAATCTAATAATTTCTTAATCTTAATGTACAAAAATTAAATATAAAATATTGTTTTTTGAGTTAGAGCGTAGCCAATGATAAATAACTCACTAAATAGTCACTGAAAAAATAATTATTTTTTTATTTTTTTATTCAGGAATATGGTTGAACTATATATTTTGTGTCCATTTTTTATTTTTCATTTGATTAATTGGACTTTTTGGACACCTTCAAATGTTATCAGCCCAATAGGTATCTTAAACTTGAATACATGTACATTATTTGGCAACCCTTAGTAAACTACTTTAAAATTTATAAAAAGTATAATTCCAATTTTTAGATATGTGCCTTTAGAAATTTCTATAAAAAATCAAAAAAATTAAAATTTTTTAAAATTATATTTTTGTCTACATATATAAGTTTTCTAGATCATTTTTTTTATCACAACTTTGATAGCCGATTTTAATATTTCGAAAAAAGCTCATGAATGAAAAGTCATAGAAAGTTTATAGGTAATGGAGTCAAATATTAATATTTTTATAACGAACTGGTTAATTTTAAGCTTCCTAACTTCAAATCCTCCTCTTCAAAAATACAAAAAAAAAAAAAGTATTTTTTGAATGGCTTTATCGAGATTTTCACTCCTCGTCTCGACAAAAGCATAAACAAAAAACAGAAATAACTTTTGAATAGTTTATTGTATTTAAATTTATTACTAAGGAGGCATTGCCCTTATCTGCGACATCTTAACACCATCTTAACACCACTCCCTTTTTATCCGCGAAATTTGCATAGAGCGTACTGAGTCATGAAATTTTTTTTAACTTTTTCATAAAATTTAACTACATAAATTAATATTGCATATGAATATCCTATTTATATTGTAATACAAATATGTATAGCCCATTTATCTATTTACAATTCAATAGTTAATCCAAAATCCTCGAAATCAACACCCTGACTGTCAAAGCTTTGTCATAAAAATTCAATTATCGCTTATTTATCTACCCTGCAGTGTGACATTATTCAGCATTTAACTGATACTGTTATTGCTTTTATTGTACACAAAGAAGGGTATGTTTTTAAAAGACATGTCATATTTTTTTATTTTAAAAGCAAAAAAATAAAAATTCCCTTTTTAAAGATTTGTTAATATTGTATAGCCCTAAGATTTGCAGAATAGAGAACATATGGGTGTTTTTTAAGTGTTTTGTGTCAGGTTTTCTCAGGTGTGGGAAGATTGTTCTGAGTGTTTTTCGTTAAAGACCAACTCAAGGGTAAAGGAAAGAAAAGTAACGGAACCCGGCCCCGTCACCTGAATGGAAAGATTGAGCAGTGGCTCCAGAGAGGCACAGGTTGGATTTCCAAAAGGTGAGCTGGAAGAGGGGAGTGTACAGTGGAGCTACGGATGGGTTCAGAATCATAGAGGAGAGCGATAGAAGATGGGGTACCAAATTATACACTAGGGCCATCTGGAGGTATGAGGCACAACTTTCTAGTGTTTCGGAAGCAACTTTCTTTCTTAAGGTAGTTGTTTCGTGACAATACTAGCAAAAAATTAATGCTAAAGTATATAGAACGGACAATAAGGATTCATAAATCATAAACCCAAAACTTTTTGCTCTTTATGTACCGATTCTAGCCAATCCCGTGTTCGTTTGACGAATCTGGCACCATTGTAAGAGATTGAATATTTTTATATTAAAATGACAGATAAAATACATTTTAAAAGTTAAAAAATTTCTATAAAAATCCTTTTGTTATTTTTTAACAAATGTTATCAATGTCTACGTTACACCTTATGAAAATTATAATTTTAAAAAAATCTATCGCTTTATACATCTTTAAATAAATGCGCTGTTGCCAAATTGTTTTTAGTGAAAATTTTTTATACATTTTTCATTATTTATTCATTATTATCTCAGAAACTGTGTTGTAACTATGAATTAAAATTGTCATAAAATGGTTTTTGATTAATGTTGGTTTAGTTTTTTTATAAAATGAAAAAAGGGTTTCTTAATTATAATTAAATATGTAGATAAATTTTCCAATATCCCGTATCGTGCAATGTATAAGAGTCTGAAAAACTATTTTTGAAATTTAATATCTCCGGAACTATATTGTTCATAAATTTCGTTTTGCTACCAATCGACGCAGAAGTAGCCAGTGGCGTTTTTTTTTCATATTTTTGGCCTCTCTTTAAATCGGTAAATGGTAAAATGAAAGAAAAAGTAACGCATTTTGTTTTTTTTAATGCACACCGCCCCTACCCAGGAAAAATAATCGCTTAATTCAAATGATTTTGGTCGGGGTAACGATTAGCGCCCTAAGAGCAATTTTGCCCCTTCCGCTCCAAAATTCTGGCTACGCCATTGGTCGTAGCCAGCTATGGGTATGTTAGGGTGTAGGGTGTCAGAATCCCCCCCCCCCGAAATTTTAAGGTAAACATCGACATTTTACAGGATATAAATAAACGTTCAATAAAAATTTAATAAAAAAAATATTTTATATAAAAAAAGCAATCTAGCCATTAGGGAGGTCATGTCTTGTACTCCTAGGAGTATATCCATACTCCCCTAGCCTCTCTGAAAATTAAATACCCCCCCCCCTCTCAGAAAAAATTTTCTCGCTACAGCCTTGACACTATTAATTCACCAATAAATTAAATAAATCATAAGCTGTTAAAATAATTATTTTTAAATAAAATCACAAGTTAAATTGAGAAAAATATAATTTTACTTAAAAGGTATCTTAAAATTTATATATTAGTATACCTATACTAGATAAAAATTTTCATGCGATCTTTGAGAGTCTAATAAAATTTTGGCGAATTTTCACTTTTATCGATAAAATTTAGATATTGAAGTTGTCAATTAAAAAATTGTGTGAAACATGTTTTAAGTGACTCTTCAAAACTCTATCGATATTAAATTAATTATTGATAATAAATATTTTCGGTATTTATAATTTTTTTTAATTTAAAATAGGCCTCAAATACCTCATAAAAATCTTTCAATATATGACATCTATTCAAGACATAACGGCTTCCCGGCTCCAGGATCTGACAATCTCTGGTTCTAAATCCAGGGGAAGGCAACGGGAAACCACCCTGTGAAAAATTTACCCATGAGAATTACAATGGAGAGTACACTCTCCATAATATCTAGAGAAGGGTGTCCAACCTTTTGGCTTACATGGGCCACAATTGAAGAAAACAAATGTTTCTGGCCGCGGATAAAATATTATAATTATTTTGATATTTATTATTCAAAAAAGATAGTTAATAATGTATAAATAAGAACTTTATTATTTTTTAGCTCATAGTGATCTTTTAATTTGACTTTTCGAAAATTTTATACTTGAAAATAGCTTCTCGTATATAGTATGTAAATACATACCTACATACTTACAGAAAGTGATATTATATATTAATACATATTTGTTTATATTTTTTCCTGGCTAGATAATTAAAATAAAATCCTAATAAAGAGACAATATTCAATTTTTCTTTCAAATCGGTCTCTAATTGTTGTTATAGAATATTCAATCAGAAAATTTGAAAGTAGAGTATGTATTTCTAATGAAAATGGAGTCGAAAATAGACCAAAATTATGACTATTTTTTCGAAAATCTTGAAATCTAGTTCCAGATTCAAAATTTAAAATCAGCACTTTTATTTTACGAAAACTTCACAGTAGATTTTCAGATTTCTTATTTTAGAGAAAATAAAATTATCATGCCAAATTGTTCTGAATCATATAAATCTCAATGTTTTAAGAAATTTTTTAACTTCATATTGAATCACGGGTTGGACAGCCCTGGTTTAATTCGAATGGGATTAAAGAAGGATATGAGGAATGATAATTTATTTTTTAAAAGGGTCACGGATATAATATCGAGACAAGTCCCGACAAATTTTAGTCCAGGAGAAAAATTATCAATTAATTGTGATTGTTTTAGAAAACCCCAATTCCTCCTGTACTAGAATGATAACTATAAGCTTGGTTAGTGTCGTAGCATATAAATTACTGAAATAATAAATATTTTAGAAAATAAAATATGAGAAGAAGAAGAATTTTTAAATATTCGAAATTTCATTATTTTTTATTGAATTTATAATTTTGCTTTTAGTGAATTTTATTCTTGAAAAAAGTTTCATGTATTATACTAGTACAAATGTACATTCATAATTCGAAAAAGGGAATAAACATATCTTTAGATATAAATCTCAATGTTTTAAGGAAGTTTATGATTATATGTTGGGGGCCACTTTCATTGCAGTGCTGGGCCATTTGCGGCCTGCGGGCCAGGGGTTGGACAGCCCTGATCTAGAGAATACTCTCCATTGTAATCGCCGACGCTCGATTGAGTAAGGCACTTGAAGAAAAAGAATTCAAGATAATGTGTATGTGATTATTAAGGTAGCAGGAAACCAAAGCGAATCCAACCACCTGACATCTTAAATAAAGTAAAGAAAATTTTTTGAAAAATATTTTTTGGAACTTTTCAAAAAAATTTTAAAATATAAAATACTAGGTCGTGCTTGAGTCGTGCTAAACAAGCATCCGATCTTTTATTTATGTGAAACCTACCTAGTAATTTATATTTAAATTTTTTTTTGAAAACCACCTGACATCTATTGGCAGGGATTTATTGAAGAACAACAAATTTTATCCTCATAAAAATATGTTTGTTATTCACAGTTGCCGGAGGTCTTTAGTGATTAATGATTTTCCTCAATAGTTAAAACAAATATTTTTATCAAAAACTTGCGTTTTGTGGTCAACAGAACCAAAAAAGATCTCCGAATGCTACTGTTAATCTCAGTTAAATAAAATTTAACATTTAAGATATTATCGGTTCCGCAGGCTTTGGTACAATTCAACTGAGAAAATTCAATAAATTTTTAATATATTAAGAGTGCTATTCTTATAATAAAAATTTAAAATTTTGAAAAGGAGAGTCTTTGAAATTCGACTAATAATAATTAGAGAAATCCCTAAGCCTGGCAATTGATTGATTTATTTTATTATTTGCAATGGAAAGGGATTAATCGATATTTGAATAGAGGGTGGCAGTTGTCTGTCTGTCTCTCTGTCCATTTGCAAAAGCCTCTCTTTCTTGTTATCTTCTAACAATATTGAACTTAAACAAAGATAATTTATTTCTTTTATAGAAATGAATAATTTATCAGGAGGAAGTAAAGAAATGTTTTTCTTTTTTCCATCTCGCTCTCTGTTTTATATTGCTTCTCGGCGTGCTTGGCATTTAAGGGAGGATTTTGCGCCCTGAATCTCTTCAAATGAACAGCTAATTATGTCCTCCTTTTTCTCTTTATGGTTGTTTCTCTTTTTCTTTCACACTCTCACTATCGATAGGGTTCTTCCATAGAATACTTGAGCAGTTATAAATTAAATGAAGTTTTCGCAATTTAATGCCAACCAGGTTTGAGATAGAACAATGGAAATTAGCGCAAAGGTCCTGTCTATTTATTAATACAAACATTTCTTATATATATTTTATATATCTGTAGCTTATCAGATGCAACCACTTAAGAGATATCGAGGGGTGAACCGCGATTGGAATCAAGTATACACGTCTTTGGAATTATGTGGAATTATTTTGGAATTCATTAGATTTTCATTAGATAATGCCCCTACTACTTGGAAATGAAAGTGGAAGTGGAAGTAGATGTACATGATATTAGGTCGCGGTTCACCCCTCGAGAGATATCATTCAAATGTGAAACGGGATTCTATTAGTGTTGTTAAAATGTCTATCTCTCTGTTCGACTATCAGAGCATTGCAGATCGTAAACTAAATACTAAACAAATATGAAATTATAATATTGTAGTATATAATTTGAAAGTTTAAATTGGGAAAATAAGGACAAGTTTTTTATGTGTGGCTTTTTTATTTATCCACTAACGTTTCGTCGACTTTGCCGACTTCTTCAGGGCTTCAAATAGTCATGACACACATTCGTCTAAATTTTCTTATTCTTTTCGTTACCATTAAAGGCCATCAGAATACAATTTTCAAAAAATATTTGGCACATTCACAAAAAAAACACAATTTTTCTCTTTATAATAACAATTTCATTAATACAACAGATATATCCCTACGTACCCTTATGTAGGGATAAAACGGAGAAGAAAAATATTCTATTCTAGTTTAAAAAAACAGGGTTGCCTTATTTTGTATATATGTGATTTCTGTTCTGTTGTATTAATGAAATTGTTATTATAAAGAGAAAAATTGTGTTTTTTTGTGAATGTGCCAAATATTTTTTGAAAATTGTATTCTGATGGCCTTCAATGGTAACGAAAAGAATAAGAAAATTTAGACGAATGTGTGACATGACTATTTGAAGCCCTGAAGAAGTCGGCAAAGTCGACGAAACGTTAGTGGATAAATAAAAAAGCCACACATAAAAAACTTGTCCTTATTTTCCCAATATAAACTTTCAAATTATAAATTAAATTATGGACGGAAATGATAATAATTGTAGTATATGTTTTCATTTTCCCAAAATCAATAATGTTATTAAAATTTTAATCGAATTAATATTTTGGAGTGGTAGAATTTTTCATGAGATCAAAAATAAAAAATATTTTTTATCATGGGTTGTGAGGTAGGGGATGAGCAATTGAGCATCGATAGTTAAAATATCATACAATTTTAAAATCAGTAACCATCGATGTGAAAATAATATCGACCTGAAAACATCGATGTATTGTATATTAAAAAGAGTTCATGATTTCAGAAAATTATGCTAAATTTATAAATAAACTGAAATATTTTCAAGAAAGAAAGAAAAAATCGATGTTTTGCTGAAAGTAATATTCTGTCAATGCGTTCTCAATGTCCGACTCAGTAGGTATGTAATTCATCATTAATTTATCAAAATTACTGGAAAAAAAAATACTGTAAATATTTAAAAACATCGATGTCGTGGAGGAACAAAAACATCGGTTCTTTTCCATCTATTTGGAAAACATCGATCATCGACATGAAAACATCGGCCATCGATGTTCATCCCTAGTGTCAAAGAAAGTTTTCTTTAATCAAAATTAGTCTTATTTTTTTAAAATTTATTTTGCTTTAAAATGACGATTTAAGATATTGTATAAAGACAAGTATGCTTAAAAATGAATTTTCCCCAACATCATAAGAAACAAAATGAAAATTTTTGAGTAAATTTTTTACCCCGGCTGCCTGACGATCTAGGAAGCTAGCAAAATCATCTAGCTTACCTAATATGTAAATCTACATCTTCAAAAATTTAATATAAAATATATTTAAAAATTTTATTTACCTAATACTATTTTTATAGTAATTTATACCGATTATTCTAAAAAATTTTTATTTTATTTTTCAAAATTAAAATTTTAGCCTTCATCCGAAAAATTTCTGATGCATGCCTTAAAAATAAATATAAATACAAAATGTAACTAATTATTGTATATTTTACTATTTTAGAGACTGTAAAGGTATTTTCTTTATTTCTCTCGAGTCGTCCGAGTCAGTAAAATCGTAGGCGAAGTGTACATTTGGATTGCCAGATCAATCATTTCTGCAGCTGCAAAACATCTCTTTGACATGGTTATCCCTCTGTTTAACCGAGAATAAGACTTTTCGGAATCAATCAAGTGAATGCTCTATGCTAATCAAACAACAGCAATGGACCAAATGATGATTCAATATTGATCAAAGCGACATCCAGATTCGATCAATATCTTTGATTAACAGATAACAATCTTAAATCAATTGATAAAACAGACAATTTGTCTATTGTTTTATTTCTTGTTGCTGATAATGATAACAATTTTTTTCCAATAGATGTTATTTTTCTATTTTTCCGATTAGAAGACAAAAAAATGTGGTCCCTAACAAGGGACGAATTCCCTTTGCGTCTTGTTTGTAAGTGAGATTTGAAATTCGTCCCTTGTTGGAGTATATTAATGGAAAGGCAGCCCATAGGTAACAAAAACTACAGTCTAAATAAATTTTGTTAATTTGTACAGCAATATTAGGTGCTAAATATCGCGCTACTTACGCTAGAAATTGCAAGAAAACATATTTAATAGGATTTTTAAGAATCCACTTGGTGGAGATTTTGTCATAGAATACGTCCTTGTCCGAGGGTGAGTATTGAGTTTAAACCGAGAAAATCGATAGTTGTTGAACCAACCCCTCGAGCGCTAGTGTAGTATTTTATTCTATTTTTTCTAATTATGCGTTCCAGTGAAATATAATTATCAACAGCCTTTGAAGAATAAAATTTGTTAATCATGAGTTATGAGCATGGGTGTAATTAGGGGGGAGAAGGGGGCAGTGGGCCCCTACAAAACTTATTCCCCGCGCTCATAGAAAAATCGAAACTCAATTATTACGAGATATCACTTATGTATTTCTCATAAAATTATTTCGTTACTTATACTAGAACAGTATTTTTCTTACTTTCCACATACATTTCACCATTAATGCCTAACCCTTTGAGGTACACCAATTTATAAAAGAAGTTTTATTAAAGTAGATTTAATTTGCAACAGAAAAGTTAATATGAGTGAAATGTCGAGAATCAATAGTTTACGAGTTATGGAAATGGAAATATGTTTTAATATAAAAATTCAAACGCAATGAATTAGCGAGATTGATAAAATTTCGAATTTGTTTAATAACTCGGATTTCAATAAAAAATTTCACCTTAATACTAAGGGGAATCATTTAGCTAAAACCGCTTTTATTTTTTGTAAAATAATGTTTACTTTTCTCAGAAAAAATATTTAATTTGGAGGACCCGGAGGTTTGCCAGGCCTGCTGTTTGAATTTATTCTAATATAATCGTATTCTTAATTTTTTTATTAATTTTATATACATATTACATTATCGTATATTTAAATATATTACATTTTAATATTGTAGAGTGAATGAACTTGCAATGGGGTTAGGGAGGGTTGGTGGTTGGAGGGGTATGGAAATTGGAGGGCGGGTTGTTCAGGCGACGATCCAGAGTCGCGGGTGGGGGTGCGGGGTTGGGCACGGGGTGGTATGGTAGTGTGGGGCGGGGTGGAGGACACGGGGTGAGGTCCAGGGGGTGGTGGTGTAGGGTCGGGGTTGGGGTTGAGGGTGTTGTTCGTGGGTTGGGGGTCCAGGGGTTCAATGGGGGTTAGGGGTTTAAGATTTATTAACTCTACTATGCATAAAAAAACATACTTCTAAATTTGATTCTTTGTTCAACAATGTGCTAAAATGGGCTGTTACCATTTTAAACTTTATGAATCAATAACAAATATGGTATCTTTATTCTCGACACAACCTCTCGATATAAAAGACAAATAGAATTATAAATCGATTGTATTTTACTGATTTAATCTATCTTGAGGTTCATAGTAACTTTTTAATATAAGAAAATAGCATTTCGATTAAGAATTTTGTAGTTTAAAAGAAATTGTATGAAAAGATTTAATTTCTTCTCTCCGGGAGCGAATTAACTAGAAATGGCAAAAAGTTTTATTTTTTTGCTCAATAGATATTTATTCAAATCTATTAAAATTTCATATCTGTGTGTTATTTACTTTTATCTTTTATATCAAATCATTTTTATTAGGATATTTTCTTTTTAAAGGGTAGTTTATTTGAAGCCTAATTTGTAAAAATGCTAATAACTAATTTTAAATAATTTTTAAAAATATGAAATTAATAGAGCTTATAAAACAATTAATTATTAATAATTTATTTCAATTTTGAACGAAATCGATTCAGTACTTTTTGAGAAAATCGTCAAAAACCCCGAAAACCGTCTATGAAAGGCCGTTTTAGAAACATTTTAAAATTCACCTCCATGTCACAAGTCAACGTTTCGTTTCATATGACTTTTTAAACTTTTTTTTCAAATACATCTCGTCCTTTCAAAAAACATCGTTTTTAGACTATCCAGATGGTTTTTGGTGATTTTCTCAAAGAGTTCTGGATCGATTTAGTTCAAAATTGAATTAAATTATTATTAATTAATTGTTTTATAATATCTATTAATTTCATATTTTTAAAAAAAATTTCAACGATGTTATTAGCGTTTTTTCAAATTAGACATCAAATAAACCCTTTAAAATTCAAAATTCCTAATAATAATTATTTGATATAAAATATAAATGAAAATAACGCACAAATATGAAATTTCACGTTAACAGCCTAACACGTTGACATACACAAATTAAAAAAAAAATTATTTATCTTTCATTTTGAAACTTTTGTGTCCGTGAACGTTATAAATTCACATGAAGCTAAATTTTTTTTTATTTTTGATAAGGTTTGGTTCGGTCACATATGTGTACCGAATTTTGTGTATAACTCCTAATTGACTGAAGATGGCCAAATAAAATTCAGGCCGAAACGTCTTATTAAAGATGTTTTATTGAACTCAGTGATTCCATCTTTGGCTGATACCTCCTCCTGCATCTAGTACAGTACACAAAGTTATATAATGACCATGGGCGTAGTTAGGGGGTCGGCGGGCAAGGGGTACAGTGCCCTCCCAAAAAAAAACTCATTGACCCCTTTAGAAAAATCGAAACTCATTTATTACGAGCCATCACTTATGTATAATATTATTTCTCATTAAATTATTACGTTACTTTCAAAATTTGCCATTTCTACTAAAAACCTAGTTGATCTCTAATCGGATTACCGAAAATAAAACTTTGTGGTGGCTAATCAGCTGACCCTAACTACGCCAATTGTTATGGGCAAAACAAATTTTCGTATACCTTATCGTAAATCTCAAATGAAAAATGTCCCATTATATTTATTAAAAAATATAAGTTATAATATTAAAAATTTTAATATCAAAAAGTAACATTGAGAATTAATTATCATAAATCTATGGTTTACATCGAATTATAACGACACTCGGAAAGCCTCTGACTTATTCTACATATTGAGTGTGTTTGACACCACCAATGCCGGCTGATTTTTTTATTACTTTTTTATCTGTCACCCAAAGGAATTGTTTTATAACAATCAAAATATTTTCATTGAAAATGTTTACTGAGGACTAATTTTTATGAATTTTTATAATGGTTGCAAAGTTAGAGAGCGGTCATAATTCGAGGATACTTGGTAGGCTCGTGACTTACAACTGGGGCGTCAAAATAAAAATTTAAAGATGACATGCTTAATGACATTTAGAAAGCATCCGAAATACTCTTAACAGCGCTTTTATGATAATTTCTCGATCTTTATCAAAATCTATTTAGTTTCCAAAATTCCATCTTCTATCTTTATTAGTTTCGAAGCTACTGTCCTGAAACAGAAAGAACGGACGAATACACGGACACATAGGCAACGAAGTCTCAAAAAACGGGTTCCGTTTTTTAGAATTTTTTAAATGAAACCCGTTACGCGCTTCACTAATAAGCCAAATTTCCTAAACAGGCAGCAGCGTAACATTCTAGCGAATATATATATATATAATATATATATATATAGCTGACAAATATTTTAATAAATTATGTTGATTATGATTATGTATGATTATGTAAATATTTTAATGTTTGCTTTCACAAACATCTTAGGCGACAAACTCACGATAATAATATAGAAAAAATTTGAACATGCCCAGGAGATGTGATTTTCTTCTATAGAGAAGATCAAAAGTAGGACTAAAAGTGCTTTCGTTAAAACAAGCAAAGTATTTCTTCGAGCTATTTTTTTTTAGAAGCAAAATCCAAAACAAACAAACATATTTCAAATTCAGCTGAGCTTAGAGAGAGACATGATTAAAGATAGCAAAATGCTCTAAAAACAATCAATATTAAGTGGGTTTTATTAAAAAACAAATTTTCATATTTTAGAAATTGCAAATTAGAACTTAATAGCTAAATAGGTTAGAAATCGGATAATCTATTCTTATATAACACAAGCTGCCGAATGAGCTTGCAACCAGATATATACTTGCCCCTGCTTATTGGGGAAACTTCACGATTCTATGGTTATACATATTAGGGACTGCAATCCCGCAGTGTTTTCAATCCCGCGGGGATTATAGCGGGATTGGTGCTAATTCCGCTAATTTCCGCGGGATCCCGCGTAGGTATTTTACATTTTAATAAATAATACGTTTATTTTGTCAATAATCAAACCAAGTTTAATAAAAATTAGAAAAAAAACAATTGGTAGTACCTACCTACTGTAGTTAACAAAATTATTTTAGAGTTTGGCTTCTTATTAGTTACCTGCACAACACATCATATATGTGAATAATGACTATGACTTTGTTAGCTTTTTAAATGCAAGTAACTTTGGGAGAATTAACTTATTTATTTTTATATATCTAATATTCTTTATCTAGTCTATAACATGTCTAACAGAGATATTTATAATAAATCTTAATACTTACTAAAGCAATTTTCACAATAATTTTTACATTAATTTGTATGTAAGTAGGATTTGGATGACTAAACAGTCTTTTCAATCTGAATATTTAATATAGTGTTAAATAATTTAACATCAAATTTGAAAATAATTATAAAAGTATTTTAAATCATTAAGTCACTTCTCTTTTTAAAAAGATCATCTTAAAAAACAAATAGCATTAATTGTGTTCTCGCCCAATCTACTTCTTATAGCACTTTCAGTGCCTGTCATCTGATTGGCCATCCCATTCCCTCCATTTACCATCTACCTTTTGTCACTTGTAAAAAGCATTTACTTTGCGACATACAACCGGCCCTAAGAGATAGAGTCTGCAGTGAATATTTAAGGGAGAAAAGAGGCATACCAAAATATAGTCGACTGGGTTGGTATTAGAAAAAGAGAATGGGCAGCCCATGTAGATCGTATGGGAGAGGACCGATTGCTAAAAGTAGCAAAAGGGCCTAAGAATCCGAGGAAGGCCAAAAAAAGATGGAAAGGGGGCCTAAATGTAGACCCTGACTAAAAATCGAATGGAACAACGTCCTTCATTTGGAGAAACGGGCGCAGGCCTATTGAGAAGATTAAGAAGAAGATTATATGGGTTCAAAATTTCAAACCATTTCACTAATGGTAAAATTAAAGTTTGCAAAAGACTAACTTCATGTTTTCACAAATAATCTGAGCCGTAGGTATTGCGTTTACTCGTATAGTTCTTGTGCTTTTTGTTCAGATGGTATCGATTAAGCGATGCTTAAATAACGACCCTCATAGAATTTCAATAGAGTAAACAAGTTAAAAAAATTTTTTCTTAAGTTCTTAATGATGATTTTTTGCTAACGCAATTATTTTTACATTCAAATTTCTAGTTTAAAGTTTTCCTATATAAATTCACTTTGAAAGGATTTAATTCTAATTATTTTTATTTTTCTTCATTTTCAAAAGTGGTTAAATAAATAAACAATACTTAATTAATATTCTTCTATAAAATTCTTTTCATGTTTTAATTAATTTTAAAATAAGTGTGTTTTCTTTCTTAAAGACTTAGGATGCTTAAGTATAAATGATTGAATGAGTTTAATAAGGCAGTAGCTTTAGGTGGTTGTGATTTTTTTTTTATTTAAATTGATGTGAAGAGTTACACCAAAAAGTTGTAGCCCCTAAAGGCCTGGGCTGCCAGGAAAGGAAGAAGAAGAGGAGATTTTACGGACTGGGTAGGAGTCGAAGATATCTGTGGTTGCGGGATTTAAGCAGTTGAAGGTTATAAGTCGTGGGAAAGACCGTAGCTGGAAGCGATTTTCAGTCTCTGGAGGTCATAGGAATAAGAATAAGAGTGGCGAAAGCTCTGGTTCGACTTTTATCCAATTTGACATCGAAGGGGTGCTGAGCGTTCGAAAATCGCGTGTTTCCTTCAAAGAGGGCTTTAGGGGGGATCATTGATTTCAGCTCGACTGAACAAACACCATGATAGTACCTATGGTATAGTACAGGGAAAGGACAGAAACGGCTCTACTGTGCCAGGGAGTAGAGTGAGTTAGTTAGGGCCGGGTCTTCTATTAGTTTAGTTGAATTACGTCCAGTGTGGCAAGAGAATGCTTGGAGGCCCCTCTCACAGATGAGAGCCATATTTGAGACAGGAACTAATTTGAGCCTTATACAGTGTAAGAAGTTGACTGGGTGTAAAATAGTGTCTGAATCTAAATAAGAAACAAAGCTTGCATGTATCAGCTTTAGCAGCTGAGATTTTATCATTTCAAGAAAGATCAGACTCCAGAGTGACGCCCAACATTGAAGTCTTAACACTGAATTCCAGTGAGTTAGAATCGAATGATATGTCTGGGAGGTTTCTCTCGACGTGCCTAGAGATTAGGCAACATTTCGTTTTGACTGCATTTTAGTTAACCAAGTTTTGGTTAACATGAGTAATGTTTATCTTGACATTGGTTCCCAAACTTATCACTTGTCCTAACGCCCACTTTTCAGATAAAAAACTTTCCCCCACCCCACCTTCTTGGAAATATATCTTCTTCAAGTGAACAAACAGAAAGATCCAGTAAGTTAATTTAGAGTTATTATATATTTTTATATATTTATATTATAGAAAAGTGGCTCTTAATCTTTTAAGAAAACTTTTGAATTCAAAAAATTTTAAGTAGGTAGTCTTGTTTTTCATACGTCATTTAAATAAATTAAATATAATTTTTGATATAATTTTCAAAAGTGTATCTTGCTTTATATTGAAAAAATTACAATAATTAATTCTTAAAGTCAATTTGGAGGAACACTTTACCCTTAGGTAGCGATCTTACTTAAGTATGGTAGTAAGTAAGTAAGTAGTGGGACGTTGGGCTTTCAGTGATATAAATTAATATTTTCGAATTTTTACTTAACCACAGAATGTATGAGAACATTTTGTAATTATACATAAAACAATTCTTCATTGGCTGTTTTTTCGAAATTTCTTAAAAAAGGCTGAATTAAATTTAATTTAAAAAAATGTAGTGTCTTTTTTATCATATCCATCTATGATTTCCTATGAAGTTCAACTCCTCACAAGAATAATAACATCTTTAGTGACGATACAAGTCTTCTTCTTGTTTTTAGGAATTCGTTTAAAAAGTAAAACGGAAATGTTAGTATCGCTTTAATATCTGACCGTAATGGGGAGGAAGGAGAGTTCAAAAAATTGAAATTATCCCTCGTAAAATCTTCAAAAGATTTGGAATTGTTTTTTGCTCCAAAATAGTTCCGTAAAGACCTAAAGTATAATTCTGCAAATTTTTGTTCAGATCGGACAAAGTGGGTAGAATTTAAATTTGTATTTCTTTTATTTCAATTAATTTATTTTTCAAACTTAAATATTTCTCCAATTTTTCTTTAACGCCCCCTCCCCCCCCCCAATCGCAGCAAACAGCCTCATTATTGGTTTCTCCTTATAATTATTATTGTTCAAAAATAAAACCTTGAAAAAATAAGAATTATAATAGGTGTTTTAGGTTCGTCTTTATTTATTTTTTATATTTTAAATAAAAATTCACCCTCTTTGCAGATAATATTATTTCACGTTGTTCTTTTAAAAGACCAGATAGTAGTTAGTATCATAAAGAATCCTCAAAAATATATTTTTTTCTTTGGAAACCTATAAATAAATAAAAACGTATATAACAATGACCTGAATGAGATAGGACGATTGGGTCTTTTTGTCAAAAATAAAGTTATTGAATATTTTCCCTATCGAATCGAATATTTTAGTCAGATTCCAATAAAATGATAAGCAATCGGTGATTTTTCTTTTACTTTCGGATCCTAATCAAATAAACAAACGGGGGGAAGCCCGTTAAGATTTTACGATTACCATTCACATAATAATCCATTTTCTCGCTTGTTTTTTTGATCACGTTTTCGAAATGCATTCGATCCGTTTGGAATTCTTTCGATGGGAGACAATAAAATAAATGCCGGTCGGGTTGGCTCCGATTTCCGAAAGGAAATACAAATGAACCAAATACCGTTCGTCTCTTCGCTGCTGCTTTTATTGATCATTTCGGACTGGATGACAGATAAAAATTTATTAAAACAATACTTTTAAAAAAATAAAATCAATTACGTAGGGTAAGTTTTTCAAAACTCAATATGTTTCTCTGCAAATTTTGGAGAAGTGACAAAATTTCTGAGGAGTAACGTAAAATTTTGGCTCAAAATAGAAGTTTATTAATTTAAAATACAGTATATAAAGATCCCCCACTGACGTAAATGATAACGCTCTCGAAGAGTCTTTAAAACAAAAAATAAAATTTTAATTAAGACTTCTTTAAAAAAAAATTGATACATGTTTATTGCATTCGTTCAATTATTTTCATCTTTGACATTTAATATATCTTGTAAGTAAATCATTAAATTTATTTTAATAATTAATAATTTCAATAGGCACTTAAGACCAATCGGGAAATATCTGAAATGACAATAAGGCATATAAGTACTTCTCTCTTTTGTACTAAAAATGCTTATGCTAAGCAGCGTTCTCATAAAGGGTGATTTTAAATTCAAAATTGAAGGAAAAAGTGAACAATTTTCAGGACAAGATATGGTCTCTGTAATTTTTACATATATTGGGAAGAGGGATTGAGCTGTCACAGCCTTCTAGGCGGTAGAGCCTCCATAGTAGGGGAGAGGTGGCAGGAAAGGGACATTTTTGCTGTGGAGGCTCTAACAAATAAATAATATAACATTTTAAAGAGGTAAAAATAGAATTAAAAACTTCAATTTTATTGGCTCTCCAAATAAAATATAATAAAACTCATTCAATTGTACTTAGTACTATATTTTCGCATTTAAAAAAAAGTGTATTTTGCCCCTTTCAAAAATGAGTTGTATTGAATCACCGTAAAGTGAAATGACACTAAGGCATACGTACTCTAGGAATTGCTACAGCACATACTGAATATTAGGAAGAACGTATATAATTAACTATCTTTAGTTTAAAATCACATCTTTGAAAATAATTAATAGCATAATGGTCTTAAATTTCTCATCTTAAAAGATAATGAACATGGAAATAAACATTTAACTTCATATAATTAAAAAACAAAACAATCATATTTATTTTAATAGTAATAATTCTGTTTTAAAATAATTGTTTTTTTCTATATGGTAAAAAGTATCAACAACAATTTTTTATGAAATACTAGTCATGAAATGGACATCCCTTTCATAACTACTAAACACAAATTAAAAACATGACCCCAAAAATAAATAAATAAATAAAAGTTTACTGATCTTTTTTTCTCGTATCTGCATGTATATCACCAATTATAAACAAAGCTAAACTGTTTAATTAACAGTTTATAGTGCTGAAAAAAACGTTTCTAAAGAAGAGCCAAAAAAATAATTTTTTACACGATTATAAACACATCACTTCACCGGCATCCTTGAAATGATAGGAGTGTGAAGTAAGATGTCAATGTATGTACTTTGGGATTGCTACAGAACAAAAATAATGTCGTTCCGAGTGGTCCTTTATTTAAGTTATTTGAATTGTCCCTTTCATGCCACCTCTCCCCTATATTAATAAATTTGAATATAATATAAACTATTTAAATCTATTTCTTGAAACACCTCTTTTGTTTGTTAATACCTTTTCTCATGACATCGCGTAAAAAAAATAATAAATAAATAATAATTTCCCCATTCTAGAACTATAAATAGAAAGCCCAAAATCTAATAAATTTTCTGTATTGGAATACATATATTTTTCACTTAAACGTGATGTTCTACCAATCTTAAACTCAAACTACTTTCAGATGTCTAAATGAAGATATTTTTCATTTCATATTTTTATTATTATTAATATTATTTTTCTATTAATTTTTATTTTCTATTTCATGAAATCACCTCACAAGAAGTACGTAAAAATTCGATTGAAAGATACTACTCAGATAAACAGATAAAACAAGTTAAATAAAAGCATGTAATAAAGAAATAATCATAGACTGTAACTATTTCCAAAAAACTTTTATTAATGGATTTTATCAGACAGGTGACGTGAGATAAGGTGGGGCTTATCGTGGCCATATCTACACAACTGTTTGTTGATATCAATGACTTGACATTGACTTTGAGAGATTTTCCATTAAATTTGATAAAAAATTTTTTTCGACATTCTATCAATTATTTATCAAGATTTCGTTTCGACATTAAGAAGGAAATGATTATCTATTTAGTTAGAGAAAGGGTGGGAATGGATCGATTAGAACGAATTTATATTCATCATTTGATAATTGTATATGGGATTTGTTTAGAGGAAGAAAATGTTTTGGCAAATTTTCAATAGATTAATATTAGATACACTTTAAGAGAACTTGGATTAAAAGTTAACAAGTTTCGGTAGAAACCACCAATTAAGCAACTGTCACTAAGTGCTTCGAATTTTAGAAACCATGAAATTTTCAGACAAGAAGTTCTTTTAAATATTAGTAATAACCATCCAAAAATGTTGCGAAATTTTACTTAAGAACGATAAATCATTACATCAATTTTTGGATTGTTTTCGGAAAGTTTCTATTTGTTTAAAACTTCTTTACCGTAGTTTCGAGAAAACTTCCAAGAGAAGAAAGTTCCTTTTACTCAGCCACATTAACTCAAATACAAAACTATGATTTGCTTACCTGTACATATTGAGACTTGCTAGAGCTGTAATTGGTGTCTCTCTCCTTAACAGTGGGTAGTGCGTCCTCACGTTGAGCCCGAAAACCTTTAAAAAGAATTAAACAAAATTAGTATCTGAACTAATATATATTCTTATATATTTTTGATAACACGCGAAAAACTACCAACCCTTTTCAAAATCTGTCTAAAATTATAATATGATTTTTTTATTTCAGTTAAAATTAATACACACCACTTGCAAAAGTGAAGTGTGTGCTTATTAGCTACTTTCATTTACGAGCTAATAGGGTTTTGATTTTCATTAATAGGAAAGATTAAAAATGACCTTAAAATTAACTTAAATATAATGATATAAATTTATTTAGAGAGAACAGTTTTTTCAGATTAATTCCTGTAACCTCTATAATAAGCAATGGCAAACTACCAAGAGTATAATTACCTAGTCAACCTCTCCAAACTAGCCGTTCGGAACCGGCGTTAAAAAGTAGGTCCCGGTATATCACACGCAGCACAGGTATATGTGGAGAGGTGCCGAAACGTCAGGGAGACTTATATGGCACTTAAAGAAGAAGAACCTCTATAATAAAAATCAACTATATGTTTTCTTTGGAATTCTAATTTGGGTTTTAAATAACACATGCTCTTGGGGGGTAGGGCTGGTCTAGTGGTTAGCGTCTCCACCTGCTAACCAAGTGGACCCGGGTTCGAGTCCGTGTCTAGGCGTTCAGCTGATGGCTGATCCCCTGCCTTAGAGACAAATTTTAATAAAAAAATAACTGGTATCGTAAATTGGCTTATGGCTTGAAAGGTCGAAAGCCAAAAAAAACACATGCTCTTAAGACTCCTGAATTCAATAATATCAAAATAAGCTCTCAGTTTGTATGCCATTGCACTTTGTGATCTGTCCAAGTCTGTAGTAATGTCATTAATGTTAAAAGTACAGATAAAATAATGTTCCAAAATATTTAATTGTACATGTTGAGGAATCATGCGATAAAGATTTAAAACTTGGAAAAACAGTAGATCATTCTTTGGGAGTAAAACCAAATTTCTATCAATATCTGTAATGGCCCTAAGCATAAGCACTTCTCTCTTTTGTACTAAGTGCTTATACTAAACAGTGTTATCAACAAGGATAATTATTATAAATTCAAAATTGAATCAATTTTGGTACAGTCTTCAAATTTTGCATATATTGGGAGAAGAGCTGTCCCAGCCATCTTGGCGTTAGAGCCTCCATAGTAATAAATTTGAATAAGATAAACTATTTAAATGTATTAATTGAAACACTTCTTTGTTTGTTTATGGATTTTTCTATGAAAACGCGGGAAAATATCAAAAAATCTTTAAATAAATAAATTTCTCTATTTTATAACTGTAAAACTCTGAAGATAGAAAGCCCAAAATCTAATCAGTTTTCTGTATTTTTGCACCAAAATGAACTTAGTTCGTCGTTTCATTCTTTTTTTTTTGTTAATGAAATTGATTCAAGAAGATGCTGTACTACAAAGTGCACCTTTCAAAACCGGGGTGGATCTTGAAAAAAATAAAAAAAAAATAAAAAAAATTTCAAGAATTGAGTGGAAGTCTGGAAGTCGAGGGTACCGGTGGATGCTGCTTTTGAAAAATTGAAGGTTATTTAGGAAAGACGGGTGCTGGAAGAAAGGTCCAGACTCTAGAAGTATTGGCATAAACGTGTTGTCGAATGTTTTTTTCTGGTTAATAATCTATTTTAATCACGAAGAGGTGTGAATGTTTGAAAATCGTCATTTCGCGCAAATGGGCCTTTAGGCGGGATTATTATTTGATTTTTCCTTGTAATCGTTATAATATAGTATCTTTAAAAAAGGAAAATGGCTGAAAATAATTTTCCTCTTCGCTTCAGAATATTTTTAAGTATAAAAAAATGAATTCACTATCGAATTTCATTAAGACACTATTATTTTTTATGGATCTCCTAAATAGTGTGGGCCACATTCGGCTCGTGAGCCGCCGATTTCCAATATATTAAATATTCTTTGGCTCCCATAAAACAGGGGTTGCGAGTAGATAAATACCAAGATCCCCTGGTCTAGAGTTAGAGTACCTCTTGTTTTCGATATTAGGTGAGCTGTACTGTTGGTTGCCGCCTTTCTAGGCGCCGGCAAACCTAACTTGAATGTACAGCGAATTATAATGATAATTATTCTTTTAAATTTTTCATATTCTAACAATTTAATTAATTTAAGTGACATTTTCGTTCACATTTTCCTATTGAATTCTAACCCCATTTAACGTCGAGTAACAGCGAATAAAACATTACATATGTAATAAAGGTAAATACAGAGAAGTAAATATAGAGAATTCTCTATTGAATAATCTAAAATTCAGACAATGTATTTTTTTTATTGTTCCTAAATCCCTTGAAAGGTTCCTTTGAAGTGGAAGAGACCGTGCATTAGAGTATCAATGGCAATTTTTTAAAAATTAACAGCACCAATTTAATAGTAAAAAAAGAGGTCGTTTGCTTTGACTTGACATTTCAATTATTTATTCATTAAAAATTTTCAACAAAAGTTTCTATTTTTTTTAATCAATTAAATGCAAATGCTGTCCCCGACCAGATGGAATATGTATCTTTTGCATAAATAATTGCAACATCAACTGAAGAGTGTTTAAAAACAGATTCTTTTCGATTGTGGAATTATAGAAAATGATTAATGAACATCAGTAGCTATAGGTATTAAATAAACACAAAGTCAATTGTGATTGTAGATGTTTAGAAATCTATTTAATATCTTGTTATTTAATTATAGAATAAACTAGAAATTTATTTTTGACAGATACTATAGAACTTTAAAGGACTTTTTGAACACTCTAGAGCTCTAGACTTCAAAAAATACCCACTACACGACATTTCCAGTAATTAATTTATAGGAATCCTCTATTTAGAGATGAATAATCGAATATCCGAAGGCTGGTATTTTTTATTTCTGTTCATCATTTATCCTTTTTGGAAGTCAAAATAATTAAAAAGTTTTTTAAATTTTGTTCAGGGAGAATTGTGTAGGTTCAAGGTGAAACATATAATAAAATTAAATAATAAGTTTTTAAAATAGATAAATTCTTAAAAACTAGAATACATAAAAATTACATAAGATGAGGAATTTTAAAAATTGATTTTTTTTAATTTTAAAAGTATCAAGGTTTTTAATAAAATGCAATGTTATATTTAGTGTCAAATTTAAAAAAAAAAATACAATATTCCTCTCGAGAAGTTCCATGTTACGTGAATCGATCGTTTAGATGTTAACTTGGACTCGGTACGTTTTACCAGTGAAAGGACATGTCGCTAATATTTCCGGGATAATTAATGGGAGGGAAAAATAACAATTTACAAATCATTTCGCCTATTCACTTGACTATTCGGTTCGAAATTGAAATGCAAATTTACGCATCTCTATTTTGTCTAAAATAGACAGTAAGAGAAATGGTGTCGAGTAAATATCCTGGAGGAAATTGGAATGTCCTTCTTCCGCCTGGGCTCCTGAAACTCCCACTTTTCATTCGATCTCTAAGCCCATCGGTGTTTTTCACCAATTTACTTTACGACTGGAATTCGCCAATGGAAAAATATTTAAATGTTTATTATTATTATAAGAATTTTTGAATAATCTTCATCAACAACTATTGAAATAAACCTTCACAGAAATGATTTTTCACTAATATGGAATTTTTTCCTCTGAGAAATAAACTTATAAAACAGTAAGAAAAAATGTATTCTGCAAAAATTCAAATTAGAGCCAAAATTTCGAGATATAGAGCAAAGTACAAGCTTCAAGTATTAGATACTGTTCATCGGTCCTTCCAGAAAGTTAAGCCACGAAGAGCTTCCACTTAATTTTCATATTCTTTTTTAATTTAATAAACAATTAAATTTACTTCTCCTAAGGATGCTTACTGAATAAAATGAATGCTGATCTGCACAAACATACTCGTGTTTATTTTCCTTACTCCTTTTAAATAATTTGGATAAAAATGAATAAGCTCATTATTTTAGGCCAGTGTGCCGCGAGGGTTTTTGACAAATAATTAAAATTGTATTGGTTTTGTAACTTTAAAATAGTATTTGTAATTACTTCAAAGGCTACTAAAAATATTTTTAAATTTAGTTTATTTGATATTATTTTTTCTTAATTGTAATTGTCGTTGATTCAAATTGGCTCTTTCTTAAAATCAAATGATTTGAGAAATAAGTAATTCTTTAAATTTCTTTAATGTGATTGCAATGGTTAAATAATTTAAAAAATGTTTTATTCATTTTGCCATAAATATTTAATAAAATCTGGTGCTTGATAAACAGAAGATAGGAAATATAAAAGATGACTACATATCGAATTCAGATTCATCGGCTTAGTCATCCAAGTGGTCAATTTATCAAGAGGCGATTTTTTGATTTAATTTGTTCAAGAAAATAGGCTCAGTCCTCTCAGTGAAATAATTTTGTAAATAAATATTTTTTTTTTGTATCATACAACTTTTACACTTTTTATATTCAGATGAGTCCCAATTGATTCCAGATATTTTTAGTGTGCCGTCAATCAAAAAGGGTTGAGAAGGGCGACATGAATGACTTGTGCCGTACTGGATCACAAGGATAGTGTTATAAAATAGACCTATAATAAATAACCAGAGATTTTTATAAAATTAAGCATGTTATTGGGAATAAGAACTATATGTTTGATGAAAATGCTTTTTTATTTTTCAAGTGACGTTTCGCCCCCTTTATTCAGAGTTTTTCAGACTCGCTGTAATTTTCATAAGTACCTATTCCATCATTTTAATTTTTGCATGGCTTAGATTAAAAATAATCATTATAGAAAAAGTCTACAAAAATAGGTTGGGATTTGATATCAGAAAAAATTTGTAGAATACTATCAACAGATGTTGTTTTCATTGATAAATTAATTTATAAACGAGATAATTAATAATTTATTCATTATAATACCATATATGAATTTTATAGGATAAATTAAATTTATTGAAAAATATATGAATAATATTATATACTTCATTACAGAATATTTTATTTCTTAATAAAACATCAATAAAGATAATGCATTACTAATGTTATGTAGGTACTTAGAAATCAAGTAATATAACATATATAATATATTTTATTTTTTGCTGGGAAAATAAATCTTGTTCAAACTAGGAAAAGAGAAACACGTTTAAAGATTGTTTTAAACAAATTTCCGCTATGATTCGAAGTCAGTGTGTGATTTGTTTTTTCTAAATCTCTAATTTATCTAAATAAATGTTTAAATATACATCCAAGTTTCCGGTACGAATCACTCGTTTTCATCACGTCATTAATTTTCGTCTAAAAGAGCTCATTAGCAGCCCACTCGGAAATCTCTCTCCACATTGAAATCGAAATCTATTTCTTTAAAACGATTTTGAAATTTGCTAAAAATCAGTCTATCAAATCAGTTGCGTTTTTCTTTTCCATTTCAAATCGGGTGACGTGTTTCTTGAAATGTCAATGCGGTAAAATGAGAAATTGAACCGTTAGCATTCCTTTAAACATAGTCGATGTTAGTTTATAAATTCGAAATATTTGATTGACCAGCTTCCGTTTTTTATCAGTAACACCAAGTATTCTTGACGGCGTTGTAATTCAATCAAGATAGACTATTTAGACGTCATTATGTAATTACAGTGAGATGCGAGCAACTCATGTTGACTACTTCTTTTCTAGTTAATATGGAGTCCTAAAAATACTTCATTGAAATCAAGATATATACGACTATGTTTTGAGACAAAACTAAATATTTTATTAAGTAGCTTTCACCCTTTTAGAGTGAGATGCCTAATATAATTTATGTATACATATAATAATTTTTAATATTATATACAGTCTGTCCTGGCAATGTCATATAGGTACATTTAAGGAATAGCCCTTATGTTTCAAGTAAAGATTGAGGACCGCAGCTTCCACAATATCCCTTTAAGCGCCAATACATTTAGATGCAGATACAGAAATTAAAATGAGTGGGGGGTAGGGTGGAACGAAAATGTCCTTTTTTAAATTTTTTTTATTTTGTATTTGTAATAGTGGCCAAAATTTGAATTTTAGGTTCATAAAGAAAGGACAAAAACTTGGTTGTCATATTTAAATACCTTAAAAAAGAGCTTTAATATTGTTAAAAATTTGAGTCAGAGGGGAGTATCGCGTTGTAATTCTTGCACTGACCTTTCAAAACCCTGAAGAAGGAGGGAAGAAACCTCTGAAACGCCGGCTTTGAAAAAAAAGAGAGGAAAAAAGATTTATCTAATTAAAATGACATCTTATTAGATATAATTTTCTCTTTTTTTTAAACCTGGACTGCCTCATCAAAATCCTTCAATAGCAATTTACCAGTCCGGCTCCAAAAACTAATTCAATCCTACAAAGTTTCATTGAAAGAAGGTGGTGAAACTTTTACTCTCGTTTTTAGTAACTTTACCTCAAATGTTTTTTTCATTACTTTACTTTATCTATGTATGTACTAAGTTCAAAGAATACAAAGGATTCATCAAAATTTAAATACTATCTAATTATTATCATTTCCGTCCATAATTTAATTTATAATTTGAAAGTTTATATTGGGAAAATAAGAACAAGTTTTTGATGTGTGACTTTTTTATTTATCCACCAACGTTTCGTCGACTTTGCCGACTTCTTTAGGGCTTCAAATAGTCAAATAGTCATGTCGGCAAAGTCGACGAAACGTTGGTGGATAAATAAAAAAGTCACCCATAAAAAACTTGTCCTTATTTTCTCAATATAAACTTTCAAATACTATCTAATGTCTAACTACCATTCAAGCATCTTCTAAACTGACCTTTAGGTATATATCGTCACCCTTATGCCAAAACTACGAATCTGGAAAAACCTGGTTTTGAGTTATTTCTTGGTGAATAATTTCTTTATAACAGTATTTATTTATATTTGTGAATATAGGCATCAGTGGCGCAAACGTCCACGCAGTAGAGGCGCCCATTAAATTGTAATAAATAAAAAATAATATATAGGGATCAGTTTGAGATTGATTTAATCATCCTATTACTATATTCCTGTCTATAACTTAGAAAGTGTCAAAAATTGGATTGTAAAATGACATTAGAGAAAAAAATCAAAAAATTTACAGATTCGTGTTTTGGCATAAGAGTGGTGTTTATATAAAATGTCCACGTTTGATTAGTGGTTAGAAAATTGTATCAAAATCAAACAAACGTCATCTGAAGTAGATTTTGTGATTCTCAGGAGATTTAGGTTGAAAGTAGAGATTCGAAATTCTTAATGACTCAAAGCTATAGGCAAGAATGTTTGTAGGGGAGAGGTGGCATGAAAGGGACATTTTTGCTGTGGAGGCTCTAGCAAATAAATAATAATATAACATTTTAAAGAGGTATAAATATAATAGAATTAAAAACTTCAATTTATTGGCTATCGAAATAAAATACAATAAACCCTATTCAATTGTTCTTAGTATTATATTTTCGCATTTAAACAAAAAGTGTATTTTGTCCCTTTCAAAAATGGGTTGTATTGAAAGGGACACGATAATTATGAAGGGGACAGCGCGTTAATATAAGCAAATCACCACTTTGCTACATACATACTAACTATTAGGAAGCACTTAAATAATTAACTATCTTTAGTCTAAAATCACATCTGTGAATGTAATTAATGCATATAGGTCTTAAATTTCTCATCTTAAAAGATCATTTACATGGAAATAAACATTTAACTCAATATAATTAAATAAAGTAAAAAACAAAAACAAAACAATCATAGTTCTTTTAATAGTAATAATTGTGTTTTAAAATAATTGTTTTTTCTAAATGGTAAAAAATAACAATAACAATTTTTTACTAGTCATTAAATGACGTCCCTTTCATAACTACCAAACCCAAATTAAGAACATGACCACAAAGTCTACAATTCTAAATAAAAGTTTACTTTTTTTCTCGTATCTGCATGTATAGTATATTACCAATTATAAACAACTCTAAACTGTTTAATTAACAGTTTACAGTACTGAAAAAAACGTTTCTAAAGAAGGGCCAAAAATAATTTGGTACATAATTACAAACACATGCACGTCACCAGCATCCTTGAAATGATAGAGTTTGAAGTAAGATGTAAATGAATGTACTTTGGGGTTGCCACAGAACAAAAATTATATCGTTCCGAGACTACCTTTATTTAGTGAGTTAATTGAATTATCCCTTTCAATACGTGTCCCTTTCATGCCACCTCTCCCCTATGTATAATTGCATATTTGTTTTCTATGTATAGTCAGTTTCTTAAGAAAATCACGAAACTTTACAAGTTCGAATTTTTTTGCAAATGGGGATGTTTGTGATAGTGGCATTTTTGATGTCTCTTTGATTAGAGAAGAACAGTGAAAAATAATATAGAACTAATAAAAACTTTTAATTAAATACCGGGTCTCAGGAAATATTTTAGCTTAATGTAATAGTGCAAGCGGTGAGAAGACTAAGGAAGCTCCGTTTAATTGAAGAGCGGGCTCTTTGATTCGTCGCCAAGGGAAGCAGCCAGCCCTTCGCTTAGGAACAACCTTTAAAATGACAATATTTACTTAGAGGGAAACAGCAGAGGGACGGACAGACGAGATGTGTTAAATTATTTGTTACAAACAGAGTAAATATGTTTGATGAAATTACAAGATAGGTTGCATGACGAGTTTTGATTTATAGGTTGACTTATTAGTCAACGAGGTCCGTTAGTCCCTTGGAAAAGAACCTTTCATCAAAATTTATTTACCAACGAAAATAAAAATACACCTTATTTGCTTAAGATTAAGATTACTATAGGATATTATATTTCAGATGAATTTCATCTTTAATCAGATTTTCCCAAGATGATCAAATTGGATTATTTTATATTTTTATACATGTCTTTATTAAGTTTTTGATCCTCTGAACTCTGTTCTTTAAGTAGATTTTTGTAATCGATTTTAAAGTAATTTCTAGCTAGCCGATTTTCTTGAAATTTTGTATTTCCAATAACTCCACAAATTTCATCAATTCCAGAAATGAATGAAATAAAATAAAATTTAAACTTGAAGAAAATAAGCATTAACAATTCTCATGGCTTATGAGATATTATATCACTCAAGGAGTGTTTTCTGCTCTTTGATTAGGTTTCTCACCCAGCCTTAAGTTAAAATTTATAAAGAAAGTCCGAGAGAGTGTCTACTATTAGGTTGATGCATAATTATGGAACGTGTTGACGCGTATTGACGCGTTTTTCTTTAGCCAAAAATGGCGTTTTGTTTATTTTTTTATAAAAACAATCTTCTCTATTTATAGTTAATAAAAATGCGTGTCGAAAACCATATTCATATTCATCATATTATGCTCTACCACTACGAGAAAGGATGGAAGGCAGCACAGTCATTTCGCGATCTCAACTAACTTTTTGGCGAAGGAACAATTACTGATAGTGCAGTACGGAAGTGGTGTGCCCGTTTCAAATCAGGTGACACTAGTTTGGAGGATAAAGAAGGAAGAGGTCGGCCATCGGATTTTGATGATCAGGCACTTCTGACAGCCGTGGAAGAGGATGGAAGCCTTACAACGCGAATGCTGGCTGCAGACTTCAATGTCAACCAATCAATGATCGATCGACGCCTCAAAAAGCTTGGCAAGGTATGGAAATTGGCTGGATGGGTCCCCCACGAACTCTCCGACAATAACAAGGCTGATCGCGTTCGAATTTTTACCGATTTGCTGCAACGAAACCAACAAACCCCATTTTTGAAGACACATGTTGAGCGCCGGATCGTCGAATTCATCGCCAATAAGGGCTGGGATCTACTCCCACATTCGCCGTACTCACCGACCGAACCACCGATAGATTTCACATCAGCCGCTCTTTGAAAAACTGGCAAAAGACTAAGATCTACGACGATTTGGATGACTTGGTGGCCGATGTCAAAGCGTGGATTGCCTCCAAGAATCGTGACTTTTCGCCCGTGGAATCGACCGACTGCCAAGCAAATGGGAAGCAGTTATTGAAGGTGAATACGTTCCCGAATAATCATTTAAACATGTTTTTGTTACATTTTATTATTGTTTTTGCTGAATAAAAATATTTTTCAAAAACGTTCCATAATTATGCATCAACCTAATATTATCGTAGATCCGAGAAAAAGATTATTTTATTATGGTATGTCAAAATGGTTGTTTGTACTCCTTAAGAAATGGAACCCGAGTGCCAAAATTAGCAAACCGGACCATTTGGCTACACCGTGAGGTGAACCTCTCTGACATTATGTAATCCCGTTAAATATTTCACTCAAATATTTAAATCTTTATTTGTAAAATTTCGCGGTTTAGGGATTCTAAATTTAAACACATAGACTAGACAAGACCACGAAATTTTACAAATGAAGATTTAAATCCTTGAGTGAAATATTTAGAGCGTTTACATATGGCAGAGAGTTTCACCTCACAGGGTTAGCCAATTATTTGGTCCGGTTTGTTAATTTTGGCACTCGAGTTCGATTCCCATGGGGTAAAAACGACCCTTCTAATATATAATTAAAAACAATCCATTGCAACTCGGATCTAGTAGATATATGTTAGTTTCTTATATAATTTAAAATCTATCGGCAAACTTGGACTTTTATATTGGAAAATTTACAAGAAATCTAATAAAATCGATTGACCAACAACTACTCTTATATATGTATACATATACATATTATTTGCGATGACAATACAATATTTTGGTAATCAAATCCAGTAATTAATAGAGAAAAATATGATTTAAAAATATAATATCTACCTATTTGCTATACCTATCTTTTATTCTTTGATATAATGTGTTGAAAGCATTGAATACTAAACGTATAAAATGAAAATATATTTAAAAACTACATTTTTCTTCAATATGCGACAAATTTTCATAGTAATACCAAAATAAAAGCTTAAGCTCTTTTAAGAGCGATTTAAACTTGATATCAAACTAAAATAAACGTCCATGCTGTCTATGTAAGTATGAAGTTTTTTAGGATATCATCGCTGTTATATCAAAATGTCGTATGTAAAAATCTACACTTTTCAGTAGCTAAGAAAAACTTCTATTTTCATTTTGTATTAACCCTAAATACTTTGTTTTGTTTTTAATCTGTAACTTGAGCTCTATCACCTGATAACATACAACAATTTGAGAACAGATGTAGCTAACAAATACAAGTGTTTTTCTTCAATAAAATTTTTTTGGTAATTTTGATATACGACATTTTGATATAGATTATTTTCTACTTTTTAGTTGATTTTCATAATAAATTCTAGTATTTTTGTATTTAAATTATTTGTAACTGAAAACTAAACTGCCTATCTTTGAATTTAAACTCATCTTCAAACTATCTCGGACTTAGGTTTATTGTAAATGTAATAAAAATGTCCAAAGAAGCAAACAAAATAAGAAGAGACATTAAAACATTAATAAAGAGAAAGAGAGATCAGAGATGTCACGACTGTAATTTCACATAATTCACGATTCAATCTTTACTTTGGCGCTATATATATATTACAGATAAACAGAAAAATACGATATTAGATTTATGAGGGTAATATTTTTTGTTTTGTTCACAAAAGTCATTAAAATATTAATAGAGGTTTGTTTTGAAGCTTGTAAAGAAGAAAAGCACTAAAAGTACTAGAACCTGAAAAAATATGAAGAGAAGTGTACAATGGTATCTAACGAGGACTGAGTACGTAAATATAAAAGATTTTTGAAACTGATTACCTAGTGACCTTAGTCTATTCTTTAATGATTAATCTAAAATAGAAAAAGAAACCTATTTCAAAATTAATTGCCAAAAGGAGATTTTAATGTCTTTTAGATGGCATACATAAATAACGTGGAAATCAAAAAGCCTTTTGCCGGGATTGGTCGAGTTGTTCAATTTATGAAGATAAAACTGCGAAGCCTGCCTTCTGTGAGCCTCTTACTGGTCATCCCCTGGACCTCCCACTGTTAAAATATTTCCTCATCAAACAGTTATTATTAACTCTTGACAAATTGTAGAATCCGTCATCTTAGAGAGCTTTCTTTGTTTTTATCCTTTAAAATTTGAACTTTTTCAAAAATATTTTTTGCAAGCGTTTGCTTATGTTTTGAACTTAGCCTCAATACAAAACCTCAAATTTCTATACTCAGTAGAAATTGTGATATCATATAATAAATTAGCACTTTTAGATTGTTTTCTTTTTTTTTACCATTTTAAAATTTATGTTTTTAAAAAAACTTTCTTAACGAGCATATAACATACTTTCTCAAATTAGCCTTTCGAGGTAAGTTTCGAATACGGTTCGCATCTGTAGAGAGTGGCCTCCAAGCATTCTCTTACCCCTGGATGCAATTAAAAAACAAGCTATGAGTTCAATTGACAATTCGACCCGTCTGCTTAACTGCCTTCCTCGAATCGTTAGCACATCGAAGAAGCGTTTTCGCGCTTTCCCTATTTTATATATAGTATCACGGCGTGTGTTCTGATGATTTGAAGTCAATAATTTCCCTCAAAGACTGCTTTGTGCTTAACATGCGATTCACCGACTCCAACATCTCTCCTCGGTTAAATTGGAAAAGTGCTGGACCACTTCATTCGCCATTACGTTTGTCCCTATGACTTAAAGGAAATGGAAATTTCTCTCCCGGCCTCCTTCTTTCCCGACAAATATAACCTTCAAACCTTCAAGACTCGGGTAAATATACACCTAAACCTCTACTCTTTCGGTTGATAAATTTCTCCTTCTCTTCAATAATGCAAGGGACCTTCCAGATCCACAGGAACAGCAACTTTTTGATTCACCTCTTTTTGCATTTGATCTGATTAAAAAAATATTTTATTCCTTGAACATATAGGATAATTTTGGTTAAATTTATTATTATTTATTTAATACCTAATATTATATAATGTTATTGAGCTTTTATTGAATCTTAGTCTATAGTATTTCAAATGTTACATGAAATCAGTTATTGTCAACATAAATTTGAACCAAGGTCTTGCATACTCGAATCAGGTACCCATCGGTTATGTATGAAACATGGGTTAAATTTTTTTATAAATTAAAGGTCAAGTCATAAATTTTTTTTATATAGAAAAGATACACGATTATATCTTTAAAAATACTTGAGGTATCAAAACCGTTCTTATGTTTCGTTCAGTTGAAGAGAATTAACGAATTTGTAAATATTTTCTCAATTTTAGGTCAAGCCAACAGGTTAAAAGGTAATTTAAAAATGACCATTTTCGGACCTCCTACACACCCAATTTAATCAGAATTAAAAGATTATTATAATTCTACTAAATGGGATATATTACATATAAATTGCAAGTTTCAAGTTTCTAAGTATTTTAATAATAATAATAATAATTAGTAATAAGTCCTAAAAAATTTGATTTTTTTGCTCCAATTTTAGAAAAAAAAGATTGGAATCATTATGAGAGAAATCTTGAAAAAATTTCGAAAGGTGAAAAATAAGGACTACTCTAAAGATAACATATGTATATTTATCTATGGATATCAAGCAGAAGATACATTCTTAGATTTATTTCTATAAAAAATCATAGGAGATGATCAAATTCTAGATCCGAGATTTATGAATTATTTTTATTAGGTATGTCAGAAGGGTTGTTTCAATATTCGAAGGGATGAAATCAGGGCTATAGTGGAGGTTATACGGCGTGGCGGTATCATGTGGTTTGATCTGAGCAAATAACGTATACCCGTTGCTAGTTAAAAATTAAAAAAATTTTGAGACATTAACTTTTCAATATTCACATAAATATTTTAACTTTTTCATTAAATTGAAGGGTTGGTTTTGTCACAAATAAAATAAAACTTCTTCAGTGTTCAGTGGTTCTCTATAAAAAGAAAAAATGTAAATAAATGTTTCATTTCAATTTTTTAGAACTACTGAGGATGGTCGACCAGTGGTGACCGAAACTGTATAGTTATCAATTAAATAATTCTAATAGTTATTAAAATTATTGTTTTATTTTATTTGTGACAAAACCAACCCTTCAATTTAATGAAAAATTTAAATCAAGTCACTTTAAGTTCTGGAAGAAATTTAATAAATATTTTAACTTGTATCAATTTTCTTTAAAATAATTTTTTAAAAAATAACTGACTAAAACATTTTATTAACCGACTTCAAAAAAGCAGGAGGTTCTCAATTTGACTGAATTTTTTTGTATCTATGTTACCTGATATCTTCGCCAATTGTTAACCGATTTTAATGATTTTTTTGCATTGGGTTCAGTATGGTTTCCGATTGGTCCCGTTTTTTTTCATTGGTATTGGACCTTTTTTGTTATGTTTGTTCAGGCATAACTTCTTTGTTTATGAACCGATTTTAATGATACTTTCTGCGTTTGGATCAGCTCCAAGGTTGTCAAGATACCTAAATATTTATTTATTTAATTATTTTATGTATGTACAGAGAGAACTTTGCCACTTGGACCGATTTCGATGATTCTTTTTTTATTGGAAAGGGATACCTTAGGGGTGATCTCATATTAATTTGGCCAAGTTCTGATGATATGATCATAGACGAAATAACGTAAATCTCCAATCCTTATGAGCAAATAATCAAAATTATAACAAATAAAATATTTTATAAAAAAAAATCTTAAAACATTCATTTAAAACCTGCAACTGTATCGAGAGAATTTCTATATTTATGAATTTAATTTTATTATCATTTTCTGAATAAAGAGGTTTTTTATTTCGTAAATTTTAAAGAGGTTTGTTTATTTTCGTATCATTTTCTGATTCATTCGCTCGAATCTTTCTCTTACGAGATGCATACAAGGTATTATATTAATTCACTATTAATAACATCACTAAAAAAATAAAAATAAAAATAATTTTTATAAAAAAAATAAAACCGACTTCAAAAAAATTAAATGCAACAAATAAAATAAAAAGAACTCAAAAATCAAATAAAATGCACTTAAAGGTATTAAATAATTATCTTATTTATTTAGTTACAACTAAACGACGAAATATTAACATGAAATCACTTTTTGAAGTCGGTGCTAAACAAACTATATAAGCGACCGTACCCGCCAAACATACTAAGTAAGATCCTTCGAGTTCGATTCATAAAATTTACGAGTATATGTTTGGCACCGACTTCAAAAAGTGATTTCATGTTAATATTTCGTCGTTTAGTTATAACTAAATACATAAGATAATTATTTAATACCTTTTAGTGCATTTTATTTGATTTTTGAGTTCTTATTATTTTATTTGTTGCATTTAATTTTTTTGAAGTCGGTTTTATTTTTTTATAAAAATTATTTTTATTATTTTATTATATACCTATAGAGTATACCCTCTGATTGTTACTATCCATATAGCGTATACCTTATACTGATTTTAAGACTATAACACTGTGTGAAACCCTTCTGATATAATAAAAATAATCCATAACATTTCTGATCTAGCAGTTGACCATCTCCCTTGATTTTTCTATATATTAAAGCTACTAATATCGGCCTTTGTCTTTTATATTCAAATTAGATTTATTTCTTATAAACCTAGAAATGAAAGAAAACCAGAATGGTATGGATTGTAGGATGTATGGATAGATGGATATAGGAATGTGGATACCGCGTAGCTGGATGGACAGATGAGGAAACGACTCGTCGAGGAATCCACCGACTTTGAGTGAAAAATCTTGGTGGAGTCATTAAAGGAGCATTTGTCGGCTGGTCGGGGATGTCAAGCCAGGTGGCCTCCGTCATTAGCGAGGCTCGAACCTCGGCCTTTCCCCCGCCAAGCCGACCAGAGTATAAAAATGCCGCTAAGCAAACAAATTATCAATCTTTTGTTTACATCAAATTTTTCTTACAAAAAGGTGGATTAGATGGAATCATTGGCAACGCCATTTGTTTTTTATTTTCACATTATTTATAAAATGAGTGAAAAATTGGAATGGCATTCCGGAAATGGACTTTTAATTGAAAATATTTTGTTTTGCCGAGAGTAGCTGTCGATTGTGGCTAAACGGCTAAACTGATTTTAACGATTCAGTAAATTATTCAACGCGAAATTCTATGGTCTTTCATTTTGGTAAGAGTAAAATTTTCCGTAGGACCCATGGCTTTCGAGTTATAAGCAAAAATCTGAAAAAAGTCCCAAATTTTCGTGGTGGCAAAGGGGCACCTTAAGATTGCATCGTAGGAAGTTCATATTTCACACACATGATTACACTTATAGGTGCAAACTTTTCCCCATACGGCCTAATAAAAGCCCCCCAAATTTTTTGGGGGTGGGGGCTTTTTCGCTCCACCCTAATGTATAAAGTACCTAAATGTTTATTTATATCAAGCAGAGGACAAACTCATTGATTTCTCTTTATGAAATGGACGTTTGTTTGCTTTTTAATCCAATATAAGATCAATTAGATTCCACTTTTAAAACACAAAAGTAAATATTTTTATAAAATTAGGAAGGGTCCCCGAAATTTTTTTATGACTTTATAACTATCAATTTTGAGAATGAGCCATTTAAATATCAAAAGTTCCCGGTCGTTAATATCTCTAGTCAGCGTTTAAGAGTATTGTCAGAGATACAGGCGATACAAGTCCTAAGATACTGGGTTGTCCATAGAAATCTAATGGACAAGATAATATTTTTATACAATTTGTTATTAATAAATATATCGTATATTAAAAGCGATCATTTCATTGGAAGAAATTGCGAATTAATTTTGTATTAAATTGAAAGTTTTTGCCGAGAGTAGCAGAATTTTTATATATTGAAGGAGACAATAAAAGAGTGTGTCTTCTGCTGGAATTATAAATTTTATTTATTTATTTATTTATAACGATATAAATAAACGTTATAAATAAATAAAATTTATAATTCCAGCAGAAGACACACATTTTATTGTCTCCTTCAATTAATTTTGTGATAAAAAGGCTGTGGATAAGAGCATCCCTACATCATTGCTGTTAAGATCCTTAGAAAATTGTAATATCTATAAAATCGAAAATAATTTACAGGATTGTAACTGAATCGCATCCACAAGGCAGGCAAGAAAATGACGTATATGTGAATTGACCAGCTATTTAAAATACAAATTTAAATATAAATATATAATTAGAATTTCGAAATTGGAGGAAAAGGTGAACCTATTTCAATTTATTTGATAAATTTTAAATGATTTGGAATTTTTAAAGAAAATTACGAGATGTTATCAACCAGTGAATTCGAGGTGTTTTTATTAAATGTCAGGAGGGTTCTATTCTATCCATTCAGCCTTGACAACCTCTATCGTTTTCTTTAACAGTCGAAACTATACTATAATCGGCAATTTGAACTTTTATATCCTGATTTGTTTATTTTTCGTCATCAGTAACTTTAACTGTTCTATCTATAAACCTGAAACTTGAAACGAAGATATATAATTATATTATATATAATGGACATAGGCCAATATGAAAAATAGAAATAATTGAGTCCAAAATACCCCCTCCCCCCAAAAAAATACCTCTAAAATAATAATAATAATATATTTAAAAATAAAATAAAATAAATATATAATAACATCTCCAAAAAATAAATAAGTCTGCATCAAAAAAAATGTAAACTTTGTTGATATGCCTGGTGTGTGATTTTTTAAAGGAATAAACTTTTTGGTCCGAGACGCTGCACGCCAGGGCCACCTATCTGGAGGGCCGAACTTCGAAGGCGTGTCGAAGGCACGCACAAATAGCTCGTATATTAATAATGAAAATTTTTGTGTCAAATTTCAGCTAAGCTATACCTACCGTTCAAGAGCTTTTAATATTCAATTGTTTTTCTGATATTGTATTTTTTTAATTAGAAAGTTTTGAAGCTAGAAAATTCAAAATCTATTCAATTATTTGATTTACTAATACCTACCTTGGTTCCGAACGAACTTTCTACGATATTTAATTTTATACGATTTTATCCTGGGTTACAAAATCAAGACATATAATGACAGACAGGAAGAAAATGTCAGAAAATGAGTTTCTCCAGGTTTCATACTAAAAGAACAATTATTTTCTTTTTACCAAAAAGAAATGATCTCCGTGCAAGTTTTATCAGATGGTTATAATTTTTGTGAAATATGACACTCGAATTGTCATATGTTCCCGACCGTAAGGAATCTCTAGTTAACATTTACCTAAGCGAAAGGGCTAAGAGTCATGGCAAAAAACCTAAACTTCCCAGGTTGTAGCCTGGACTCTAATGGGGAAAATACGATTTTTTTATAAATTCGTCTAAGAAAAGCGATAATTTCATTAAAATTAATTCCGAATCTAGTTTGTAAAATGGCAGAAAATCTTAAACATCCCAGAATTAAGTAGTTTTAACAAACCCAGAAACAAACCCAGACGAGTTTCAGCATATTAGAAATTAATTATAAATTATCTTCTTCTAGAAGTACAAGAATTGAAATAAGGAAATACCTATTTAAGAAAGAAGAATAATTAAATTGTACTTCATTAAAATCCTGAATAAATAGGAAAAAGAGATATATTTAAAATAAAATAAAATATTATTTAAACTTAAATATGGTGAATTGGAAAAAATGAAAACTTGTTCAAGACTTGGTATGCTGTCCGCCAACTTTTGTGATTTGATTATTTATTTATTTTTTTGTTTGTTAGCAAACTGTTTGATCTAGAAATAAAGAACTTTTCACAGAGATATTATGTGAATGCCATAGAAGCATTTTTTATTTAAATCAGACATATATAATTAAAACTATTTATTGAACACAACAACAAATAATACAATATAACATCGACGTTTCTATCGGTTTATTCTGCGATCGTTCTCAAGAGTGAAATATTTAAATAAAAAATTTTCCTTCAAATCAAACACAAAATTATATGTTTAAGTCTGCCATAGTTGAGTAAATCTGGCCGTTCAAATGGTCCCATATGACGATTCAGTTTTTTTATTTTTAGATTTTCAAAACAAAAGTTCTGAAGGTAGAAAGCCCAATATCTAATTCTGTTTAGAAAATACAAAAATTTTGGAACCAGAACGAACTTTCTATCACTTTTCTTTCCAGATTTTTTGGGGGTCACATAAAGAGGCACATAAAGAATCAAAATAATCCTTTTAAATAAAAATACTTGAAAATTAAAAAAAAAATTTACATCATTATTAGCACTTAATTTCTAACACCCCAACTAGAGGTCAACAAAACATACTTTCGAGTGAAGTTGGTTTTAAATTGAAATATTTAACTAGATGAATATGGACAAATTATTTTTACGATTTGTAATTTTAAGAAGATACCTCAGTAATAATAAATATGTTCTTAAAAAACAAAATATTTGCCTAAAGTCATTATGAGATGTTCTACTTAATTATCGACTGAGTGGTCCACTACTTTCTTAAGTTTAGGAACCAGAGCAATAAAACTATTCCAATGCATACTAACAGGGTAATCCTTCATTAAGACCAATGATGATGATGCAAGTTAATGTTAATAATTTTCTTTTCTTTTCTTGATAAAACTTTGTTCCAGCTCAGATTATATTTCCAAGGCGGGGGTGAAGAAAGGGCGGGGCATCAAGTTAAGATGTCCGAGGAGATAAATAAACCCGAAATGCCCATCACTCTGGACGTCTTTGTCCTTTTGGATGTCTTAGTACATTTCCCAACACCTCCTGTGATGTGTTTATGTTTCCCTTCCTTATCTCCACCTTCAATGTCCCTCCCACTTCATTAACCTCCCCTTCTAAGGGAGCGAGATTGCTTCTTAAGGTCCCTCTACTCGTATCCTGGGTGGGTGTCATTTACTGCCAGAATAATATTACTACTTTAGAAATAACTGGAAGATGAAGTGCCGAAATACGCTTAGTTTTTGAAACAGGAGAGAGAGAGAAGAAACCTGATCTGTTAAAGGATTTACTTAAATAAATACAATTATTCAAAGAAGATTATGACATGGATTCTATTTTTAGAATGCTTATTAAAATTATATATCAACTCTTTCTAGATCTTATAAAAAAATGTTAACTCTTGCTTGTTGTGAGTAGTAATATCATAAATTGAAAGTTTTTTGCCGAGAGTAGCAGAATTTTTATAAATTGAAGGAGACAATAAAAGAGTGTGTATTCTGCTGGAATTATAAAGTTTTAATTTATTTATAACGAGACTATAGTTTCGAGAGCTTTGCCCTCTTCATCAGTCTATTACAATTCATTCACAGGAATTAATGTATGAATGGTAATCGAGATTTACATGTGGTCTGGGTAAATCATGATTCACCGTTTATACTTGTTTCATTTTTTGGCTGTAGGTGGCGGTATTGGGCTTTTTATTTGGGCGGCTTTTTTTAAGATACTTTCCGAAAGTTCGATTTTCCGATTTAAGAATTTTTCTGGTGAGTTTATGTGTGATTTTAAAATTTCTAACGATTCGAAGATACTAATTTTTAGGGGATTGTGTTCTGATCTAATTAATTTAATATTTGATTCGTCTAGAAAATAATGTTTCTCGGAGATTAAATGATTTGCAATTTCGCAATGACCTGGACCTCCTTTAAAAATTATTTTGTGTTCCGAAATGCGTGTTTAAATTTCGTTCTGTTTTTCCTATAAATGTTGAATTTATATTATTTATTTATTATGAATTATATTATATTTATAATTCCAGCAGAAGACACACTCTTTTATTGTCTCCTTCAATTAATATTAAAAAAACAAACATTCACACTCGACATAGCCATTGGATTTGTTTATGAGGATAGACGATTGTAAACATTAGTTTCCCTTGAGGTCTACTCGATCAATACTTAATTTAGGTCTGGTGTAAGTGTAATATTACAACTGAACTGACCCAGGAACTAATCATGAATCTTTACTTTAAAAAATGGAGTCGTTTTTTTAACATTTCACATCAATTGGTCGGAAGATCTAATTATTAGTTGTATATATTTCCTCATTAAGATCTAAAATGATTAAGGAAACTGATTCTAATAATTTTCCGGTTTTCTTGATAAATTTGATATAATTTTCTATGGTCCCAAAAATTTTATTCCCAATTTTCACCAACGTAATAAGAGCGTCTGAAAGTCTGAATAATATGTTACAATTAAGTTTAGCTACCGTATATTGTTTTCAGTAGCTCTAATAATGCTGAGTAATCAAAGGAAAATTAAATTTAAAACATGAGGTAAGTATTTGATGTATATTTTATAGCAAAAATATCTATAACAATCTAATAGATTCTTTTTATTATTACAAATTATTCTTTTTCTTTTTAATTGCATAAAATTACTTTAGATTACTCAGTGCAGTTATATGAGAAAGTTCTCAAAATAAACCTTTCAGCTGAAACAACCTGGATTTAAATTTTTTAATAAGAAAATCTCATCATTTCCTGAACGCTTTGATCCTTCCTTATATGCTCCAAATCAGAAGCCGAAATATTTAAAAATCTAATTACATATATCGACACTGTGATTTTATTTTATTTTTATTTTTATTTTATTTTATTTTATTTTTATTTTTATTTTATTTTATTTTATTCAATATACGGGAATTATCCCAGTTACAATTTACACTTTTATACAATACTATTTTGGACTATATTCCTTCTCCCCTTTTTGATTCGGAGCCGAGTAATTAATTTTTTAAATATTTTGGTTTCTGCGTGAAACAACTTTCCCTGTAGGTATAAAGCTTGCCGTAGAATCAACAAAAATTCTTAGGAACCCTTGTCGTTTTCAATTTCTATGACTCAGCAAGCACATGAAAACAACTCCAGAATAGGTATCGAAACGTTGTGCGTTTTGAAGTGTTTACCTCTTTAAAATATCAAATCTAGGTGGTTCTAACAATTTAACTACTATTTTGGTATACAGCTTAACCACCAAAGCATCAAAACTACAGTTCTATGGGAGTCGTTTTAAGCTTTATTAAAAACATGAAAATTAATAAAATAATCATAATTTTGATTTCCATGTTTATTTACTTTCGACTTACTTGGTTATTTAATACAGAGTTTCTTAAACTTTTTTCATTCGCGACTCCTTTTCACCATAGACATTATTAGACGACTTCAGGTATGTAAGTAAATTAAACACATATACAAGCAAACATAAAATATATCTTTGGTAAACCATAACAACGAACTGGTATAATTATGCTTTTGACTAAATTTATTTTTTATTCTATAATATATTTATGATTTTGCGGTACCTACCTAATATATATATTATATTACATTACGTGTTCAGAAAATTTGAATGCTGCTGAATTTTTCGAGACCCTCTCAATTTGATATCTGAGTGCCTTTAAGGTCGCGAGCCACAGTTTAAGAAGCGCTAATTTAATATATTTTAAAACAAAATGTTTTTATTTTATTTTTTTAACAAAAAGTGGAAGTCAAATTTATTTGATTCTAGTTTTAAGTTTTTTACGGAATCCTAAAAAAGGAAAAAAAATTATTTTCTTTTGTTTTCATAAAATTTTAACTTTAAATTCTAAAACTTCAGTTTCAGTAAACTGCGAAAACTTCTGACAACCAAAACTTCAAGAAGTAAATAAAAATATTCCTGTTATAAATCTAAATAAGGTAAACACCCCAGTATTTGACCATGCGCTAGTAATGGACCTTTGGGCAGAAAAGTTGATAAAATAAGAATTTGTTACTTTTAGCAGCGTCAATTTTAAATGTATTATATATTCAAGTTGTGATGTCTAGCAACCAAGCTATGATGCTTGAACGCGTGCTGTTCACCAATTTATTAAATTATTGACATTTATGTGAAGCGTTTCGTAAGGTTTACTCTGGTTTGCTCTTTTCTAAACAATTTGGTTAAGGATTACTGACTGTCTCAATTGAAATATTAACCACTCACTATTTATTTAAATGTAAGTTTTTATATATTTATATTCTTAGAATAATAATCTAGCATAATAGTATAATTTTGGCTATAAAACCTTATCTGAAAAGGTAGTGAAGGGGTGGTCCACTATTGGTTCTTAATATTAAAGATTTATCTAGAAATGGACCGGGACGGTCATTTTTAGTTTAATTGGAATTTATTAATTTTGCTATTTAAGTTTTAATTACGATGTTTCATTATAGTCACAAAATTATGTGGATCTATCAGTTTAAGTCTTAAATAAATAGTGAGTGGTTATATAATATTTCAATTGAGACAGTCAGTAATCCTTAACCAAATTGATTAGAAAAGAGCACACCAGAGTTAACCTTATGACACGTTTAATATAAATGTCAACGAGCAAATCAAGAAATTTAATTGACTCCCTGAGATAAACTTCTTTAATTAATTTGTATTTATTACACAATAAATTTTTTTTTATTTAAATTATACATTATCAATCCAGTCAGATGACCGTTTTATGATTTTACTATAATAAAGTATATAACATTCAGGAAGCATGTCATCTCATTGATGACATTGCAAATGACTAACACTATCCGCAATTCACTGGGGTCATTTTAAAGTTTCTCATTGGGACAAGTCAGTTGGCTTGGTCCTTTTCAATCTTCTCAGCTGTCCGACGGTGCTGGGTAGTCGAACAGCTTCGGGATTATAGTGACTACTCAACACAATAAAATGATAATTAATTAATTATATTGTTTTTAATTATTTAATATCCTATTTTATCTCATTTACCCCACCCTAATTAATCTTAATTAATCTAGCCAAGTTAAATGTCTGGATAAAGATTAATTAATGATGGTCCACTACTAGTGCTAAGCATGGTCTATTACTAGGTTTTAGATGGTCCACTACTAGCTCCAAAACATTAAGATGGTTTTATATTTTTTTTAATTAAAATGGATAACTTTATAAAAGTTTATCATATAAGTTTTTAATTAAGACATATCAGCAAATAATTTAAACCTTCAAACAGCAGTTTCTGGTAAAAATGAAAATTTTACAATGAAAACAAAGGAAAATTGTTCTTAAATGGTGGTACTGGGGCTTTTACCTTAATATTTATTTTTGTTTTCTTTTGTTATTTAAAGAAAAGCAAATTCTGTTATAATTGTAATTTTTCAAATAAACAATTAAAAACCAAAAAAATAATTTTGCCAAGTTTGTTTTGTTTTCATTTAGATGAGTGAGGAAGGACTGCGTGACCAGCCCTTGATCTCCACCCCCACCTGCTTGTTCCTTCTTCCTTCGTTTCAAAGACTTATAGCAAAAGAAGAGGCGCTGCGTCACGCAATCACGAACTCCCTTTTGCACCCTCACCGGACGCACCCTCAAGTGGTGAATTTTTATTCTTTTTCCCCGGGCATATAGGAGAGGAAATTTGGCCATCCCTTGCAATCAAATATCACGAACCGACCAAATGTATCATCTGCCACAATCTCATCAGCCGATTTGGATATTTAAATCGGGTATGGAGGGCGACCGGAAAATTTGGGGTGAGTTTTTTTGGACAATCGCCAATGACTGGGGAGTTGAGCATTGAATTTAATCTGAAGGTTTTGAGTTCGACTTGTGATTGTAGCTCGCCGGACGAGCTGCGAATTGAATACATTAATAAGCCGACTAAGTTAGGTAGGGTCGGTTTCGCATTGCGAGGATTTCCGTACTATACCATATATATTTATAATGTATATGTTGCAGTAAAAACCCGTTTTTAATAAAAACGGGTTCTTACTAGTTAAAACGAGTTTCAATGAATACCTTTGTGGCGACTAGAATTTACTGATGTTGGTTGAGTTTGGTCCAAAGGTCTAGAATCTTCATTTTTGACCTTCTTACTCATTTTGGGTGTTTATTTTCAAAATTTTTAAATGAAAATGTCAAAAATTAGAAGCAAAGTTGTAGAGGATGTAATTTTTGACATTTTCGTTTAAAATTTTTTGAAAATAAACACCCAAAATGTGCCGGAAAGTAAAAAAATGAAGATATATATTTGTATTATTAGCTGAACAACACGTCACTTCATGAATTTAATACTTCGTCCAGCACAAAGGCCGACAGGGAGCAAAAAAATAATTCTATCTTCGAAAATACTTTGGATATCAAATTCATCTGTAGTTTCTCAGAGTCCTCAGAGTAACTGTGTAAAATTTGGACCAAATTGGACAAAGAGCAGAGACGCGCCAAGTTCCTTTTGCGCCGTCGTGCGAAATACTGATTGGCGCCTTTTTATTCACTGAGCTCAAATTTCTGTGGTCACAACACTTTTTCACGTTTCAAAGTTTTTTTTTTCAAAAAGAATTAATAGGGCGAATAATAAATAGTTTCAGTCGTTTTTGAGATATTTCGAAAATACAAAGCCAAAAAGAGACGCTTATAGGTGAATTCAAATTGTCTTACAACATATTTATTTAAAAAAGTTTTAAAGAATCCAAAATGCAGTTAGGTCAAATCACAATTTTAATCCCAGAATTGAATAATTTCTGGATTTGTCGACCAACATTATAAAAAGATGTGATTTTTGAATTTGAAATTAAAAAGGCCTTTATTTACCTTAAGAAATAATGTCATAATATACTCAAAAGGTGGATAAATAATTGAGTTGGAGACCTGAAATATGATAAACGTCGGACGTACAGGTGGTCTACCTCTTGTTTAAAAATAGAAAAGAATAAAGGAAAAGAAGAAAAAGACAAAACAAAAAGTTAAAAGTTTTAATTATTATGATTAATAATAATTGAAGAGTATCGGGCATTTCAGCATCAAAGGTCATTCACGCCGGAGAAGATGAAGAAGTAAAGAAAGGAATGAAAAATTGCATATGCGTAGGAGCGATGACATATTCAGCACTCGATCACTGTTCTAAGAATGAAAAAGTATTGAGAAAACAAAACCACGAGCTGGCCAGAAGATAGATTATCGAGAGGAGCAATGAGTATGTCAAAGAAACAGAAGCAATATCTCTTATTCCACTCAGAAATCATTGAGACGTCTGGCTTTTGATCGAAATAATCTCTTTTTTCATGCTTTTATTTAACTTGTTTCCTCTATCTGTTTGTCTAGATCAGTGGTGTACAACCCGCGGGACGAATGCGACCCAGCACTACATAAAATCATAAAAAACTTCCTTGAAACATTAAGATTTTTATGTACCTACTTACTGAAAAACATATCTGATACATCGTATGTTTCCTACATTTGATTCAATCGAGAATCAAATATAGGTGATTTTTGTCAAGTATTGAGTGAAAATAATATCTGAACTTATATATTTCTAACTTGAAATAATGATGTTAAAAATATTTATAATTTTTCTCATTAATATATCAAAGAATAATTGACATATTAACGAGAATTGTTTTGATCGCGCTTTTTGAAAAAGATATATATCGCGAGACTACTCCGGTTGAAGCTATTGGAGTCTGCTGAGTCTTAAGTCTGGACCAAGAGAGAAAAAGATATGATCCATTTAGCTACAATCCAACGTCATTTTGCGTATAGCCCGCATGACACTCGGATGGATCACCAAATGAATTTGAAATCTAAGATGTTATATATTCAATCTCCCAGTCCATAGCGCCCGATCTATTAGCATGTATGTTAGTTGCTTGCCATTAATTAAACGTATGTTTCCTACATTTTATTCAATCGAGAATCAAATGTAGTTGATTTTTGTCAAATATTGAGTGAAAATAATATCTGAACTTATATATTTCTAACTTGAATCAAATGTAGGAAACATACGATTAATTAATGGCAAGCAACTAACATACATGCTAATAGATCGGGCGCTCTGGACTGGGAGATTGAATATATAACATCTTAGATTTCAAATTCATTTGGTGATCCATCCGAGTGTCATGCGGGCTATACGCAAAATGACGTTGAATTGTAGCTAAATGGATCATATCTTTTTCTCTTGGTCCAGACAAGACTCCGCAGACTCCAATAGCTTCAACCGCAGTAGTCTCGCGATATATATCTTTTTCAAAAAGCGCGATCAAACAATTCTCGTTAATATGTCAATTATTCTTTGATATATTAATGAGAAAAATAATAAATTTATATCTGATACAATCTGATAATTTTTTTCTAAAATAAGAAGAAATTAGAAAATCATCCCAAAAGTTTTCGAACAATAAAAGAGCAGATTTCAATTTTGAATGTGAAAAAATATATCAGTATTGTGGCATATTTTGACTTCATTTTTATTAGATATAAATATTTTATCTGCGAATTTTATAATAAAATGTATCGAGCTACAATCAGAGATTGAACTGAAAGAATGATTTAATACTTAATGTCTCTTTATTAAAATTTTATAAAAATTATCTAACCAAAAATAAATACTTCTGGCTTCACGATAGTTATTCACTTTTTGAAAATATGAATTTACATATAGGTACGTAAAGCTATTTTCAAGAATAAAATTCACTAAAGCAAAGTTATAAGCTTAGCTTTCAGATACAAAAACTTCACTAACTCAGGCTCGGGCCATATGCTCATATGAGTACCGACCTTTAGATACCGATCAGAAAGAAAAATTGAACAATTTCTCTTTATTAGAATTTTATATTAATTATTTAGCTTGGAAAAAATGGAAAAAATATAAGCAAATACTAATACATAATATCACTTTTTGCAACTATGTAGGTATGTATTTATATATACGAGAAGTTATTTTAAAGTATAAAATTTAAGAAACTCACTATGTGCTAAAAAATAATCATGTTCTTATTTCTAAATATCAATAAAATTACTTATATATTTTATTCACGGTCCAAGACAATTTTTTTTCTTCAAATGTGGCCCGTGTCAGCCAAAAGGTTAGACAGCCCTGAGATTTAAATAAATAATGGTCTCAATTAAAAAAGAATTAAGTATAATGTTTTTTAATTTATTTCGATGTAAAATTGAGGTATGAGAAGTCCAAAGTGGCTGTTTTTGTGGATTTTTCTATCTATCGGCTTTTAGAAATGGCCTAACTTAAAATTCTGAGAAAAATTTGCAAATTCCTCATTACCTCCTTATCAACACTAAATAAGAAAGAATTTGATTTATAAAGTAATTTGGGAGCTTCGAAACCCTCGGCATGGGATCCCACTTGGTCAGCTTATTCATAATTTAATAACTTTATAATGGACCGGACCCAATGGACAGGATGATTCGCGAGTCAAATTTTCTTACTGAAGAAAAAAATCAAAATTTCAAATTCACTGTTATGAATCTTAAGACATTATAAATTGTAAATAAAAAAATAAAAAAAAAAAATCTTATCGGAAAAAATAATGTAGATCTCCGTTAAAGAGTCTTTAGAGGTAGCAACCTAACCTGCTAATTTTTTTAAATTAATTGAAGGAGACAATAAAAGTGTGTCTTCTACTGGAATTATAAATTTTTAATTTATTTATGGTTATAAATTTATAATTCCAGCAGAAGACACACTCTTTTATTATCTCCTTCAATTTATAAAAATTCTGCTACTCTCGGCAAAAATAAACTTTTAATTTTTCCAATTAAATCAGTTGATCCAAAAAATTAGTGTACTTCTTCTATCCGATATCTAGATAATATTTCAAATTTGATCGTTCTGTTTTCGGAACTTTGCCCACTTCTTTGCTTTTCGTTCCATTATGTTTTCAGACTGAATCAATCAGGCTCTTTAGCTATATATTTAGTTTTCTAAAGATCGATGGGTGTTAGAATATCTAACATTTAAAAACAGCTTCATCCAAAAACCGAATTTCTAAAAAATTATAAATATTTTTTTAATTTTACTTTGTATGGTTTAAAATTGGGTAAATTAATTACATCAATCATCTTCAAGTCTTGTATAATGAAATAGTATATGGATTATAGAATATTAGTAGATCGCATTAACTTTTTTTGTTAGACAATTTGCCCGAGTTAAAGCAACTGTCAAAGTTAGCCGACGCTAGTAATCAGACCTCGACATCGAGTCAAAGTCTAATTTCACTTAATAATACATTATTAGAAAACTAATTTCAGTTTAATAAGGAAAATAACACGGTAGAACGTGAATCTAATTTTATCAATTCAATGATAATTAATTAATTGAAAACAGAGGGAGATTTTCAAGAGATAAAGGCTCGCTCCTTCTTAGGTGATGATTAATTTCCTTTGCTTCAATATCATCAATACCAGTATATATTTTATAAATTACTTTTAATGTTGGTTAATAGCTGTATAGAATTGCAGTTTAATTGATAAATAAAATAATAAAATATAAGAAAAATAAATACAGTTAAATTGATTAATTAATTAAAGGAAAAGTTGAGAATTTTTTTCAAGACTCTGTTATTGAATTCACTGAGTGGTGGATTTTTAAACTAATAATCTCTAAAAATATATTAACTACAGAACCCTCGGTATGGGAATTGCGTTTGCCCAGCTTATTTTGAGTTTTTCCGTTCTAGAAAAACACAGTTTGTTATCACAATAAATTTTTTACAAAATTTTGTTCATGGGTATCGGAATAAAGAATGATGGAGAGACGTGGAATGAAAGGGACATGTATTGAAAGGGACAATACAAATAACTCGCTAAATAAAGGTCGTATCGGAACGACATTATTTTTGTTCTGTGGTAACCCCGAAGTACATACATTGACATTTTACTTCACATTTCTATCATTTCAAGGATGCCGGTGAGGTGCATGTGTTTGTAATCGTGCACCAAATTATTTTTTTGGCTGTTCTTTAGAAACGTTTTTTCCAGTACTGTAAACTGTTAATTAAACAGTTTAGAGTTGTTTATAATTGGTGATATACATGCATATACGAGAAAAAAAGATCAGTAAACTTTTATTTAGAATTGTAGATTTTGTGGTCATGTTTTTAATTTGTGTTTGGTAGTTATGAAAGGGACCTGCATTTCATGACTAGTATTTCATAAAAAATTGTTATTGTTACCATAGAGAAAAAACAATTATTTTAAAACAAAAATATAAAAATTAAAAACTAATTTAAAATACTAAATTTTCTAAAACAAATATATATATATAACAATTTTTGAAAGAATCTTAGATAAATCACTAAAATGAAAACGACGTTTTGGCATATTTAAATACTTTTCGAATTATTTGATTTTACTAGCGAAAATATTGGTAAAAGATGTTTCAATATTGTACGATAGAAAAATTATGTTTGAAATAATTTTTACCACGTTTCATTTCCTTACACGTACCTACCTTAAGAAGAATAAGAAAATAATTAATTAAATAAAATTTTTCTCATAGAGAGATTGTAGGGTTCTAATTCTTCTAAAATAGACATAGATTATTAAAAATATAAATTCTTATTATGGATCTATTATTATTAGTCATTAAAATATTAGATACAATTTGTTCTTAGTCAATTCCTATTCCCTTAATTCTTCTTCTAGGCAAAGGTGTCTTTCGGCTCTTAGAAAATTTAATCTTAAACTTTAATAAAATATATTTCATTTGCACGTGTATTCTATTGTTTAATTCTATTTCTCAATCCCAATTGGTGTGTTATTAACCAAGCCATAATAACAATAGCGACATCTGTGAAAACGTCTCGTCGCCTTTTTCTCCACCAAGCAGTTTAATTATGCTGCGTATGGCCCTCTTCCAAAATGGATTTGATAGCAGATAAAAGTCGTGTTATTGTCCTCTTTCTTATAAGCTATTATTTTATTCTGGATATTATTATTGATATTTTTTTAGCACATTGTGAGCGAACCAAGAAAAAGTCTAGTATAGTAGATAAAAGTATATTTATTAAGTAATCGTCACTTCCAATGAATTTATTTAATTATATGATGTTTGAAAACAATATGGTCCTCTCATATCCGGTCAAAAGGTATGTTAGGAACGTGAATATTGATGCGTTCTCGGATCTTAGGGTAAGACGTGCTCAATGGCAGGAGATTCTCAAAGAGGAGAGTTTTTCTCCCAAAAATAGTTTTATTCACACTCTCAGATTTTATTGTCAGGCAAGTGAAAATTTAACCAAGTCCTATAGTTAAATTATTCATTTTATTAGTAAGAAGAAATATTAAGATACATTTCTGGAATTCAGTGATAAGATTTTAATGTTGGGCGTCACTCTGGGGTATGACCTCTCTTGGAATGACCAAATCACGTCTGCTGCTAAAGCTGCTGAGTGCAAGCTTGATTTTTCTTTTCAGGTTCAGACTCTATTTTAGACCTAATCAACTTATTATCCTCTATGAATATGATTTGCATTGCTTTATTTTGGTTTATTATTATTAAACTATTGAGCGGCATATCTTTATTGAATTTTGTCTTTACTTAATTTTGCGAGATTTTGTTTTTGTTTTTGAATGAATTTACGTGAACATCACCACCAGCATAGTAAACATTGTACAATGTAATACTGAATTATGTACCTATTTATGTATGTTTCTCTTTTATCTTTTGCTTTTCTTTCATTGTTGTTTTCTGTATGATTTTCATGTGATTGTTCTTTTATTGTTAATTATATTTATTGTTCGTATATAGATTATTGTATTTTTTTGCAAGTATTGCTTAGCCTTAATTAAATTCAAATAAGGCTAATCGATTCTATTCCTCTAAATTTCATTGGTGAAATAAAATTTAATTTAAGAGTTGGTTTGTGGTTAATTTAAGTTCTAACTTAGTTTAGATTTGGTTGGTAAAATTGGGCGTAAGCTAAATAACAACTATATCAAGCTAGTAAATATATTTGACCTGGTCATACAGAAGCAAATAATTCTTTTAACATTATCCAAATTTAGCCTCATCGTTAGAATTGATGCGGAAGAAAAAAAGCCTTTAAAAAATTCAGGGGTAATTTAACTAGTGTAGCAGTGTTCAGAATTGTTTTGTTATTCGAAAGCTAATTGGCTAGTTCCGACTATAGCATTAGAATTGGACTGTGTCTGTGTCATTTAAGTTAAGAGAGAAATTAATTCCCCCACTCTAGTGCAGCTAATTCTCCTTGCCCCGTGAGCTTGGATAAATTTTAAAAGGGGTTCCATTCCGAGACGTTGCACTCCAAAGAAAACAAAAATTTATTTTACAATCCGCCTTTGTTTTCTCTCCCTTGTTGCATTGTTTCTTATTTATATTATTATTCTACATGAAATATGATAAGACGGGAATGGATAAATTCCCTGCCGACATTAGAAACAACTCAAGAGGTTTTTACCTCCCCTTTAATTAGCCTTGGATAAAAAAAGGATTACCTTCCACTGACCCAGAAAATAACTCTATCTTATTATTTTCAATCATTATTAATGGTAAAAATTAACTCTTGCAAAATAATTCGAGATGTTGGATTGGATAGTGAACGATTTCAAAAGACTTTTGCTGAATCATTTAAAGGATAATCAAGAGATGTAGCTTTATTCGCGGCAAATCTTTTTCTATTGTAAATACATAGAATATCAAAGTGATTAAGATTAATATTCACAAATAATAAATCAAAAGGTTATTCAGGAATATACAACTATGAATTTATATTAGCCATCTTATTTTTATCTATACTGATAATTCCCAATACGAAACAAATTTAAGGGGATCCGAAAAATTTAACGCTGCATTCTATATTGTGGTTTGATTTAAAAAATTCTTGTTAATAATAATGAATGTTCAATTGTGCCGCCATAAACACACACTTCCATACCGCGATATATTATGCTGAAATTGAGTTTATGGACCGTTTAAACCAATTCCACCCAACCGATCAAGCTGAAATTTTGCATACACTTTTGTTGCTGGTGATAATAGAACGTAGTATACTCCGTTATGTAATTTTTTATAATTTACATGTAATTTTAATCATATTACATTTTGCGCCTAGTGCCTATACAACCATTTGTATTCTTAAGCACAGAAGAAGAATACCCTACAGGCGTTGTGTGGCGGTCATGTTTGATTATGACGACAGGACCCATAAACTCAATATATTCTCCGTGGAAATGAAGCCCTTTGACATGGAATATAAACATATTTTCTACTACAATCTTAGATTGTGGCAATAAAATTGTGTTTTTTAAATATATATTATGGCTCCGCCAATGAGTTTGATTTTTTGAAAAAATTCCACCTATCTTTCTGAAAAAAGACAATCACATAATTCATTCATTTGACACTCAACAATTTTAAACGACTATAATCTTATCTTTGTTTTTTTTTAAAGTAAAATATAAGTCGGTAGGTATTCATTATTTTTTAATAAATTAAACTATCTAAATTTTAAAAAAATTACCTACACACTAGTGAGTGTGTATAGCAAAAATGTAAAAAGATATGAGTTAATATATTTCAAATAAATAAGATCTATTAAGTTTCTAAATAGAATTTATAAATAGTGTTAAGATTAATTATTGCTAACATGCATTTGTATTTATCTTTAGCCCAAATTAATTTACTTGAACTGTACTATGAGTATTTATTGGGATTCCGAATCCAATTGTATTTCCAATCAATATCTATAATCTAAAATTAGCAGACCCGTGAGCTCAATTTCTAAAACAAAAATACCTAATATCTCTCTCTACCTGTATATTTCTTTGACATTATGCTGATGATGATTTGAAATAGATACGCCGATCAGCAATAGATAGAACTTGTTATTGTAACTTTGATAGGATGGATAAATGGATGGATATTTCTAAATAACAATCGCCGAAGGGCGAGAAATTTGATCATTAGAGAGAGACAAAAAAACGTTCAATACGGATTTAGAAATTTTGAATAAATAAAACTTTTTGAACTGGTTATAAAATATTCAATAAATTTTTGATAAAACTATTTTTATCATTTACAGTGATATAAAAGCGATAGATAGTTGAAATTATAAATGAAATATAAAAACATAGCTTATCTCTGAACTTTGAGATTTAATTAAGCTGAAATCAGGTATTCTTTGCCTGTGGAGAGTTAGACCCGGGTTCAAGCCCGGCTCACTGGAAAAATTCGACTATTTTAGACAATCAAAATATTCCCTTAGGATCTGGTCAAATGGGCTTTGTTCCCAAGATCATACAAAAAAAAAGAATTCATATCAAACATGGGTGATTTGAAAATAAATAGTTATTATTAAGAAAATAGGAAAACCTCATATTTGGAAGTAGAAGTACTTCCAGTAGATTTATTTAAGCCAAAACTTAGCTATGCGCTCTACCTCTAGAAAATACTTATTCAATTTTCGAATTTCATTTCTTTGTGACTTATCGATTTAAGAGTTATCATCAAACATATAAGCACACATGCTTACATCTATATAAATAAAAATGTACTGTTACGCTTAAGTGATACGTTGAAGGATCTCCGAATGTTTAACCGATTTCTTTGAAATTTTCACACAACATTCCATTCAAATAAACGAGTGTTTTATATATAGTGTTTTTATAGATATCACACCTGTGGCATGTAAAAAATATATCTTTTTCGTGGAAACAACGCCAGCGCCTCTCTGGGGGTGAAAGCAAACCAACAAGATGTCCGATAATAGCTTTTTGGAAATCTTTCAACTGTCAATATTAATTTTGGTTAAGGGAACAATTTTGACAAGTAATATATAATTCATTTACTGTTTTAATACCTATCCTATAATTAGTTGGTTTAGGCGTGAAGCATAAGAGTTAGTCATAGCAACGCGTGGTCAGGTCAGCTATTATCTATATAAATTTTAACCATAAAACGAGACGCTCCCCGCCAGGGGCAAATTGTCGCCGGGCCAAAGGCGGTAAGCAATTGCTAAAAACTATCCTATTTGAATCAGGAATCTCAAAACGTATTTTTAAAGTATTTTTATTTATTTATTTATTTATCGATTCCTTTCTTCGAGCCCTTATGTTTTTTAAATAATCATTCGTATTCGAATTTTTCGGAACAATATAATACTTTAGTTTTCGTATTGCATACCTATCGTGAAATTAGAAACTTTTCTACTCCCAGAAAAATACCTTTATCATATTTCGATGAATTTACGAATATGATACTCGATGCATGTGTAATATATGTACATATTTTTATAGTTACGTCATCTCAAAAATGAAAAAATATAAATGACTGAAATTAGTCAAAAAACTATGAAGAATTATTTTCGAGGTCCCCTATTCTTTAATTGAATTAACTCGGTTTTTTATTTTCCCGGTTTAAAGGGCCAAAGTTGAAAGCAGAATGAGATTCTTTATCACAGACTAATACATAAATAAATAATGTTAGAGGATCTCATTTCGCTTCACTTCTGAGCTACATTTAACAACCATGACTTTTAACAAATTTGACAACATTGTAAGGAATATGGTGTCAACTAAATACCAAATGAATCAGTTTTTATTTATTTATTTATTTATTTTTAATCAGACTGTCGATCTAAGTTGGTAGAAAGAATAAACTTCGGGTAGAAATTCCCAGTATATTTCTGTAGACTTCAAGTGAAATATAGACAACTCGATTAACCCTTATAATCTAAAATAAGCCAACTTACTGTAGCTAGCACTGAATTCTCATAGATGTCTTAGTTAACTCCTTATTTCTTTCCTCGTGTGGCTTAACTTTTGTTTGTCTAAATTAAAATGTAGGTAGGCCGGTGTTACAATATGGTTGAATTAAAAAAAAATGTCTTCTCTTTTATTCCAATCCACCATACTATAGGCTTAGTAAAGGCGAGGTGGTTGCTAGATTGTATCCCCAGGAGTTTAAGAGATATTGAGAAATGTTAATGCAATTATCTGAACAAATTCTAATCAAGTCTATACGTTGTAAAGAGGTAAATTATAATTATATAAGCACACATACTTACATACAATAATAAAATTATAAAATTTCAACAAATTCTTATCAAGTTTGCCATAATGGTTTTTAATTTGATAAAAAATGCATATTTTAAAATTTGAAAAAATGTGATGTTTATGGGGAAAGGTTCTTTAACGATTAAAAAAAAAAAAGAATAATTTTGCTTTACACAAAATACAAAATGTGTTAAAAAAGTAACATTTTTAAAATTGGAAGAAATCATAATTAAGTTAGCAAAACGATTTTTAATGAAAAAGTAACTTAAACTAACTAGAAACGTTGTAAAAAAATTTTTTGTCAAAATGTCGCGAATAATTTTTAAGCCGAGGGATAAATATTAAAGTTTAAGAACAGGTAAGGGTTAATTTCAAATTAATTTAGGGTGGAATTTGTCAAAAAGACATTCTATTATAAATTAGTATTTCTGATGTTGTCGCTTGGACAGTCAGACAAAAACTTATCCTTTTGACTTAGAGGTTCTTTTCGTTATATGAAAGGAGAAGAACTGGATTGGATGTGAAAATACTCTGTTTTTAAAATTTCTCAAAATTAAAATCTATAATCAAATTCAATTTCCTATCGAAGAAGCAGCTTGGTCTTCATCAACCTTTTAGGGGAAGTTAGAGAAGTATGGAATCCTATCAGGTCCCCTTTTTCATTCATAGCTATTTTTTGTCATCAAACGCCTTAGGTTAGAAAGATGAAATTGAGTATAAAGCTGTAAGCTTATAAATACAAATCTCTGTACAATTTCAGCTCAATAAATAATTAATTATCTACAGGAACTTAACATTTTTAAAAATAAAATAAAAAGCTGAGGATTGAACGGAAGACAGTACCTGGAATAAATAAAAAGATTAATTCCAATGAAATAATATTTCATTAGGAATAATGCATTTATTTCAGTACTGTCTCCGTTCAATCCTCAGTTATAATATGCCAGTCCTTCTGCAAAGAAAAATTTCTAACGTAAAAAAATCAAAGGTGGCAACTATAGGTGCTGGATTTTACACGTAGTCTTATGAAATAATAATATGATTATTCCTCCATTATTAATCTGGAATCAATGGATTTTTATAATTTTAAGCTGATTTCTCCACGTCTTCAGGAATATAAATCAATAACTATTTTATATACTTACTAGAATTTTTGACTATAGTTTGGACTATAATGTTAATACTTTATACTTTATGACCCTTTAAATTTGGCCTTGGCAACTGACTGAAATACTTTATCCCATAGAGCTTCACTATTCTATATGCTATGGTATGAATTCCTATGGATATGGACAAATTTCTGTGAGACTTGTGTACAAAGAAAGTATGAGTTGTACTTAGCCCACCAAAAAATCAAAATTCATAGAAATTTTCCTCAGCTTAATCTCAAATGATAAAGATAATTTTATCTCAATAACATTGTCTGGAATTTATTATATGATTATGTGAGAAAGATTTGCCACACATTGGACCGGATAGTTTTTTGACGCTTGAGTTTGATTTGCGTTAGGATGATATCCGTTTCAACATATAAGCAAAATTGCCTATAACATCAATTTAAGCAAATTTTATAGAATTACATATGTTACCTAAATCGGGGCTTCTTAAACTTTTTTAATTGGCGACTCCATTTTGATTGAAAAGTCATTGTTTCCCTATGTTTCTTTAGGCTAAAATTCAGTTTCGCGACCCCGTGGCCGCGACCCACAGATTAAGAAGCTCTAGCCTAGATAATAAAAAATTACTAGTTTGATATTATTGAAATTACAAAACTTCAAAAAAATGCATTTCTACAAAAAAACCTTACAATTCTTTCACTTTATCCACTCTTTACTCTGTTTTATTCATAATTCCTAATGTCTTAGACAATCACCTGTTTTAGATCTTAAGGCGATAATCTTGTTTATCTTAGAGGTACGTACATCAGGTACATCTAGCTAAAGACATTGTATACTTTCTCCCTTTTAGTTATTTTATCTCATATGTCTCTCTCTATTCGTCTTTTTTTCTACTCAATAAAATAAGATTTATTAGTTATCGATTAAACGGTTGCTCGTGAATTGCATTGCAACATGGTTAAACATCTTTTTCAATGCATGGTTCAAGTATGGGGTTAAGAATGTAATTCTGAAAGTAATTCTTTGTTGATAAATTCATTTCTGCTGGCTATCGGATCTTGGCAAGTGCATGTGCACGTGAACCGAGTAGAGAAATCGTGTTGGGTCTCGCATAGGGTGTTGCTCAACAGCCATTTAGGACAGCCAGACATGCAATTAGGAGAAGTTTTCATTTGCCGTGATGCCAAGATGATTTATTAATTAAAGTAAATAGTTTTCTAAATGACTTTATTACAGTCATTGAAAGAAAGAATTTAATCAAGTAGGAGGAAATTTCTCTATTTTGTAATTAGCATACTCAATTAAAAAACATTTATCGTAAATTTAGATGAAATTTTATTTATTACTTGTTCTACGAAGATATATATGTATCAATATAGTAATAATCACCAAAATTAATTGGCTTGGCCAAGTTCATATCAATTTGAGACCTTCTATTAATGAATATTTTGATTTTTGTTTTTTATAAATCTAGCTTGTAAATAACCAATTTTTTTATAATATTAGCCTCGTTTGTGGTAGACGTTCTAAACACGTTCAGAATCATTTTGCTTAGTGATGTGAACGGTAAAAATAAATTTACCCCAAAAGATTCAATAAACGTGAGCTTTAATTTATTGTGGAAATTTTATTTATATCATTGGCAACCCTTCAAATAAAGGTTACGAACATGTTCGAAACGTCTGCCACAAACTAATTTTCAAACAAAAATCTAAGAAAACTGATATTTCTAATAAAATAGTCTCACCAGTCTGGATCAATCTCAACCAAACTTACTATATCTACCTACATAATCAGTGGGCCCTTAGAAGGCGGAAAATGCAAAAACTAACCACCCAAAATAGGGGAGGGTTGTCAGCTGCTATTAAATATAAGATTGTCAGCTAGTCTTAAATAGAAAAGAAGGGCCAGGAGTAAGGTAAAGTCATCTGCACCATCAGCTTATTTTAAATAAAAATTTCTTAAATCAAAACTGGATTAAGTAATCTTAATAATCTTTAGTATACCTACATGTTAAGACCGTTTCGCTATAATTACGAACAATAATTATTGTTTATATAAGTTCATAGAATCTCAAAATGGCGGCTATGTTAATTTTTCAATCTTTATATCTCACTAAATGTTAATTTAATTAAATTAAGTTTTATTTAGTAAAACTTTAAGATTTTTATCGTGAACAAAATTACACCTTATTTTTGAAAATCGGTTAACAAACGACAAAGTTATAATGAAAAATTGACGGCATAATTCTACTTAACAATGACTAACCATACAAACGAACATCACATAACTCGATTGTTTGTCAACCGATTTTCAAAAATAGGGTGTTATTTTTTAGTAATAAAAAGCTTAATATCTTATCAATTAAAACATACTTTGATAAAACTAACGATTACCCAGATACAAAGGTTTGAAAAATTTGTCATGACCGCCAGAAAAAATGCGACAACTAATCGCCCAAAATGGGCGAAGGGGTTCAAAAAATGAAAATCTAGACCCTTGGACCAAACTCAACCAAATTTTGTATACATAATCAGTGGGCCCCCAGAACACTAAAAATGCAAAAACTAACCATACAAAATGGAGGAGAAAGGCTCAAAAAAAGAAACTATAGGGCCTTGGAGCAAATCTAAACAAATGTTGTATACATAGTCATTGGGCCACAAGAAAACTAAAAATTCGAAAACTAATCGCCCAAAATGGGGATAGGGTCAAAAAATTAAATTCTAGGTCCTTGGATCAAACCCAACCAAATTTTATTTTCTTAATCATGGGCCCCTAGAAGACTAAAAATGGAAAAAGTAATCACTCAAAATGGACGGGGGGAGGGTCGTCAGATGGTATTAAATATAGAAGAGTCAGCCAGTATTAAATATAAGAAATGGGCCAGGTGTATGTTAAAGTCATGTAGATGGCCACATCAGCTTATTCAAGCTATGAGAATAATTGTATTAATCGTTTCTTCTTTTAGAAATTGGAAAATTTCCAAGACAAACGTTTAAACAAAATATGTATTTTTTGATAAATTTATAAGTAATTTAAAATAAGAAATGAAGATTTTGATATCAAAAATAAATTATATTTAGAAATAGAGTTTCTTTTTAATTGAAATTCTAAAGTGAGTATATACCTATTATTGTTCATTTCATAAATATCAAATATATTGAGTCGAGTTCCTTAATCTGTTGGTTGCGAGTTAATATTTCGAAGATCATAAAACGTATTTGTAATTTAATCAAATATAATAAAGATGCAATATGTAAAAATAAAAAGTGAATTTTGATACATACCATAGAAGAAAAAAAGGAAAAATCAGAGTTTGGATCGGAATTCGAAGGTATTTAATGGGTCAGATCTTGAAGGAATAAAAGTTGTAGGATCCGGAGGAAATAAGGTCATTAATATACACCGAAGGTTGAGATTATATGTAATGTGGAAGTGTTCTGTTAAAAATGATTCTCGGTCGAAAATCAGGGAAGCAGAGGGAAAAGAAAAAGATCCGAAATCAAGTGTTTGCTAAGTTGGAGATTGACTTTCAAACAATCCGAATAAAAGCGTGGCGTAACGCTTCGGAGATATATTTGGAAAGATCCTGACACTGTTACAACAAACAATGTAGCACCTCAGAATAAATAAAAATAAATAAATATATCTTTCTCTTCTAGTAGATTATACGGACTTGTAGCTCGTAGAAACCATTTTCGACAATGAGTATAAATTTTTAAACGAGTATTGAAAAGATAAAATAGATATATATCTTAATGGTCCATCGAATTGTTTTTCGTATTAGATGAATGATGATGGAAAAGGAAAATAAGTAATAATTATCAATTTATTATATTTATATGTATAAAGTTGTGAAGGGACATAAAAAATTCATGTGAGTTCATGATGATAAAAAGATTGTGTAATATTTATGAAAATTATAATATATAAATTTATTACATACCTAATCATATAAATTTGTGTGATTTTATCCATAATAAAAACAGAAAATAAAATTTTTAGTGAGGAAATTTTGTATTCTTAAATAAAGCCATATTTCTTTTATTTTTTTATTGACTAGATCAGGGGTTCCAAACTTTTTTCGAGTCGCGGCTCCTTTTTTTAATTAAAAAAAAAAGAAAAAAAAAGCAGGTGCACTATAAAACTAAACACTTCTTTCATTCCTTCAAATTGGCGGGGTGCAAGGCTTTGGAATGAATTTCCATCCAAATTTCATGCAAGCCCGACTCTTGGAGCTCTCAGGTCTTCGTTCTTAATGGATCCCAATGACTGATACTCCTTACTCTTATTTCCTTTATCTCTTCAAATATTTCTCTAATTTTTTCTTCTTCAAAATTTGTGTATTGGTATAAACTCTTTTGCCAACTTTATAAAATATTGTAACTTAATTGTCGGATAAACACTAGGTGGGACCTAAGGTCCTATGTTTGTAACCATTGTAAATAAATAAATAACAATTTCAATGGTACCCTACTCTAAGTTAAAGTATGTCTAATCGTAAAAGTAATATATAGATAAAAATAAATAATAAATACATTTTTAGCTTCTCATTTTGTTCTTTATCTAGTTAGCCAATAAATAATTTTTTTGTTTTTTTTTTCTCGGTCCGGATTCCCCCATTCTTATCACTAGTCAAGAAGGCAGAAATGTTCAGTTCGTTCTAGTGCCAAAAAATTTGTATTTTATTTGATCACACACGCAGATAATATAGTGTTTGATAAATTGTTTTCTTACCTTAAAAGCAAAATGAAAAGAATCTACCGAAATATCGAAAAAATAGTTCCCTTATTTCATTGAAAATATTAAAAAAAAATTAAAGATAAGCTGACGTGTTCTGATGTGGCCATCCACTTGACTTTACCATACAACCTGGCCCCTCACTTATATTTAATATTTAATAAAATTATTTATAATCATGTAGGAGAGGGGGGTTAGTTTTTGCATTTTTAGACTCCTGGGGTCCCACTGATTATGTATACGAAATTTGGTTATAGTTTGACCAAATGGCCTAGATTTTTAATTTTTAACCCCCTCCACGCCCCTTAATTTTGGGTCGAAATGCACCAAAATCTAATCAGCTCTTGATCTCAATGGACCAAAACTACATGGGAAATTTGGCTCGATATTCACACTAGTTTTTGAGCTAGCTCGTCCACAAAATATGGTAACGCACAGACTAACAGACATTTTGACAAAACAATTATTATCTCGAAAAATATAATTTAATATATATATTATATATAATGTTGACTTATTAGGGCTTTTTTCTAGAGCGAAATGCCATGGTTTCGCTCAATTTTTGAATCAAAATAGTTTCAGCCGTTTTTGAGATGTTTCGAAAAAAAAAAGGGGAAAAAACACTTTTTTCATGCACGATTACAATACTTGACCATACCCTGTATGGTAAAATAATAAAAATTATAAAAAATAATAAATTCTCTGAAATGCAATTGAGATAGAATGTCTCACCTTGGTATAGAAAGAAAAGGGTGCAAAATATAAGCTTGGGCACTTTTGTAATAATCCCGGATATGTCGATACAAGTCCAGATCCATTGGAGACATTGAAACAAGCTAGGACAAGAAATAAATAATTTTCTATTAATTAAGTATAGTAAGAGTTTTATCAATAGCGTCTACTTCTACTTAACACAGGCTAACTATTTTAATACTAATAATAAAATTGCATGAAAAGTCTATTATATAGAGTTAAAATATGTTAAAAAAAATTGCAAAATAAAAACACATGAAAAAGAATTATACTCTCAATCTATCGTTATAGGTGTGCGGCGCACAGTTGGGGAACCACTGGACTAGACTGGTAATTCAATATTATAGTACTTAATGCGGGTGGGGGTAAAAAAGTTTTTAATACATATTTTATTTTTGTTTGACGATACATTAATCAATAAAAAATATATTCCTAGTTTGCAAGCGAGGGTAGCGCAGGCTTTCCATTGCTACAATTGTCGAAAATCACGATAGGCTTGACATTTCTTCGGGATATATATATTTTATATATATAACTTATAATTGTATATAATGTAATAGCAAATTCACCAATAATATATGGAGAAAGAAAGTTATCGGGGAAACAAAGTTTATTTTTCCATAAGAATAAAACATTTACATTCCGGTTGCATACCCTTTAGGCGCTTTGGCTACATCAGTCAATCAATTTACGGAATATTGATACAATACAATTTAACACTAAAAGTATTCTACTTTTATCGGAACATTGATTTATAAACATAAATAAATTATTTAATTTTATTAATTATATAGGTTGTGATATTTAACATTTCATAGCGAAATATTTCTTAAATTTCGATGAAGGGATTACTCCAAATACTGTCAAGAAAAATCAAGTTTTCTAATAAAGAAAAAATGTATTAAATTTGTATGTAGATAATTTTTAAAGATTTTCTGAATATACTGTTTGATTAATATTAATTATATCGTGAAAATAGAGTTTTTGACTAATGTCGGAATATGAGAGGTCACGCGATTTATTTATTTATTCGTGTATGTACTTTTTAAGCTCTTTCAAAATTTCTTAATATCTGCTGAAAGTAGTAAGATAAAAAGCTGAAAATAAAGCTTTGGGATTACTGATATAAATTAAAAAATCTAATAAATGTTTTGAAATAAGTACATAATTTTTTTTATAAAAATATCAAGAGTAATAAAAATGCAAGCCAATTGTAAATGAGCTCTCAACCACTTAGTATAAAAATACTAAATATGAAATTTATTTTTGAAAATTTTATTGGTTTTTGAGCTAGATAGCAGCATACACAATTTTTACTTTCACTTATTCGAAGCAGATGTAAAGAAAGTATGGCATTCACTTTCGGGAGGTCTAATTTTCGAAGTCTTCTATCTCCTTAATGATAAATGTTTATTACACTTCGACAAATCCAAGTGATTTTGTATCCAGATCACGTTAAAGTCTAAAGATTTGTTTTTCTTCATGATTAAAACAATATTATTATTATCATCGACAAATATTTAAAAATAGATCTGTGTCGTAGGACACCGGATAGGAACGAAGTTCCTTATTATAAAAATATTAATTTTAAGTTCTATTCTAGGTATAAAGAAAAATAATTATTCGGGTATACATTTTTTATTATGATTTTTTTATCGATAAAAAGCAAAGAAACTACTTTATAAAATTATCTTAACACCTTTATTTTATTTACAATGATTTATAAAAATATATAATATATAATAATAATAATATACAAAAAGAAACAGGTATTTATATGAATAATAATAATTAAGCCTAATTATGTTCTATCATAGAAACTATAGCTTTATGGTAACTAAAATAAGATATATATATTTGTGATTCGATTTTTGCCAAATATCTCGAGAAAACAGCATCGATAGTAGTATTGTCTCTCGTAGTGGATTCATCTTCATTATTGTTCATATTTAAATCAAATGTATTTTTCAGAAAAGTTTTAAATGACTCTGATTGCTTATCTTTGAAGTTAATATTGAAGTCACCTGCCAAAATTAGTGGAAGTTGGTCATAATTGGTACCATACTCTTCAAGTAATGCTGTAGATGCTGCAGAATACTCCAACAGTGATCGATGTATGAATCCTTGTATGTCTATTAACTTCTGTTTCTGTGCAATGTAAACGACTACCATTACGATTTCAACGCGCGTTTTCCATCTTGCAAATAGCAGAACAAATATCTCCAACAGGTGAATGTCTAAAACCAAAGTCATTAGCGATTTCTCATTATTATGTCCATATTTGGTGAAACAATATTAACAGTGTCGTCATTCGATTGGTAAATCGCAACTCCACCTGATCGAACATTACCTCTTTTATAATGGACGATACAATTAAAATTCGGTATTTCATATAGCTGATCATTGTCCATATTTGTCTCAGATAGTAATAAAATGTTTGTTTTTTGAGTAACTGAATCAGTTAAATCAAGCGATCCCGACCACAGCACAAGCCAGAGGCCCCGCCTCCAGAGTGACGACCTGAGTGGATGCGCGCGCATGAGCATTGGCACGCTTTTTCTTAACGTTACGGACGTTTTTCACCGGCAAAATTAATAGAATCTTCTTCTTCTAATTAATTTATAAATGATTATTTCTTTAATAGAAAAGATTTTGTTCGTTTTATTTATTTAATTTATTAGAGATTATATATTGTAGTTTCGAAGGTTTGGAACCTTCATCACGAGAGTTTTTAATTATAAATATTTTATCTGTTATTTTTCATGGGTTCAATTAACTATTCGATTGAATTTATGTAAATTCATTTTGTTATTATAGTTAGCTAGTCACTCAACAATCGAGTTCATTTGTTAAGTAACTTTACATACATCCAATAGAGTAGGTATTTGAACTCATGAGAATAACAGATAGAATATTTCTAATTAAAAAGACTAATGATGAAGGATCAAACCTTCGAAACTATTTATAGTCTCTAAGAAATTAATATATATATATATATCTATGTATATATATATAGAATTAAGGTTTTGTCTGTACATTGCTCAAAATCACGCCAAATTTTGGTTGCACACTTTTTCAGCAAAGTTATGAACAAAAACACCCTTAACAAAATTCCTGTCTGTCTGTATGTATGTCTGTTTCAGTGGTTTCCGAAAAGTTGCTCACGATTCAAAAACGGCTGAAGGGATTATTATGAAATTTCATATTTACATCAGATGTCTTCTAACTTACGTTTTTAGCTATATAACGTTTTGATATTTTGACCCCAGAAGGGGGTTTGGGGGAGCGCACGAATAAAAATTATCAAATAACTCCTAAACTATTAACCCTACGGAAAATTTTATGGTAAACAAAGTTGTAGGGGATGTGATTTTTGACAACTTTTGTTTAAAAAAATTTCCCCCAAAAACCAAGGGGAGGTTGAAAAAATGTAAATTCTTGCCTTTGGAGCAAACTCAACCAAATTTTGTATACTATACATAATCTCTGGGCCTCTAGAGAGCTAGAAATGCAAAAACCTAACCACCCAAAATGGGGGGGGGGTCAAAAAATGAAAATTCTTTCTCTTGGGCCAAACTCAACATTCATAATCTGTGGGTCACTAGAATGCTAGAAATGCAAAAACTGGGTGTGGGGGTGTAATGGGGATGGGGTGGAGGCGGAGTAGGGTGGGGGTGCAGAGGGTGGTGCGGGGTGGAGTCCAGGGGGCATAGCAGGGGTGGGGTACAGGGGGCTAGGCGGGGGTGTGGTGCGCAGGGTTGGAATGCACGGAATGGTGTCCGGGGTGGATGGGGTGCGGGGTCCGAGGTGAGTGGGCGGGTGGTGGTGTGGGGGTGGGGATCGGGAACGGGTGCATGATGCGGCGGTGGGGGTGCTGGAGGGGTTTCGGGGGGGGGGGTGGGGTTGAGGGGTTAGTGGATTAGGGTGCGGAATGTTGTGTTGGGGTGGTGGTGTGGGGGCGGGGGTTGGGCATGGTGCGGGGGGTGGGGGGCGAGGGGTCAGTGGGTTAGGGTGCGGAATGGAGTGTTGGGGTGGTGGTGTGGTGGCGGGGGTTGAGCATGGTGCGGGGTGGGGGTGAGGGGGTTAGTTGGTTAGGGGCGCGGAATGGAGTGTTGGGGCGGGGGTTGGCCATGGTGCGGGAGGGGGGGGTGAGGGTTGGGTTCGAGGACTGGGGGTCCAGGGGACGTGTCCCCTGGCTATGCAAGAGGGCCGCCGAAGGTGGGCCTTGCAGCTAGTTTGCTATAAAGTCCATTTGTCTGATTCTTTGGGGAATCGAAAGAGATGAATTTTGTTCGAATATTCAATAATAAATTTTATTTGGAATGTTTAATGTTAACGTTAGATGAACGCGAAAGTTAAAACTTTTTTTTAAGCTTTAACTTTCGCGTTCATCTAACGTTATACCTATATACATATATATATATATATATATATATATATATATATATATATATATATACATATATATATATATATATATATATATAAATGTATATATACATATTTATATTTGTTATATACATATATATATATATATGCTTATTTGCATCAAGCAGAAGACAACCTAAATGATTTCTCTTTATGATTATAATTTTATTTGAATCCTTTATCGTAGGTTAAAATTTTAGGTTATAAAAGGGTTTAGAACATTTTCTCACTCAACAAATAAATCAAAATTAAATTACAACTTTTCCCCTCTGTTTAATCTGAAATTCTTAAACCTCTATTTCATCAATGGAAAAAAAAGCGGAGTGGCATAGAGAGATAATTTTAAATTGAAACTTGCATTCCCGAGTGTTTTCGCTTTTGTATTGATTCCTTTATTTACACTAACAGGTTTTTTCAGAAAATGGGAACGGGTAAAATATATTCTATAATCTCCATATGGGAAATCCCAGGTGACCCTTTGCCAGAGCTACAGATGCAGGGTGCAGGAAATTCAACGGTAACATTTCTTCGTAATTGTATATTAATTTTAATTCAGTTTGCGCTAATTAATTTATGGTTCTGGTCCCGGGTGGGTTTTGTACAAGCCCTGAACGCCGGGTGCCTCCCCCTATGGCCAGACAGCCACTTCCTCCTCTTGGCTGATGAAAGGAACAATTCAACGATACTTAGAATTGAAATTAAATCCTCTATTATTATTTTTTAAAGGTAAAAAACGGAATCTATTATAATGAGACGTTGTTATGTCTGCCAGTGTGTCTAGCCTGTCAAAGGTCTGTAGTTTCTAAAATATATATTCAAGCTAAGAAAGCTTGAAACTTGGGATGTATTTAGAGTTTAATGATCAACAACTAGTCAAAATTTATCAAATATTTTTTTGGCCATGAAATGGGCCATAAAGTGTGACGATAATTTTTATACAGGTAATTTTTTTTTTTAGAATGCTCTCGATGTGCTAATGTATTATGTATATCTAAATCTTTATTTTTATTTTTATTTTAAACCCCCATCTATGTATTTAAAAATTCGCCTCCCATTGTGTGCATTTGTGAATTGAAAAGAAAAATTCAAAAATTCATTAAAGTGCCTTATTGTGAAAAATTTTGACAAAAAATATTTTATTTGCTTCTAAATAAATATTTTGAATGATAGAAAAGAGTGAATAAAAAATAGAATTCATCCATTCAATCGAGTGGGGGTACTGTTGAATAAATATTCTAAAATTCTAACACCCATGTTATTTTATAATTATTTCAAAGATCTTCAAAGTCGCATCGGGCTGGATACCCCTCCTCTAGCATTTCAACACTGATTTAAGCTGTATGAAAATTCATGAAAGCAATTTAGTGTGGGTAATTTCGATGAATATTATTTTTGTTGCTGAAAATAATTAATTTCGAGGTATATGAAAATGTTTTTACTTTGAAATGGTCCTCGTTTCAACACTAATATTCTAGTTTCAAAAGTATAAAATTAAAATCTCTTAAGTAATCCTCATAAATTATATATCTAAATAGGGAAATTGACTTTTTAAAATGTCTTTAATAAAATCAATTTCACTTTAAAATATTGAGATGCCAAATAAAAGTGTAGAAGATAGTTTATAATTAAAATGTAAGAATTCACATTTTCTGGTTCTCAAAGCCAAAAAAGAGCCTTGGAAGTCTAAATAATCTGTGATAACTTAAAATTGTAAAACTTCAATAAAGCGAAATTTAAAGCTTAGATATATCGAGATATCATAGTCTTCTTCTTCTTCTTAATAGACCTATGGTCTGTTTATTCTAACTCGTCCTGCCAGCGTTTTTTTTAGGTCGACCTCTGCTTCTCTTGCCTGCTGGTTTATTCGTTAAAATTTTCTTGAGAATTCGGTCTTCGCTCATTCTTTCCACGTGTGTGTACCAATTTTCTCTTCTCCATATGATCCAGTCATCGATCTTTTGAATTCCACTTTTTTCCCTGATGTCTTAACTTCTTTGTTTATCAAACAGCGATAGATCACGGATTCTTCTGAGGGTCTTCATCTCGGCCGTTTCCAACATCTGCCTAGTTTTGGCCGTATCTGGTCTTGTTTTGGCTGCGTAGGTCAGTATTGGTCTTATCATAGTCTTATATATTCGCACCTTGCCTTCTGTTCTTAGGAACTTATTCGTCCAGATTGCGTAATTAAGACAACCTGAAATCCTTAGGGCTTTAATAGATTGTGTTTTTACTTCTGTCTCTAGATCTTGATGAGAAGTTATCTGAATACCAAGGTATGTAAATGTCATGACCTGTTCAATTACCCTATCATATAGCTGTAATTTGTATCGAAGTGGCTCTTTGGATATAGTAAGCGTTTTTTTTAACAGGGTGAGATCGAATTTGGTGGCTAGTAGACTGAATCGATATAGATATCATAGTAATTCTTCTAATTAAAACCAGTCACATTTAGGTTTTTTGTTATTTTTTCAAAAACAGCACTAGCAATTATTATTATTATTTTCTGTATTTTTCAATTGCTTAGAATATGTTCTTTATTGTAAATTTTATAGAAATCAGATATCTTTTTTACTTAGAGAAAGTGGTGTAGGTTTTAGGTGAAACATTATATTAATTAATAAAGTAAAGGGTGTGTAGTTTCACATTGAATGAAATAAAACTCAAAAGGTTTATACAAACTCAATATTAGTTTTAACCTATAAACTCCTGATGATGGACCAATAATCCGAAATATATTGAGTTTGTATAAACCTCTTTGAGTTTTATTTCATTCACTGTGAAACTACACACCCTTTACTTTATTAATTAAAATCAGATATCTGTAAGGTTATATAAGTTTTATTGAAAAGATTAAGAATGCTAAAAGTAGTTCTTTAGTTTCAGGGCAGTTTTTATTTTTAATTAAATTATTTATTTATTTTTAAAATCTACATTTTTCAAAAACTCGACAATTAATTCAATTAGCTTTCAAATCATTTTTAATTACTTTATTTTGATGTTGGTTGGTTTGTTATTAATGCATTGAAAAGTGAACGCCATGTGGTGTACACTAAACATACAATAATTTTTTTAGCGTTCCACTTTTTTATATTCAATCGAATTTTTTGGCAAGGTGACCTGATGTCCCGAATGCCACGTGGCTATAACCCTCCCGAAGAGACCACATGCTGCTCCCGTTAACAACGATCTATAATTTACAAATAGATAATTAACATTGAGAAAACTTTCAAACGCCCTCTTCTCGATACAAAACCACAATCATATTTCTTTTCTTATTCATTCTTTCTATCTTATTATCATAAAAATGAAAAAATGAAATGAAAAAGAAAGAAAAAGAATAAAAAATAAAAATTTAATTTTTTTTTTTGATATTTAAATATGTTGGGGTTGTTGAAGATGAGAAATTTCGTAGAAAAAGTTTTTTTTCTTAAAATATACTAATATACATATATATTTTCGCTATTGAATTAAATGATAAATTATATAAATAATGTGATTATTACTCATATCTAAATGTATATATTATAGTAAGAGCATGTTTGTTCACCTCCGGCTAATCATGCGTTACAGCCTTGATCTACAAACTACACTATTTTTTTTAGAAAATATACGGGAAACATATTTTTAATTTTTTAAAATATTTTGCATTTTTCTCTTTCAAATTAATAAATATATAAAATTTATATTAAAGGTTTATTTAACTAGTTTGCGCCAATGTTTGTTTGGCTCATCAGAATTTCACTTTTCAAAAACAATTGAAATTTTTTTATAATACGAATTAAACACATTAAGTTTAGAGCAACGTTTCTCAAACTTTGAGCCTTGCGAAACCTAAAACGTAAATTTAAAAAGATTTTGTTTTGCCGAGAGTAACTGAGTTGTTGATTCATAAAGACAAATCAATGAGGTTGTCCTCTGCTTGATGCAGATAAACATATACTAGTGGCGGCGGTTCATGGATACTCTGGATGCGGTGCGTCCTTAAAATTTCAAACATTTAGAGTATTTTCATAAATATATAAGGTCGACTTCAAAATATCAGGAAGGTCTTTAAATGTTCAAATCCCTGCCTGGTAAGTACATCTTTCAGTTCAAGCATGTCAAAGTCAGGGTCCAGACGAGTTTTAGTCGAATAAAAATTGTTCTCGCTGCGGAACTATTAAACTAGTAATAATCCCAAAAAGGATTAAATAAAGATGATTTGGGATCCATTTCTATGAACTCTCAATATATAAAATCGGAAATAACTAAGAGTGCTATAGACAGGTCATAGCTTGCTTATAGCAATAGAATTAGGAGAAATTGAAGATTTTCTTATAGGACAGGCTGATTCATTGTGGAAGATGGTCACTTTCCATATCAGAGATTGTCGAGTTTAAGGCTTAATTTCTGAATCCTACCCTTCCTCACTCACACAAACCAGTATGTATCCGTTTGGAGCGAAGGTCCCAAAATATATTTTTTAAAAATCTAATGTTAAATTTGAAAAATAACGAAAACGTTAACGTATTCGATGAAATTTGCAAAAAAAGTGAAGATTAAAATAAAATTTCAAAAATAAAGGGTTCTTTTTTGGACAGCATCCCCTGGTTGAAAAGTCACCAACCGGCACTGACATACATATCGTATATATACCAAATATAAATATTATATATAAATTATATATATATTCATATTTATATTTGGTATATATGTGTATATATTTATTTAAATCAAGCAAAGGACAATCTCTTTGATTCCTCTTTATAAAAAATAAATAAAATTAATACCCTTACCCTGTTTTTTTTCTTTTTCAATAATTATCATCTATAATAAATTAATAACTTATTTTAGAAACTAGCTCTAGGTATTGTTTGTACTTGTCGAAATGTGCGTGTTTCTATTTGTTGCATACACTCCGAGAGCTTTAATATATGACTCCTGGAGGCTCGCGATACTCTGTTTGAGATCCACTGGCTTAAAGAATTGTTTTTATTTTCAATCACAAATAGTATTTTACTGAATAATATATCTAAATATTCGTATCTAAAAATTAAGCCTTCAAAAAAATATCATAACTATATCTAAATGCCTATTATATAAAATATGGATGAGATTGAATAAATTGCTGTCAAAAGAAAATAGCGATATATTTCAATATCCAAGTAGATTATTGACGAATTGTGACAGGAATATTTCCAGTCACTTATGGGTTGATAAATTTAGAATTTTAAAGCTTCACGTTTTTTCTCTCTTTCTCTTTCTTGAGAGAAAAAGTCCCCTTAGTTTTTGTTTTTAATTTTTTTTTCAAACAAATAAATTATTTCTTAATTGCGCCATTTTAATATAATATTCCAAAACGAAGAAATTATACGATTAGCTTTATTTATAAATGTATTTTAAATGACATCATTAAGATAGATATAATGATCAAAAAATTCATCCTTCGTTTGATCTTTTTTCAAGACTCCTGCACTTCTTATATATTTTGTCAAATAAGACATCTATAGAATATTTATTTTATATATATACCTATATATTTTTAGGAAAAAAGACGAGCCAAGAAAAGAGTTGGAAATGGAAAAATTATAAAAATATTTTATAAAATTTTTTGAAATCTTTCAAACGAGTTTAATGTATATCAGTGTGTTTTTTAACTGAATGGAATTTGAATAAAAAATTCTCCTAATTAGGAGAATAAATTAATGAATAGTTTTTACTTTGCTAATTTAAAAACTCATTAGTACAATACAATGACCTTTATTAACGACAGTTCGAAAAAAAAATAAAAATAAATAAATCAACTCAAAATAATTATTAGATTCGAGCAGATTAAGTTTTTAAGAGAAGTAACCCATTTTCTTGTATATTTTCGATAAACGATATTGATGCAAGAATGTGGTGCACCAAGAATATGCAATACCAATAAGTCAGAATTGATTCTCATCTCGTGAAAATTTCATGGGTTAGATCAAATTCAGGAGCGTCTGTGGATATGTTTATTAATAATTGTAGGTTTCAGGTCGTGTCTATCTAGAATTCATAGGGATAAACATTTTGAAGAATGCGTTTATTCGATTTCATCTCGAATTACGGTAATTAACCTAAGTTTTTGCCGACTAGTTATTCCCTATGACTTCTGGAGAGAGGTACTCTCTTCCATCGTCCGTCTTCCATGTGACATTTAACTTTCAGGTTTTTAAAGCGTCGATTATTCTTCAGCTTGTTCTTCATCCAGCTAAGAGTTGGCCCCAAATTTGCTAAGCTTATAGGCAGGCTTATATTACGTACGTATCCTGATTAAATTCAAAACTCATATTCTTCTTAAATGAGTATTTTTTATTACACCTGATAATTCCACAAATCATATCTTCATTTAAATGAAAAATAAAAAACAAAACAGACAAAATGTATCTTTCTAATGAATAAATAATTTTGTTTCACTGTTATTCTTATTTATTTCAAAATGGTTGCTGAAATTTAAATCGAATTTAATATGCGCAAAGATAATAAATCTTCATTTATGAAGCTTGCTACGTTAATAAGCTGTTGAATATTTCAAGGTAGAAAATCAATGATTAAGGATATAAAGGGCAAAACTAATTTTGTAAAAAAAGGAAATTTAATTTACTATCTAGAAATTCAATTTTAGAAATCAAAAATTATCAAGTAAAATGATTTGAAAATGCTCACTAAAGGTTTAAATCAAAAGCTTAAATATAAATAAAATATTTTATTTTTTATCTAGGTATAGATGTTCTATGGTGTAACATCGATGATGAATGAATGAATCGATTCTCAAAATAAGTGTAAACTGAGCTTACAAATAATAGATTTTGCTATCCTAATATTGTTGCTATACCGAGCTATAAGAGACCTTAGGGTCACCCCCAATATAACTTTGATAAGCGTATTAAGCTATTAAGAATCAAGAGTTTAAATAAGCATACAAATCCAAATAAACAGCAACGGATCTTTCCTAGACTTTATTCATTTGAAATATTAAATGTTTATTCCTTTAATATTAATCAGACAGATGTAACTAACTATTTGAAGTCAATGGTAATAAACAAGGTTATTCCTACCGTGTTTGATGAGAATGGATCACTAATGGTTATTCTTCAAGTATTAGATGAAAATCGATAGCAATTTTTAATTTTCAGCCGATTCCTCTATGTTTTCACCAATGTTTACGAATAATAAACGAAACGTCAATAAGAATGTTATTCCTGAAGTATTAGATGATAATGGATGGCTATTTTTACTTTACCATAGTGGTATTGTAATCGTGCATGAAAAAAGTGTTTTTTTTCGAAATATTTAAAAAACGGCTGACACGTTCTGATGAGGCCATCCACTTGACTTTACCATACAAATTGGCCCCCACTTATATTTAATATTTAATAAAATTATTTATAATCATGTGGAGAGGGGGGGTAGTTTTTGCATTTTTAGACTTCTGTGGGCCCACTAATTATTAAAGCAATGTTAAATGAGCTATATTAAACCAATTAAATAAATTTTAAATAAACTACTTGCTTAATGCAGAGTAAAGTACTATAAAATATAATTTTACTAAGCATATAATATAACCTTTTTTTGGGATTCTCAAAGGTACCTAAATAGAATATTAAATTTGATCAAAATTTGTTTAGCCATGTTCAAGATAAGTATTTAGAAAAAACTAAAAATTTACCTACCTACTGAAATAAAATCTAATGTCATGGGCCGATATATACCAAAAACTAATTCCCTCTTCATTTTCTTTAGGTAATGGTATGTATCAATTTCCTTTTGATCAGTTGAACAATGTGGAATAAATCGTCGACGAAAAAAAAGAGCAACATACATCATACGGACCCCACGGACTAAATTAAAAAATTGCTCTTTTTGGACTCTGGACGAGACCCCAGGTAATTTTTGCCAAAATCGTCAGTTCCTAAAATTCACCTTGAATGAATATTATTTGACTTTATTTGAGGCCATGATGAGTTCCGTATTCTTTACCTGATGACTTTTTGAAGTCGCTCTAGGCGAGACTGATTACAATACTTTACCCATGCTTTGCTTTGGATAAAATAATTATCCAAATTATGTATAAATTTAAAAAAATTTGACAAATTCTTAATCCTAAAATATTTAATCATTTGATACTAGATTTAAAACAATTTCATGGAATTTATTATTCCAATGAATAAGGATTGAGGTATTTGTTCATTTTGTGACTCTATCCTAATGTCGATTTTTTCTTTTATAGTATATCCACTTTATACTAAATTTTAAATGGTCTAATATTTAGAACAAAAGTTCCCTCGCAAACGATGTCCCACGAGAGATCCGATGCAGGCCGGAGGTTACCCTTCTGAAACCTCATTTGAATAGTTAATTAATAGGGGTTGAGTTAACGTTTTGATCCGAGTATTCCCAGGAAGACGTTGTTTCGAGGCCATCCCTCAAACTCATTTGTAAAAAGTTAATTCTATGAGAAGTGAGTTAACTTTGGTGGTCTGATAAGTTAAGAAGTTATGACAATGAAAATACATGTATTTCCCTAGGTACTTAAGCGAATCAATCAATACATTAACATATTTGTGATCTTAATATCAGTCAATTCATTTTAAAAAACTATTCTGCTTAAATGAAAAAAATTTCTCTTTTCAAAATTATACTGGTATCTTGAATGGTTTAATGCTTAACTAAATTATGAACATGGAGGATGTGATCTATTTTATTCTAAATAATTATTTTCTTTATTTAATAAGACATATTCTCAATTAAAGGACGATGATTTGTCTACCTCCGATTACACTTGGAATTTTTAAAGATTTTTATTTATTTGTTTAACAGGAAAAGATGATTTGAGGCAGTTTGCCTCATATGAACAGAGAGAATATATAACAGATTAGATGTGAAGATGAAGATACCGTTAAATTTTATACTCTTTAGGTATAGATAGAAATAAAATTTTGAGGAAAATCTAGATGTTTTATATTTATTTACCCTTCTACGGACGTTTCAGGGCAACAATGATTTCCTTCTTGTGGTGAAAGGCTTAATTAATAAATATCAAACCCTTTTATTTATTTATTAACTAACCCTTGCCCTGAAGTAGGTTACCAATGAGGGTATGAAACGTCGACAAAAGGCTGAACTATATTACATCGAAATTTTATTTCCATCTATACCTAAAGACTCTATAACATTTTATTAAGTTTCATATTGTTACAAGAAGGTGTTATACCGACAAGGGTTTCAACCTCTATAGGCTAGCCCAGATATCATGAAAAGTAGAGAAATAAATTTCATGAGTTGGCGTTCCAAGAAAAATTAAAAATGGTATGTCACGGCAAAGACGGAGGAGTGAAACAAATTTCAGTTTCTAGAAGTCTAGGGATAAACGAGATAGAGAATGCGATTGTTCGATTTAACGGCAAAGGGGCGTTGAAGTTTGAAAATAGTGTATTTAGTAGAAATGAGGCTTCTCCGAGATAATTGACTTCATCTCGTCAAAACTAACGCAATGGTATATTAATATGTAACTATCTATAAAATAGAGAATGACAAGGTAACAGAGAGAGGCATTTATTTTCTGCAAAAATTTTTTCAGGGTGGGGGGGGGTGCAAAGTTTAAAGACAAATAATTACATTATTAAATTTTTATTTACAAATTTAATTTTTTGACTATTTTTCTACAAGTAAAATACACTAATACTATAATGCTTTAAATACAAAAGCACAAACGGTACATTAAACATAGTTTAGTGAGTCCGGGACGGAAGTCAGGGTTATTACATATTTCTTTATTCGATCTTGCCCCCATCTGTGGAGGCCAATGGAGCGAGATAAATAATAAGAATCTCCTATTTATTTTATTGCTTTCTTTTGAATTTCACCCATGGCGACAAAATATGCTTGGAGACCTCTATTTCTTGATCAGAGCCATATTCAAGTCAGGGACGAATTTGAGCTTTATATAGAGTAGGTAACATTTAAATTTCTTCAACTTTCCTCCTTAGAATATTAACTACTTAAATTATGAGACATTCTCAATTTATGAGAGTTCATATCATTAAAGACTGTTGAAAATATTTAGTTTGACGAGAGTAGCAGAGTTGTTGATTCTTAAGGAGAAATCAATGAGGCTGTCCTCTACTTGAGGCAAATAAACATTTACCTAGGTATTAGGGAAAATATAATTTATTTTTAGAGATGATTTAACTTTCATCATCAGACATTGTAATTATAAATATTCTATCTGTTGTTTCTCATGGGTTCAAATACCTGATATGATGTAAATTTGTGTTGTTTTAGTAATAAAGTAGTCACATCACAAACGAACTTATACATATTATATAGGTGCCTATATGTTTATTTGCATTAAGCAGAGGATAACCTCATTAAGATGTGTACTTTTATCTGAATTGTAATTTAGATTTAATTGTGTCCCTAAGTTAAAAAGTTTGGATATACTTCTATAAACTAATGGACTTATTTTATAGGTTCTTTATAAAAAATATAAAGTGTCGCAATGGATTGATACGCATGGAAGCAGTCAGGTGCAAAGGAATAGTTTAACCAAGTGCCAAACGGATAGGAAATTCGCCCACTCACGAAAGAGCTGCAATAGCATTGTTTCTACTTACCTACACCTAACTTCTCCAAAGACATATAACTTTCTTAAAATAATTTACAATCGATTCAACTCATTGCATTTTAATTTAATAAAAAATCCTTAAGGCCAAGAATGTTTCGATGAAGGGCAACATAGATAGGTGGGCACATAAAGATAAATTACAATTATATACTCAACAGATGGATACAAACAAACAACAGCCTTGAAGTACAACATCACTTTATATAAATACTATGATTTAGAAATGAAAATGTTTGATAAACAAATCCATAAACAAATAAATATATAAATCAAAAAAAATGTTCAATCAACACAAGGATATGCAAATTTTATCTTATATGAAATCTTATCCATGCTCTTTAATTACGAAACAATAATACTTTTAATTTATCACTCTTTATTGGAATGATGTCAAAAATTCAAATTAGTCGTTCAGTTCAGCTAGAAAGCTAAAATTTGGTTCAAAGTTGCAGTTTATTTAAACAAACTTGTGTTAAAAAAATTTTCTTGCCAAAAGCAGCAAAGATGTTGAATATTAAGTGTAAATCATCATCAAATTTGTTGATTATAGTGTAAATCAAGAGGCTGCTCTCTTTAATTATTATCACTTCGTTTTGAGTATACAGACATTTTATCATAAGAACGAACTTTCCATAAACCTCCATTGTCGAGTTATCTTTGGTATCGAAATCCAGATATTCGGATTCGAATATACTAAAAACTAGATAAGTTTGATTGTATGTGAGTAGAGTTAGCGACCCTTCGAAAAATAAACCCAAGAGCCAAAAAACTGGAAAATTTTATGAGACAAGTATTCAGTGTTATACTGATCCTTGATAAACTTAATGAATTCTATTTTTAAATTAAATTTAGTCTATGGGATTAACTATCTAATCTCGAGTAAAATTTTGAAAAAAATTATGGGATATTTTTGAAAATTCGGAAAAAGAAAATAAATATATAAATAATAATAATAATAACATGTTCGGTCAACACAAGGACAGGCAATCTTTCTATTACAATAGTTTCACAAATTCAAATTGGAGTGTTCTTTGGAAATATAGGTACGTTTTGATGTTGCCAGAATTGAATAGTTCTTTTTCTGACATTGAACTATCACCAAATATTTCAGGGGTCAGCAAATGATGGTACAAGAACGATAATTCGCCGCATACCCTTAGGCGTTTAGGCGACATCAACCAATTTGACTGAATATTTAATCAAAATCATTATATTTGAGGTTTAAAAAATATTGGTCTAATGATATAGGCTGGAAATGATTGTCACGCACACAGAAAAAAAAACTCGTTTTTTAGAATTAGTGAATCTTGGAAATAAACCCTGTCTTTTAAATACATAAAAAATCTTTTAATTGTATCACTTAGACAGAAAGAGGGCTGGAATTCAACGGCTTTGATTTTTTTTATTTTTATTTTCCGGAAGATTCTGACTTTATAGGGTGACAAATAAAAAATGCATATTCGAAGGCCTGTTGAATTAAAATGCTCAGATGCCTCTTGGGAAAAAAGTAATTTTCAGTCAATGATTAGACTGGGCCACTCATTCTAATGAATGTCTCAATTGCCATCTGTAGCCTCTTCGGGCGCACGGCTTTTAATAAGTGGCAACCTGAATTTTTGCAGAAATTTTGTATAGGTTTCGAGCGCACTTATCTTGCTTTGCCTGGCCTCTGAGGGCTATTTAGACCAAGTCTATGACTCTTGTCTAAAAGAAATTGGCCAATCTGGGGACAAATATGGGATCTCCGATGGAAGGGTTTTTCAAAGGAAGGGTTTTGAGTAGACGTAAGTGGCCGGGACGACAAGTCGAGGGGAAAACAACGCTTGCGGATTACATTCTATCACAATGCTAAATATTTCGTGTCTTTGATGAAGAGATGCATCAAATAGAGGGTCAAGTTGATATTCCTGCACTTTTTAAACAAAGATAAAAAAACTGACCCTTCTGCTGACATCCCTGAATCTGCATTACACCCCCTTTGCTCGCTTTCGCTTTCCCTTGGATTTGTTGGGATTGTCAGACAGAAGAGAATCGTGACGTGACTTTGAAAAGAGAACTGGGGGAACAGCACAAGGGCAAGCATTTTTCAAGGGACGCAATGCAACTTCGCAATCAATAGAAACGTTAAATGAGAAATAAAACCATCACGTTAAATAAATACCTATACTAGCTTATTTACAATTTATTTGACATCATCATGATTGAATTTCACTTCAAATGAATAAAAAAAAGGAAGCGTTAATTAAATGAAATAATAAGGCCATGTTCCTAGAAAGACTATGTTTGCAAGAAAGGTTTTGAAATAATCTAATGTAATATTATTCTGCAGTAGTCTCCTTTTTTTTACTTATTTATTTAATTTGAACGGAACAAATCCTTTTACATATTATGAAGCATACATATATATATTGAATTTCAAGCATACACACAAATCATACAAATCAGACTAAATAACAGTAATATCTATTTATCCAGCACCAGTCTCTTAACACTAACAAGAGAACAATTTATAATTTTCTCATTAATATATTAAAGAATAATTAGCATATTAACGAAATTTTTTTGATCGCGCTACAAGATATATATCGCGAGACTACTGCTGGTTGAAGCTATTGGAGTCTGCTGTGACTTAAGTCTAGACCAAGAGAGAATGAAAAATATATGATTCAATGTCATTATTGCTTTTAGCCGTCATGACACTTGGATGGATCAGGATATATAAGATATTATTTTCACTTAATATTTGACAAAAATCACCTGCATTCGATTCGCGATTGAATCAAATATAGGAAACATACGATTAAGAGAACAATTGTTAACTTCATCGTCAATGAACACCACATTATATATGTTCATCATTCGGTTAAGGTTTAGGGGGAAGACATCATATAGTTTGATCTCGGGCAATCAATGTAAAACATGTCTTGCGTTCTCAAACTAACCTATAACATGTAAAATTTAAATTAAATTTGGGGGAAAAGTGTAGACGTTTTCCACAAATATTTATTTGCAAATGTTTTGGAAAAATAAACAATGAGAAAAAATAAAAATATTTTCAAGACTCGATTCACTCTTTTAACATTTTTTTAAATTGGAAATAATTTAATAAGGAACTTGAATTTGGAGGTTAAAACCTGACATAGAGGTGAAGTTGATAAATAATATAAGCTAGTATAATAGCTAGTATAAGCTAGTATAGCTAATATAACCTATGCTAGATTTCTGTTCATTAGCTTTAGATTTCTTTCTGATTTATCAATCGTTGGTTATGAATTAATAAAGGCCCAAATCTAATCGCTTTGTCCTTGTGTAAATACAACCATTTTGGCACAAGTTGGATCTTTCTTTGAATTTCGGTTCTAGGGTTATCGTGACTATTGGAAATCAGATAAATAAAAATAATTGAAAATAATTAATTTCTCTGATCTTTCAGACATAAAAATCCGAATGAACAAAAATGAGCTAAGTGTGGGGGTTCCGTACTTTTGCAACTTCAATATACTTAAGATATGGAATTTGTTATTTTTTTGTCATTGATAAGGAGGGAGATAATTTATAAAAATTTTCAATAATTTTTAGTCAAGTCATTGCTGAAACTCAGACAGGTACAAAAATCACCTAAAAATAGTCAATTTTGGACACTCTCTTGCCGTCATTTTGAAGCGATATAAAGTTTACAAAATGAATCTAATTCAATGTAAAAAGAACACCAACCTCATACTATATGAAAAAATATTTTAATTTGATTTAATTAAATACAAAATTGTTTAATTTATTATGAAAAAATTATACATTTTTCGAAAAAAAAAAATTTAGTGGGTATTTTTTTTTAAATTTTTATTCATAAACATATTGATGCAATAAGATGTACCAAAAATGCGTAATCACTGTAGTCCGGGGTGGACCTTTGCATCGTGAAAAGTAGAAGGAGAAGATATTTTAAGAATTGGATTTGAGCTAAACGTACATGTGGGTGCGAATTTTGAAAGACTGAAAGTTATATGTCACCAAAATGATGGACGTGCGGGGGAAAAGAGTTTCAGCCTCTAGACGTCATAGGTATAAACGAGTTTGCAAATGCGCATATTTGCTTAGTATCGAATTATACGTATGCGGAATAAGATTTTGACATCATAATAATATTTTTTACACTCTTCACTTACATTCTTATAAATCACACACAGCATCCTACTGAAAAGATTCTCGATTAAATTCCACTCAGAACAGTAATTTCTGAAACTAGCGAAAAGCTTAATTAAATCTAATCATATTGCAATCAGTGCCATCGAGGACGACAGTCCCTCTGACATATAAAACAAAATTCTCTAAAAGATCGCAAATAAAGAAGACGATAATATTTTTGATTTTGTTTAATATTAGTAAACATTTACTAAATTTAATCTTGAATGGTTTAACTCGAAATTTTTTTTAAATAATCCATTAGGCCTACATTGCTTTAATTATATAAAAACAAGATCAATTAATATTTTTATTAAATTAAAAAAAAATCTATATGTATGTATATACCATATGAATAAATAAAATGTCAATGTAATTAATTTTTTTAATTGTAACTTTTTTCTCCCTTTTTGAAATCCCACTTTATATATATTTTAAAATGAAATATTCTGTCAGCTTTATCTCATTAAAATGAAAACTCGTACAGAAAATAGGATTAAAAAAAATGCTGAAACTTTGGTAATCAGATTGACAAATAAAGTAAAACAAAGCTTAAAAAAAATGAAATCTATTAATATTTGAATAGTAATTTATTTATATTTATTTCTTAATTTTGGAAAAATAAACTTTTTAATATGGGATTATCATGAGTGGAAATGAAACATCAATCAGTAATGTAATCATAAAACAACCGAACCCCCCAAATGTAACTAATCAAGAATATTACAAATATATGGTTTTGCTAATTGATGTTAAAAATAAAATAGTATTTGTCCTTCCCCTTTATTATTTATACTCTATAACGTTTAGTCAACGTTCTTGGCATGTTTAAATAATCGTTTCAGAAAAAAAGTTTTTTATTCCTTGGAACTTTTTCTATAAAAACCCTTATCAATTAAATTAAAAGTAAAACTAGATATATGTATTTCCTCTATATATGTAATAAAAAATCAGGTGGTTTGAAAGTCTTTTAAAAAGTATCTATAATATAGGTATTATAAAATTAGTCACTTACTGTCTAATCCTGTAATATACCTGTAATGTAATGTATTGTATTCGTATATTTAATTATGAATAAAACTTTTTTGAAATTGAGAAAATTGAAAAAAAAAATTCCACAAAAGATCACCAAGGTTAAGAAACATGTGGCGCAGTTTAGTTTGAGGGTGTAACTGCCATTTATATATACTGGTCATAGCATTTTTACAACCTTGTCAATTCCGGACTTTCTATATTTAATTAGATTATATTAGCCAATCCTAAAGTGAGAGAATATTTTGTAAAGAGACGTGACCCAAAGAACGTTACCTATAATTTATTTTTTTAAATAAATAAAAATAATATATATATATAAAAGTATTTCTACTTACCAATAATGAAACTTCGTGGTAAATCTCGTTCTTGTAGCCGAAAATAATGCAGGTATTTCTGAAAAGAAAAATAATAATTATATTAATCAAATGAGTAGAAAAGCTCAATTGAGCTTTCTTTTGGAGTAAATGCAGTGGATTGAAGGACTTCGTCTTTCTAGCTAGTTTTAAATTTATTTAATATTCTAAACCAATATTTATTATGCTAAGGAAAAAGCTATTATTGTATCAGACAATTTTTGTGATATTATCTTTTTGAGATATACTACCTTAAACTAACTGAGACATAATGATAGACCAATAGAGTTATTCACAGTATTGCAATGGGCCTAGGTTTTGAAAAGTCAAACACTCCCCAAATTTTTACAATGAAGATGTTAAGATATTTGAATAAAATTTATGCCAACAAGTATGAATTCGGAAACGTGTAAAAGATCCCATAAATAGTAGATGTGGAAACGTCATGAGGTTTTCTCATTAAAAATGTGGAATCTAGGTTGGTTTAGTCCAGAAACTTTTCTTTCGATAAACAACTTACCATAACAACCAAAGCATCAAATCTGAAATTTATTAGTTAGTTATACACGGTTATTCAAAAAGAATGATCCGATTTCATTACGCAATATTTTATTAAGGAAACGTAAGATAAAACTCCAACCAAGTCACAAGTACCTATTCTAATCACAAAAAACTTTTAGTTGTGAGTAGAGTACTTAGGATTTGACTGGAGTTTTGTATTACTTTCTCTCTCAAGAAAATATTGCGTAATGAAAATCACTTCATTCTTTTTGAATAACGCTGTTTTTTTGTTTTTTTTTTGTTTTTTAATGCAATCGAATGCAAGAAGGCGGTGCACCAGTAAAGATGTAGCCCCTATGGATCTCGAAAGACCCTTGCATTACCGAAGAGAAGGAAAGTTGTTTAAGTGAGAGGGTGTAGACGTAGGTGTCTGTGCACCCTGGTTTTGAAGGTTTGAAGATCATAGGTGCTGGGAAAGATAGAGGCTGGGAGAGTTCCAGTTCCTTGAAGTCATGGGGATATATGAATTCGCGAATGAAGTGGTCCGGCACTTTTCTAATTTGTGTCAAATGGGTTTTATTAAGGAAAGAATGCAAAGGTTCAGATAGCCTTTTGGTTCTTAAGGTAGTTCTTTCAATCGCAATCCATACGAAAAGTTTTAGCCTCTTTACCACTCTATGGATATGAACGGTGCCTAAGAATTTTGGGATTTATATTTTTTAACGTGACTGTACTTTTCACACTACTATATCCTCTTTATGAATGGATCGTTTCCAAGCGATTGATCTTATATCCCCTCCACTAAAAATAATCGCCCAAATATGTTTTTTATTCTTTATCAAAACTACGAGGTAAATAATTTCAATTTTTTTTAAGTTACTCAAATATATTATTCTAACAAATATTAATTTTTCATTAAGATGGTGAAAGTCCTTCAATGAAAAAAATAAAATAATGATGTGCGTAAAATTATCTTTAACATTTTAGATCAAGCGGAGGGTTTAATGATTTTTCATTTAAGTCCAATAATAATTTAATTAAGCGTAAAGGGGGTCTTGAGAAAATATCAATTTCCAGTGAAGGGGGCTGGAATGTGAATTTTTCATCTCAAATCATTGATTCACTTATTATTATATCGTAAGCATATACCCGGAAATGTATTCTGAAATCACAAAATTGTTTAAAAAAAAAATATTTATAAAATAGTATTATATTAGATTTTTGAAAATTCGCCATTATACCTAGTGTTTATCAAGAATGTTTCGGAAGGGAAAGAAATATTTAAATACAAATTCGAGTATACTTCCAATTTTTCTACCAGATTAATCTTATTATATAGTTGTTTTTAATTATCGATAAAAAATTTAATAGTATTTTTTATTCTTTTGAATGGTAATAGAACAATGTGACCTTTTCGTTATTCAATGATCACTTATTACCTATTTAATAAAATTGTATTTTATACCAGCTGTTATATATAATCAGATAAAAGTTTGAAAATGTTTTTCCCTCATGAAACCTTATTCGATTTCCTAATAGTTCAATAAAGAATAATTTTATCAAAGGTAATGAACTAGTACTTTTGGAGTAAATGAAGTATGATGAAAAAATAAATCATCTAATAAATTAGATATTATGATGGCATCTCAAAAATAAGGAATAAACAACATCAGACTTATCTGTTAGCTTTCTTGATTATTATAGAAACACTCATTGATTCAAATTGTTGAAGGGAAATTCTCTATAGTAGGTATAATATTTTGTATAATTAAAATTGCCTATAGAAGCAGACTTTCAATTTCAAAAGAAATCACAACATCGTTGAGTGAAATATTTAGCGTGAGTCGTTACTCAAAACTTTATTGAAAAATTATTATTTTTTTTATTTTCGTTAATCCGCCAATTAATTATACTATAGTAAAAAAACAAGTCGTTATTTCTATTAGTTTTAGCTAGTTTATTCTTTATAATTGAAAACAGTCGGAGCCAGACTCATCTGATACCTTACCATTTTTTAACTTAAATAAATATTATTATTTTTTTCATATATAAAATTTCAATTGAATTTCTCTAAGTCCCTTCCGATCTTTTAAATTAAAATAATAGTAATTTTTTAAATATTCCTGTAGAACAAATTCGGATCTCAAATACGGATAATTCAACAAGGATAATTGTATTAGAACAATCGAGAACTAGAACAAGGATTTTTGTACAAAATTGATGAAAATTCTAAAATTAAATCTCTCGTCATCTGGTGTGGCGAGGTGGCAAAGGAACCAGTGGGGTTGGAGTTCTCGCCCCTTGTCAAATACTGTCAACAAACATTGTAACCGTCCAAATAATCAAGCATTTGAGCAAGGGTAATGGATGCAGAAACCTCCCAGCCAACAGTGTCAACAAAACAGTGAAAGTGCCTAAATAATCAAGTATTTGAATAGAGGCCCAAAGGGCGAGTGCCCCAGGAGGACGAGCAAGACGGACGATGTCGTGTAAGGTTCTTTACCGGCTGTTTCATCAACCAACATCAAGACGACGACGTTCTTCATACAAACTCAATTTGGATCTAACAATCGAAAATATGTCAATATAGAAGAAAAGTTGAAAACATTTTTGAAACAGGGCAGGGGAAATATTTCATTCGAATTCAATTCGAAAGGCAAGTTTGTTATGCGTGGACGGATTATACAAATTACTGTTTTCACGAATAAGAAGTTATAAAGAAATGTTTTCTTCAACTAGAGAACAGACAGTGTTAAATTTTACATTAAATCGATGATTGCCTTATGAATGGATTGAGTTTATGTTTCTTATTATTTAAAACTTTATCAACTTGAGTTATTATTTATTTATTTTATTCTTCTTTATACGTTTCATATTCTCCGTAACAGAGAATTATCCGGATGGGCCAAACCCCCCGAAATTCTCAAGTTGGGGTTATATAGGATGTAATAATAAAACTAAGATACGAGGTAGGTTTCACAAAAAGAAATAAAACAAAATTGAGTTTGAGTTCGATATATTTCGGGGGTTAGCCCATCATCGAGTTGCCATAATTAGTTGAAAAATTAACAAAGAAGTACAGTTAGCATACCTAACAAAGTGTAAATGTGTCTACATACTTATGACATCCAGGATTGAAAAACGGTAAAAGTTGGTTATTGAAATTCTTTAGGTTAATCACTTTACAAAAACAATGAAATAATAATAGAAACACACAAAATATCACTTAATCTTTCACTTGATATCAGTTATCTTCAATTGTCGAAGCTGCTTTCGTCTAATCCGACAAATTGAAATCCGAACAGTCTACAGGCCCAATTAGTTCGGATTTGAGGGGTTTCACTGTAATCTCAATATAAATATTCTCGTAATGAATATCTATCAATTTATTAAATAAAGATATTTTTTATCACTTAAATTACTAGCGAATTCAATTATAATTATATGGTTAAATTGACAAATTTGATTAAAAATAATTGGTAATAGCTAACTGTAAATACTAAAATAAAAACAAGTTTTTTTTATAAATTTTTTAAAAAAGATGAGATATTTTTCAATATTCCAACATCGCTCATATTTCGTTCCATTATTAACTTTAAATTAAGAAGAATTCAAAGATCTTATTAAATATGTTTTATTTAATAACTAAAGGAATCTCTCCCTCTCCACCCGAGAGACGAACACGAGCAGTTAGCTTAACCCTAGAGATGAAATTCTTCCGTCATGTTTGTAAATACACAGTTAAAATTTTTATTCAACTTATAGAACTCAATTGTGTCCATAATTATAAAAGTGGACTAAGTCAAAAAATTAGTTTCTTCATATTTTATGTTTTATCTATTTAAAAAGTACAGTAATAAGATGTTGGTTTTGAAAAATCGCATAAAATTGAACCGTTAAGTAGATTTATAGTTTCATTATACAGAATTCGAATCTTGTTTATTTTAAATATCTCGAAACTAACAATCATTGAAGAGGCGACTATGGGTCAGTGTGGATATTGGCGGTTCAACAGGAAAGAGACAGTGAATGTTAAAAAATACTGGTGGCTCGATGCCTAATAAAATTGTAAAAAGTCGGTTAAAAATAGCATAATAACAATACACTAGTTATAGAAAGAAAAAAAAAATTTGCAGTCGCCTCCTCTTGGAAAGCAATGGTAACCTACCAAGAGTATAATTGCCTAGTAAACCTCTCCAAACTAGTCGTTCGGAATCGGCGTTAAAAAGTAGGTCCCGAATATCTGTGTAAAACAACTAAACACACTCAGCACAGGTATATGAGGAGAGGCGCCGACACCCGTTTCGGGTATGGCACTCTAAGAAGAACACCACTTTCATAATTATGGGCACAATAAACAAATAAATAACATTTTCATTGCAAACTGACAAGAAATCAAACATATCTAATAATTGATTCGGCCTTTAAATTCTTTTTAATCTAAAAAATTAAAGTTGAGAAAAAAAAATTTCAATAATTAATAACTTTTTATAATTTAGTTTTTCCTTTTGCAGGTTGCTATCGATTTGGGGATCCTTTAAATGAAGAAACGGATTCTTTACGATCAGAGGAAGAGGACGAAGAAGATGGAGGAGCAGCTGCAAGGGGGGAATCCCGAGGATCAAGGTGGGGAAGTTCAAGTGCGGGTGGTCCCCGAGATGAGGTCGATTCTGATGAATTTGCCGATGATGAAGAAGGAATGTCAAATCAAGATTCCAGTTCTCAAGAATATCTTGATGATGGCAATTATCTTCAATATGCAAACAATATTCGTATCCATACAGGTTAGTTTCTTACTTATTCCCTTAAAAATATTCACAATAAATGACAAGTTGACAATTTAATATTAAATTGTCAACAAAAAATCATTTATTCTACTGAGAAAAATTGATCGATTTTATGTAGATAATAAGTTGGTGTCAAATTAATTTTTAATATTTAAAGAAATAATAATTGGATTTTTTTATTTTATTTCTTTCTTAAAATACAAATAATTAAAAAAAAAATATATTAAAAATTTGTTAAATTTTTTAGCTTATTAGGGAAAATTAATTTTTCCAATGAACTGAATTTCGAAGAGTAGCTAAAAAACTTTGTGGCTATTGTTTTTGAGGTGCCGATTGATAAAAAATGTTTTAGAAAGCAAATCATAATCATCATTGAGTACACAGTCCTAAGAATGGTTTGACACAATTACCCTTCTCCAACGGTTCTGTCCCATGCCAACTCTTTGACCTCCCTAAATGACCCATATAACATATCTTTAATTATTTGAGAGAAATATTCTAATCTGGGCCTTATCCTTCCCCTTTTCTTTCCTACCTCCGGCTCTAAGATATCCCTAAGCAATCTCCCATGTCTTAATGTGTGTCCCATCATCTGAGCCCTTCTCTTCCTCAGACTTTTCCACAAGGTTCTTCCTTTTCTGATTTTTTCAAGAACTTATTCATTTGTAATTTTATCTATCCATTTGATTTTCAGCATTTTTCTGAAACTCCACATTTCGAAAGCCTCCATCTCGTTCTCCAGGTTTCACATCCATTCATGGCTATGCTCCATACATATGTCTTCAATAGCATCTTCTTTTCTAACCTGATTGAGATGGATAATAACAGTTTTTGTTTTGAATTAAACTCCATTTTAGCTTAGACAATTCGTGCTAAAATGGCAAGCTAGCCACATAAACAATTTATCTATATCCAATCGGAAAATTTAATCCATGATAAATAACAAATAAAATTATTGGATAAAAAATACTTGGTAGGTTTCACATTAAGATATAAAAAAATAAAACGAATTTATTTTTGGAGAATCTTTAATCTCGATATATATATTTCGGGTGACTAACCCATCTTCAGGAGAAACAGAAAGTAACTGACCTGGATAAGTCGAAATTGAATACAAGTCAATGGTAAAATTTATTTTTAAGATAACAATTCCTACCTTTCTCCCTCCACTAATTTTAAATATTTACCCTTTAGTTATCTTAAAAATAAATTTTACCATTGACTTGTATTCAATTTCGACTTATCCAGGTCGGTTACTTTCTGTTTCTCCTGAAGATGGGTTAGTCACCCGAAATATATATATCGAGATTAAAGATTCTCCAAAAATAAATTCGTTTTATTTTTTTATATCTTAATGTGAAACCTACCAAGTATTTTTTATCCAATAATTTTAAAAAATGTTTCATCAAGTACCAACACCAAATTCCTTAAAAACTAACAAATAAAATATTTCTAATCAAAAGACTAATGATGAAAGTCAAACCTTCGAAACTATATCCCTAACAAATATATTATATAAATAGATATTTACATTTGGTATTGAAGGAGACAATAAAAGAGTGTGTCTTCTGCAGTGGCGGCGCAAGACCAAAATTTTATGTGGACGAGGTAAATTTTGCAAGCCCCCCTTCCATGGTGGCGAAATTTTACATAGAGAGAAATTTTTTTTTGAAACTGTCCAATTTTTACTTATAATTAGGGAAATCGGTGTAAGTTTTAGGTGAAACTTAATGATGATAGTATTTCTAAAAATTAAGAAGATGGAGTGTTGTTTCACAAAGGATGAAATAAAACAAAAAAGTTTTAATAAAATGTAAATTTTTATTTATAAAAATGCAAAAATCTTCACCTTTCATAATATTAAGTAATAACTAAAAGTAAACAATTAAACAAACAGAAATTTCCTGCTTTTAGCCTTACTAAACTCCTTAATGAGTGTACCGTAATTAAGCTTTGATGCTATATCTGCTTCAATAGATAAAACTACCGAAGCTGAAAGTCTTTCCTGACCCATTGTACTTCGCAAATAATTTTGAAAAGGTCCTTTCAGCGGAGGCTGTACTTACCGGTATCGTTAGCAAAATTCGATACACATTGTAAATATTTGAGTAAATTTCTTTCAAGTTATTTTCTATTATGTATTGAAGCAATTCTTTCACATCTTTAATGAAGTCTGGTACATTTAGGATCATTGTTTGTAATTCTTCATATAATTCGTAAGGTTGGAAATCACTACTTTCACCCCACTCGCAGGACTGTGTAAATCTTGACAGTTTTTTAATATTTGTTCTTTTGGTATATTTTTTAATTTTCTCAAATCGTAGAGAAAACCAAGATTTTCAAAATGTTCATTTAACTACATAACTCTCGAATCCATATTGCTTATTATAGAATCGACCATTGTGTTAAAAAAACCACTCATATAGACTTTTGGGAGACTGTATAGGCTAATCTCTGCCTTCATAATCAAACATCCTTTTCTTTTTGGCTACTCTTTTATTTTAAAAGTCTTCTGGCAGATCATACCTGCTTATCTCATTAAATTGACGAGAGTCAGACAAGCATTTTTCAAATCCAGTTTGTCGATATTCTTTGATCCAGTCACAAAATGTACGCACATGTTTAAGGGAAATGCTTAAATGAACTTGTACAGACTGCCATAATTTGCTTATAATATTCACACCCGATAATATCTCATACCATAAATGTAATGATATGATAAATTCCAAACTGAGCATTTCGTTTAAAACCGAATCACAATCACTAAGTGTGTCTGATTGTTCTGTTTGATTTTTTAAGCTTTCAATACATTCAACAAAATCATCGAATTGCAGTAATTTGGCCTTCACTGCCTTGATTCTGCTTTCCCACCTTGTGTCCGATAAAGGCTTAATCGTAAGCTTAAATTTGCCCTTGATTAATTCCCAGCGTTTACTGGAACTTGAAAATAGCACATAAATTTTCTGGATAAAACCAAAAAATGTTTTTGCTGCCACAGAAGAACTAGCTGCGTCTACCAACAACAGATTCCAGCTGTGACAAGGTGTGAAAAATGCCCTGGGATTAATATTTAATATCCGAGTTTTAACTCCACTATTTACGCCAACAATATTTTCACCATTGTCATATCCTTGGGCACGACAATTTTGAATATTTAAGCCATTTTTTTCTAGCTCTCCCAGTATTGCATTAGATAAATACTCTCCAGTTGTCTCAGAGACAGCAAGAAATCCGATAAAGTGTTCTTCTATTGTGCCGGTTGATGTATTACAAAATCTTAAGATAATTGACATTTGTTCAACTTTACTACAGTCTCTTGTGCAGTCAAGCAAAAAAGAGTAATATTTTGCCCCTTTTACCCTACGAATTACTTCTTACGTTGCGTCCGAGTTATGCTTATTTGCCCCTTGGCCCGCGAGGCCGTAGGCGGTGGCCCACGTCGCCCACGCCTAACGCCACCTCTGGTCTTCTGCTGGAATTATACATTTATAACACACTCTTTTATTGTCTCCTTCAATTTTTAAAAATTCTGCTACTCTCGGCAAAAACTTTCAATTAAATTCGGTATTTATATAAATATATGACGCGCTTTTTGGGATAAAATATTTGTCCAATTTTTGCTCTCAAGTGATTCATATATCATTTCGAGTCGATTACGATCGCCATAGAAGGTTTCACTTCTGCCTTGTGGTTTTAAGCACACACAATTATTTTTTCTTAATTTTCTTAATTTTAGTCAGGCATTTCTTTAAATTTTATTTCAAATTTGTTTAAATCTATTTCAGATTATGATGAAGCTGTTAGCTATTATAACACTAACGCTGAACTCGGATTAGCTCTAAGAGGTACTCCAGGCTCTCAAAGTACAGCACCTCACTCAACCAGCACATCGGGACATCACGGAACACCTTCTTCAGTGCGAGAACATTCAACTGTATCTGCACTAACAAGTGGAGAATCACTTTTAGGTCCACCTGGAAGTGGAGTTCACGAGACACAACACGCCTCTCTAAAAAGAAAAAAAGACCCGCCCCCTCCACCGCCAACTCACCATCAACTCTATTCACCCATCGCTGAGAAATCTGAGGTTCTTGAAACATCACCCTATTTGGCTTGCCGTAATAATAATTTTATTTTAATTTTTTTCATGATTATTATTTTATTCATCAAACCTTATAATACTTATTATTTTTTTAAATACATTTACCTTATCTCTACAATACGTTAATAATTTCTTTGCAAACATTTAAATACAAAATATATTAAATTTTAAATAGATTATTAATAATCGTATTACCTTAAACATTTTAAATCAATTACTAATTTTAACTAATAGTAAATTCGACTTAATACACTGGTTCTGAGCATTTGCACTCTGAAATTTCCCAATAAAAATTTTAAATGTGCATGCTCAATTTACTCGAGTGCAGTATGCTGAATACGCTATAAGATGTTATAATTTTCACTTCTATTGCATATTCTTATTATATCTATAGTATTATTACATTATCTCTAAATTTAACACCGTAGTTTTTTATTTATTTTTTTCACACTTAATTAATTAGTTTTTTAAATTTTATAATGATATTTTATTCCATGAATTTTTATTCATCAAATTCTATGACACTAATATTTTTTTAAATACATTTTTCTTATTTTTAAAATACCTTATCCTAATTATTTTTGCAAACTTTTAGGCCGGTCGTCCACTGAAAGCGACAACGCGCTACGCAGATGCAGCGCGACAATGAGCGAATACTTTATTTACTAAATAAATATTACTACTAATACTACTCTAGTCCATTTGCTAATTGTTGAGCTTCATCTCCATAGCGCGTTTTCGCTCAAAGTGGACGACTGGGGTTGAATATAAAGTATAATAATTTGAAATAGATTAGTAATTAAATATTCTTAAAAAATTTAAATCACTAATTATATTTAGACAATCAATGATATATTCGACTTAATACTTAATACACTGGTACGGGCGAACTGAGCATCCACACTTTAAAATTTTCTAATCAAAATTTTAATTGCTCATGCTAAGTTCACTCGAGTGCTGTATGCCGAATATGCTATTGATGAAATTGGGGATTCTACGGTAACTGTGGCGCCGATGGATTCTTATAGTACTCACCAAAATAAGACGAAAATGAAGAATACCATTTTTCGAGAATTCGCTTAGTTTTCGAGATATCGAGTTTAAAAATACTGTTTTTTTTTTTATTTATTTTCTTTTATTTTTCAATTGTTTTTTTATAGAAACCACGGAAACCGTAGTATCACGGGTTCCGTGTGGCGCCACTATCTGACGACGGATTCTTTTAGACCTAGACAAAATAAGTCGGAAAGTAAAAATAAAATTTTAAACTACAAATTTGAACTGAAATTGAGTTTATGGATCGTGATGTCTCAAATTGTTTTAAGTGAGCGCCAGTGGGCGTTGGCAATTTTCACTTTTAGAACTTTTCATAGGTTCGGCTCTATTCATCATCTCGGTTCATTTAGATAAAAAATGGGTTCCCGAACAAACTTTAAAAGGTTCGGTTAAGATATATATCTTAACCGAACCATCAACGACTTTTACATATTCGAATTTTTTTGGGCATTTACTAATTATTTTTTAATTAATATTTATTTTCTAAAAGAATCCGTCGTCAGTGGCGGCGCCACATGGAGCCTGTGATTCTACGGTTTCCGTGGTTTCTATAAAAAAAACAATTGAAAAATAAAATAAAATAAATAAAAAAAAAAAAAACAGAATTTTTTAAACTCGATATCTCGAAAACTAGGCGAAGTCTCGAAAAATGGTATTCTTCATTTTCGTCTTATTTTGGTGAGTACTATAGGAATCCATCGTCAGATCGCAGAGCCACAGCTACCGTAGAATTGCCACGAAATTCACTATAGGCTTGATATCTCTTCGAGATATCTAGAATTAATAATTACATGTAAAATTACGCGAATTCATCCTTCCTGACATCTATTGGTAGAAAGTTATCAGTGAAACAAAATCTTTTCTTCCACAAGAATAATAGTTTTACTTCCCCAGTAAGAAGCGCCTCTAGCGGATGCTGATTTCAGCCAATATTATTTTATAGATTCATTAAATTTCTGAGGATATATTCTCATTTAAATAGGTGTTAGTTTTTTCTTTTTTTGACAAAAATAACACAGGTTATATTTTTATCTTTTATTTTTTATTAAATTTATTGTCAAAATCAATCTGATAATTATTATTTTATAGTTTTCACTTTTATGCATGTCCTTAATAATTACATTATTTCTAAATTTAACACTGTAGTTTTTTTTAACCAAACTTATTTATTGATTTTTTTTAATTTTATATTTTATATTTACTAACATGAATGTTTTTTGTTGATTGTTTTCTTTTGTTTTATTTTACTTTTCGTTTGGGTGGGTAAGGTGTTCCTGGCAAGTGGTCGTGGCAGTTCCCCACTCGGCCTCTTAACTTGTCCACACTCGGACCCAGGCCCTCGGACTTGCTACCGCCCTAGTTCCTTGCCCCCTCACGCCCCGCATATGGCCGAAGACCAGGTGAGGCCTCTAACCTTCGGAAAATTGCAAGGGATTACCAATCATTCTTTTCTATTTATTTATTTTTGCATTATTTTTTTTTTCTTAAAAGTTAACAAAAATTGTTATTCCAAAAAAATAATAAAATTCTCTTAATTTAAATTTTAAGGTTCCTCGAATCCAAGCTCTTAATAGAGATAAAAAATTGCCATCTGAAAGTGACATTGAAAAATATGCTCAAGATAATTTAAATATTCATAAAAAGGGAATTTTTCGCAAAAAGTTCTCTGTCAGAGAACTGCTATCATGGTCAAAAGTAAGAATAATAAAAATAATTGAAATGAAAAATACAAGAAATCTGAGAAATATGTTATATTAAATATTTTTAATTTTTAGGATCCAATTCGTAAACCTATGCTCGTGCTGTCTGATAAAGGATTAAAGAAAGAGGCTTGTGAATTATTTAAACTAGTTCAAGTTTATATGAGTGATCGAAAAGCCAAATTAGGAATGACCCTTAATTCCGTAGCTCTTGACATTTGTATACTCGGCTATACAAAACCTCAATTAAGAGACGAACTTTATATTCAAATATGTCGTCAGACTACAGAAAATCCTAGAAGGTAAAACATTAATTTACACCTAATTTTAGTTTTAAAAGGGTACTTACGTATTAACGCCACCGCAGCTACGGATTTGGCTGTTTTCAAGAGCCGGACGGATTCTTTTAGAAAATGAATATTAATTAAAAAATAATTAGAAAATACCCAAAAAAATTCGAATATGTATAAGTCGTTGCCGGTTCGGTTAAGATATATTCAGTTTGGCTCGGTTCGGCTCTTATACCTTCATTTCGGGCTGGCATTTAGGCGATTAGGTTGGCTAACGCCAACCTAATCGCCTAAAAACCAACCCTTAATGAAGTCATACGAGCCGAACTGAAGATATCTTAGCCGAACCTTCCAAAGTTTGTTCGGGAACCCAATTTTTTATCTAAATGAAGCGATGATGAATAGAACTGGACCTATGAAAAGTTCTAAAAGTGAAAATTGCCAACGCCCACTGGCGCTCACTTGAGACAATTTGAGACATCACAGTCCATAAACTCAATTTCAGTTCAAATTTGTAGTTTAAAATTTTATTTGTACCTGCGGTGGCGTTAATACGTAAGTACCTTTAAAAGTAATCATCACATAAATATATTTAATTTGTAATGAAGCTGTTGAAGCTTTTATTTTTGTGATTAATTTGATTAAGTCGAGTCGAGTCGCAGTCGAGGCGTCCTTTAAACTGTAATAAATAAATAAAAATTTGATTAAAATTTGAATTTTTATTTAAATCACACATAATTAATTATAATTATTTATTGAAACAAATAAATACAATATAAATACATATATATTTAATTTGCTTTTAGAGAGTCTCTTAGAAGAGGTTGGGAACTTCTTGCTATCTGTTTATGTTTTTTTCCTCCTTCGCCTACTCTTGAGAGTTACCTTGATGGTTATATGAATCGCCATAGAGATCCATCTTTTGACTTCCCGGAAGTGGCTAAATGGCCTGTTCATGTCCAGGTAAAACAATTATATCTATATGATCTTAGTAGATCTTTACTACTTAAATTGAAATTTTAAATTATTTTTTGAGAAGCATATGATTTATACGGTGTTGTGGCAGGTCTCCCATTACGCTACAGTTGGTCGTCGACGTTTAGAAAGAATAGGCGTTGGAGGTAAACGGGCTCCGAAAAAACCATCATTGGATGAAATAGAACAAGCAAGAGTAAGTGTCGCTAAAATATTTTCTTTTAATCATTTAATTTATAATTTTTAAATGTTAATTTTTCTTGAAAATAGAAGTTCAAATATAATATTTCTAATTTAAATTTCATAGTGTTATAGACCAAATCTAGTAAATGTTATTTTTGTTTCGCGTTGGCATTCTCTGGATATTAAGTGAAATTATTGTTCAGTGATATGGTTTCTCTTAAGTTTTTCTATATTTTATGAGGCGTCTTTCATTTTTATGAGAAATTTCTGACATCAAGGGAAATCGATCCCGAGCTATGTGATTGATACTGCATCATTATCGATCCACTAAGATAGTTTTTGCTCCAAGATTGAATCTTTCTGTCAAAAATTTCGACAAAAAAAAACTGGTCTAAAATTCTACCCTAAGAAAATTTCGGATGGAGGCAAGGCATCTCCTGCTATCCCCCTTCATACGTCCTTAAGTGTCTCTTTTTAAGGTAGTTAGTTGTTTCGCGACAATACTAGCAAAAAGTTAATGCTAAAGTATTTAGAACAGACAAAAGGATTCATAATTCATAAGCCCAAAACTTTTTGCTGTTTATGTAACAATTCTAACTAATCTCCTGATCGTTGCCTTGACAAATCTGGCACCAATGTAAGAGATCGAATATTTTTATATTAAAATGACAGATAAAATACATTTTAAAAGTTAAAAATTCCTATAAAAATCGTTTTGTTATTTTTTAACAAATGTAATCAACGCCTACGTTACCCCTTATGAAAATTATAATTTTGAAAAAATCTAGCGCATGCGCGCTTTATAGATCTTTCGCTGGTTAAATAAATGCGCTGTTGCCAAATTGTTTTTAGTGTAAATTTTTTTTTATACATTTTTCATTATTTATTCATTATTATCTCAGAAACTGGGTTGTAACTATGAATCAAAATTGTCTTAAAATGTGTATTGGTTATTGTTTAATGTTGGTTTAGTTTTTTTATAAAAATGGTAAGAAGAGTTTCTTAATTATAATTAAATATGTATGTAAATTTTCCGATATCCCGTATAGTGCATAAGATATAATGTATAAGAGTCTGAAAAACTCTATTATTGAAATTTAATATCTCCGGAATTATATTGTTCATAAATTTCGTTTTGCCACCAATCGATGCAGAAGTATTTAAATAATAATCTGTCTAAATTTCAAAAAAATCCTAAGAAAACTCTTTTGGCGGAACAACTACCTTAAGTATAAATTTTTGCAAAATCTAATTAATTAAAAGATAAGAATAGTAAAAAGTAAAAGAAAACTTTTTATGATTTTTTTGTCTATGTCTAACCATATGGCATTAACTTAATTTCTATTATTTTATAAAAGGGCTTTTTCATTTGATTCTTTATTGAATTATTCTCCTTTCTTACTCTGAATACTGGATTACAACTTCCAGATTAGAACCGAAGCTGAAATGAGTTATTTCCTTTAAAAATTTTATTTTAATACAAAAAATTAAACAAACAATAAATAAATATTATTTTATTTTTCTTTATTATTTCTAATCAACATTATTTAATATAGAAATCCTCACTTAATTTTTTGATATAGGTACTTGAGAAATCTTTAATTTTCATTTCTGTTTCAGAACAATAAAAACAAAATTGGAAATTATATTCTATTATTTTTTAAAATTATTTTACTCTCTTTTTAGGGTTCCGTACAAAAGTTTAAACGGAGCCATATTAGTGTCTCTACAATGTCTTTGTCAGTTCGTCCCTCTGTCAGAGCATTGTAGCTCTTAAACTAAAGACGACACTAATTTGAAATTTATATGTGTATTTATTTTTAAAAATTTTAGATACAAATTTTCCGACCATCTATGTTTGGCAATACTCTAGAAGAAGTAATGGCTCTTCAAAAAGAACGATTCCCTAATAGACGTCTGCCATGGGTGCAAACAACACTTAGTGAGCAAGTTCTTAGATTACAAGGTGCTAGTACTGAAGGCATATTTAGGTAAGTTTTTTTTATCAAATCTTTGAATTGCCATATTTGATTATGGGTTAATTCATTCACTCGCACCCCACTTGGGCGTACTGAGCAAGTGTACTTTACAATTTCTCAGCCGAAATGTCAACTGCGCAGTACTCTTGAGTAGGGTGCGAGGACATTAATCGAATAGGCTATATCAGTGTTTCTCAACCCTTTTTGGTTGACGACACACTAAAAATATCTGGAATCATTTGCGGCTCAATAAAAAATGTAAAACTTGTATGATACAAAAAAAAAAAAAATAAAAAAATTGAACTAATTACAAATACTATTTCAAAGTTACAAAACCCATGAATTTTTAATTTTTTGTCAAAAATCCTCAATTCATATTTGACAATCTCGCGCGGCATACAAATTTAGAAACACTGCCCTATATGAAAGAGAATAAATATATACAATTAATATACAAAGTTAAATTTAGGGAACAAAGAAAATATTATTTTTATTATAAACAAAAGGATCAGCCGGGGTTCGAACCCGGGATCTTCTCATCTGTACTGCGGTGCTTTGTCATAAGTACACATGCGAAGATCCCGGGTTCGAACCCCTGCTGATCCTTTTGTCTATAATAAAAATAATCTTTTCTTCGTTACCTAAATTTAACTTTGTATATAATTGTATTTACACGGCCTCGTTGTGGTCGCGCCCCGGGTGAAGAGAAAATTATTTTCGACCTTTGGGGTCTGCGATCGATTGGAAGGCGCTGGGATATTTAATTGTTTAATTATACAATTAATGTTTTTAAATATTTTGAATTTTATATAATTATTTATTCTTTTATTGTTAATATATATTTGCAAATTTAATTTACAGAGTTTCCGCTGATGTCGATGAAGTAACTTCGCTTAAACAGAAACTGGACCGGTGGGAATGTCCTACTGATTTAACAGATGCTCATAGTCCGGCATCACTTCTTAAGCTTTGGTATCGAGAACTTTATCAGCCCTTGATTCCCGATTGGTTATATACAGAATGTGTAGAAAATCATCAAGATCCTGAGCGAGCACTAGCAATTGTAACAAAAATGCCACCACTAAATAGACTTGTGCTTTGCTATCTAATTCGTTTTCTTCAGGTAATTAAATTAAATTTTGAATTTTACTTGTATTAAATTATTTGGTTTTCTTTTATAATTTACTTAGATAAAATTTCATACGTTTAGTGAATTGAATGGATACAGAAATTCCACTTATATAGAATTTAGGGGAGACCTGTAGAATTTGGCACCTGAGTAATGAAAGCCACTCGATATTTCGCACTTCTAATTTTTTTTAGCCATAGCTACTTTTGGTACTAACTACACATTAATAATCGAAATTAAAACACAGAATTAACGAATGCATTTGAAATTAATTTCTAAAGATTCTGTAGATAGAAACCTTACTGACATTTCCTTTGATTCGAGCTCATTGGAATTTTGTGACAAAATATATATATCAATGTTGGGTGTCACCTTGGGTTCTGACCTTTCTTGGAATGACCATATTACAGTCGACTCTCTACAATTCGGACCTCGATAATTCGAACTCTTCAGCTGTTAACTTCGGTAAATCGAAAAAATGCTGTTCGATAACTCCAAATCCTTTTCGTAACAGGGGGAGAGAACGTTCTATAATTCGAACTAGGCCACTTCCCCTATTTATAATTCGAATTTTTCCTAGCAAAAAAACTATTCTTAATTTTTCTAATTATCTATGTTATTATCTATTACAATGTTAATACATAATACATATGTAATTTTTCGTTCTTTTTTGTTTCATTATTTTTATTTTTTTACTTGAGGCTATATATAAAATCTTTGTAAGCTCATACATATTTTCAAAAATATAATAAAAACTATTAATAATTCGAATATTTTTTTCTTTCCTCTTGATAATTCTAACTTCTCGATAATTCGAATTTTTCTTATAGTCTCTTGGATTTCGAATTATCGAGAGTCGACTGTATCTCAGTAGCAAAAGCTGCAGCATGTAAGTTTGGCTATCTTTTCCGGACTAAACGCTTTTTCACCCCCACTCAACTTCTTACCTTATTCAAGACTCAAATTCGCCCACGCCTCGAATATTGCTCGCATTTGTAAGAGCCTCTAAGCCCTTAGTATCTTGGATGCAATTCAAAGCCGAGCCATCAGACTAATAGGAGATCCAGCATTAACTGCCTAACTGTTAGTCCTTAATTGTGTTAAGGTAGTTCTTTCACAAATGCAAAAATTCAAGAAGTCTTTGAAACTTGGAATATAAGTCTTTAAAAGCATAATAAACACACTGTTAAAATTTGAAGACGATTGACCACACCAAACATGAAATAATTCCAATTAAAAATGACATTTTTTTACATATGGTAGATAGGGAAAGGGTGGGGAAATGATCATTATTTTATTTTTTTCATTGAAGGACTTTCACCATCTTGATGAAAAACTATTTTTAAAATAATATATTCGGAGTAACTTAAAAAAAAAATTGAAATGATTTACCTCATAGTTTTGATAAAAAACAAAAAAAAACATTATTTTTAGTCGAGGGGATATAAGACCAATGGCTTGGAAACGATCCGGCAAGTATGTGTGTATCCATATAGAAATTTATTAATGTGAATAGTACAGTCACGTTAATAAAATATAACCTAAAATTTTAGTTCCGTTCATATTTATAGAGTGATTACGAGGCTAAAACTTTTTGTTTGGATTGTCGCGAAAGAACCTCCTTAAGTTTTATTAAAAAATAAAAAATTACATGGACACGAGGCTATTTCCCTGATCTCCCCTAAACCCTATATTTCTTCATTTATAAATAAATGTAGATTATTAAGTGGATATCGATGAGGCAGTCCAAAAAAAAAGAAGAAGATAATTTACACTATCTTTTTATTCATAAAACCGTAGAAATGTAGATTATAATTAATTTGAATGAAATAATAACTAAGTAAATTTATCTTTTTCAGATTTTTGCGCAAACTGAAGTAGTTCAAATCACAAAAATGGATGCAAGTAATCTTGCTATGGTAATGGCGCCCAATTGTCTTCGCTGTACTTCCCAGGACCCTCGAATAATTATTGACAATGCACGAAAAGAGATGGGATTTATTCGTACATTAATTCAATGTTTAGACACCAGTTTTATGGAAGGGGTTTACTAGAAAATCATAAATTAAGTGATCAGGTTAAATATTTAATACTAATTCGCTCAAATTAGTGTTATCTGTTAATAAATCAGAAACGTCTAAATAGATCTGATTAAAACGATTTATATTTAAAAAATATTTAGTCGGCATTAGATCAAGAGATTTATTTTGAAGCTTATAAAAATAAGAATTCACTTTATTCTTATAGATTATTTAAATTTAGCCCTACACTAGGGCCTAACATAACGAAATATGGTAAAGATAATAGTGTTCCTTGTAGGCGTAACGCACATATATATGGCTGAATATCATTGGGACGCATTTTTATCTTGTCCTTAAATTTTTTTATCAAACAGCTATTTATATTGAGGATAATAAAATATTTATTATTTTATAAAAAGTAATATATTAGTTTATTTTATTTATTATATACAAATTATTTTGAATATTGTTATTATCCATTTTTCTAGCCTACTTTACTGCCGGTGAGATGCAATGCCAATATATATATATATATATATATATTTATATATATATATTGCTTTTTTGCTAAATCAAAATGGAATGTGATTTGCTTTAATTTTTCAAAGCGAAACATGAATTAAATGAGCTTCAAACAAGCTCATGTTCATTTTTTAAATATTCATATCTATGAGGGTGGAAATCTCTTCCATGTTTTACATTTATCTTAATCACACCCTTGTTATCTTTTTATTTTGCTCTCTTTAATCAAGATCCTAACCTTAACCTTATTATTAAAAAAAAAATATATATATATATAATCTGGATTAATATTCCATATTCATAAGGAATCTCACTTATTTTCATAAATTAGATTATTTTTTATATTTTTATTTAAAATAAATTTATTTGAGGCCTTAATTCTATGAGAGATATATAAAGAAAAATTCTTTTTCTCGATTAGATGTTAAAATAAAAAAAAAATCTAATGAAATCTTATAATAATTAATTTGATTTTTTTAAACTTATCTTTATAGATCTTTCTTTTTATTTATTCTTTCTTCCCTTTTTTAAATTTTTTATACCATATTTATAATTTATTTGAAATTTAAGAAATTTAAGAAAAAAAAAGAGTACGATAAAATAATAAAATTCTTGAAGTTGAAATAATTATACTTTGTACCTGTATTTATTACTTATCAATATTTACAATCAAAAGCTTGAAAACATATTTTCAATATCTTATCTAAATCTAAATAGCTTAAAGTTTTTAACAAAATTTAATCTTGCCAATATCATCTTAGGAAATAATAAAATATCAATATTAGATGAATTGAAAATTTTGTTAAGGCCCATGCTCCAATATATAATTTTCTTTATTAAAAATAAAATTTTTTAATGTTATAATTATATTTGTTTATTACGTTTTGAAAAAAAAAAAATTGTATTTATAAACTGATGGAAATGTAAACTATATTTATAAAAGTTACTTAATTGCCTAATTTCATGCTTAAATGTAAATAAGTAAATAAAATTATAAATATACGAAACTATTCTGGAAAATTTTCAGAGAAAGCCAAATTCTGGAAATTTAAAAAGGAATAGTATGTAAATAGCGTGGGATGTAACTCGCTTCTAGTCTCCCCGAAAAATTTGTTCCAAAAATTTTATTTAAAAAAAATTCAAAAATTGATTTTATACAAACATTATAAATACAGCTTCTATACAAGCAAGCTAGCTATAGCTTTCTTTAGACCCATTTATAGTTTTTAGTAAAAATTAATTTTTTATTATATTAAACTCAATAACAATAAATTAACTGCCAAATAATATTTATTCTGTTTTATTTATATATTTATATGATAGACATTTTTTCATTTCTTAAAAAACTATAATATAAAAATTTATTATAAAGTCTTTATTTATACATATGACATGAAGACAATAATATCTTGTATAAACGATTCTCGATTCTTTGGATCTTATGAGTTGAATGTTTACGAATATCTTAAATGTTCCTATTCTCAAATAGAAATTAAAAATTAGAAATAACCGCCATTTTTGTTTTTTCTGATTTTTCAAGGACCATCTGTATTTAGTGATCGTTAAAATAAATCAATTATTGTTGCCTTTCCTGCTTAAATATATAATTTGTGTATTTAATATTTTTCATTAAACAAAAGAACAATTAATTAATATTAATATTAATATATTTATGTTAAATTAAAAATATTTTACTTAAGGACGTTCCCTAATATAGCTCAGATGCATTTCGCTCTTTCCCTACTTTCACATGCGCAGAAAGGGAAAAATATTTTCACTGCATCGTTTCTTAAATCTGGCAACATTACATTCTTACCGACGCTAAAAGACAAAGAATAAAAAAAAACTTCATGAAACAGCTCAATGCAAAATTCCAGATGAGAACAGTATAGTTAGGTTGACAGAATTAGTTAAAAATCTCAAATACACCAGCTGCAGAAATTTTTTAGATATGGAAAAATTGAGTGATTTTAGTGCGACGTTGCCAAGTCGCCATCTCTCACTGGCCATGCCATGAGAGAAAAAAATGAAAACCATCAAAAGTACCTAACTTTTAACATTTTTCATACAAAACGAATACCGCTTGATACAATTATTTTAACAGGAAAATATTTGTTATCACTTCAGTAAATGATTCTCAGTTTTTCAAAATAATTTCAAGAAAATTACGATTGTTATTTAATGAAACAGTCGCTTTAACATCAATCGGGATAAGGTTCGCGTGTTAAATATGCAAATTTCAATGGTCAATATTTACAAATTTAGTGCCGCAAGGACTAATGAAAAAAATATCTACGTATAAAAGACACTTATAAATATGTGTATTCAAAGTTTTAATAAGATTGCAAGAAAATCGATTTATTAGGGAACGTCCTTAAGAAAAAAATTTACCACATTTCTGATGAGCCCGATTCAGTAAATTAATTAATTCAATAACAATTTCAAAAACAGCGATTCTCTCTATAGACAAAAGTCTGTGCGGACTGGTCCGGGCTTAAAATACATATATTTAGGTATGTCTTTGAAAAATCTCATCAAGAAGAGCTTCTAATTTAGGCGATGTATTTCGAAGTCCATTACAAACTTGACGAGCCCATTGAAAATATTCATTAACTCTTTCCTGTGTCCAATTTTTGGGACGACACCGTTCTAAATCTCGAAGATTATAGAGTTTATCAGCTAGTTTTACCATTTTCCCTTCATAACTAGTTTTTGTTGATTTCTCAATCTGAAGAAATAAAATAAAATAAATACATTAAGAATTTATTAGTTTAGAAGATCAAATTTCTGACCTGTTGTCGTTTCCTTTCTAACTTAGAAAGGGACTTATCATCACTACATTCTGCAACAATTTCACGAACTTTAGATCCAAATTCTTGTTCGATCTCATCTAAAGTTGTATCTGTATCTTCAACGGTATCGTGTAATATAGCCGCTTGTAAAATTATAGGACAGGTAATTCCAGCTTCATTGGTTAATATATAAGCCACACCTGTAATCGAGAAGTATTTGTATTCTTTATAGAATAGAAAGAAAAAATTACACCATTGGTTATCCAAACTTTATTTATATCTGCTACCCCCTTTTTTTTATTTTTTTTTTTTTAATCAAATTAGTTGAACGAAAAATTTATTACAGCAACATTGTCTAACTAATATAAATATAAAAAAATTTTAATTTGAAATAAAAATTAAAAAAAAAATCTAAATCAAATGAAGCCCTAACGATAAAAATAAGTAATTTCTTTGAAAAGTATTATTTAGATCAAACATTCTTTTTTTAGTGTAGTATACATCTAAAAACTGTTCTTGTACATTTTGATTAAGAACTACTAATAGGGCACAGTGGTGGGAGGATTGCTTAAAAAATATTTTTGAGGGCTAAGGCCCCGATTTGAGTATTTTCCATAAGTAATGAAAGATGTATTGTGGAACTTTTGAACAAGTGAAAGAGTTGGCAACGCAGAGAGTTAAATGGAGGTGAGTAGTAGCATCAAACCAGTCTTAGGACTGTATAGTCGATGATAATGATAATGATGACCTAACAGTTTGGAAATCATTGACTTAAACTATGCATGCACCAAGGATGAGGTCCAGGGACACTGGGTCCGGACCAAAACTCTGATTTTTTTATATCATCATTTTCCTAAGCTTAAGAAGCAAAATTTTCAGAACCACTTAATATAAATATATGTATATTAATTAAAAGGATTCAGAATCATTAAGGTATGACTTAGATAGTTGGTTTTGTTTATATCATTATCTACCAACTGGGCAATCCAACTCGTGTTTCTCTTAACACAGGGAATAGTTTCATTCCTAACTAAAGTTCAAGGAAACGTTTAACCTTTAAAGCAGGGGAGCCACCACGAGACCCGCGGGTCGCCGGAAGTTTTTTTTTTTTTTTATGATAATGATGAGAGAAGGAGTTACACCAAAAAAGGTGCAACCCCTAAAGGCCTGGGTTGGCCCCTCCATCGTGAAAAGAAGAAGAAAAAATTTTATGGGTTGGGCGGGGGTCGAAGGTATCTGTGGATACGGGTCTTAAATAGCTGAAGGTTATAAGTCGCGGGAAAGATGGTGGCAGGGAGCGAGTTCCAGTCTCTGGAGGTCAAAGGGATAAAAGAGTTGGCGAAAGCGCTTGTTCGACTTTTATCCAATTTAACAGCGAAGGGGTGCTGAGCGTTAGAAAACCGCGTGTTTCGCGTAAAGAGGGCATTAGGGGGGATAATTGATTTCAGCTCGACTGAACAGACACCGTGATAGTATCTGTAGTACAGGGAAAGGGCAGAAACGGTTCTTCGGTGAGCCAGGGAGTCGAGTGAGTTGGTTAGAGCCGGTTCTCCTATTAGTTTAATTGCTCGCTTCTGAATTGCATCCAGTGTAGCAAGAGAATGCTTGGAGGCACCCCTCCACAGATGAGAGCCATATTCGAGACAGGGACGAATTTGAGCCTTATACAACATAAGAAGTTGACTGGGAGTATAACAGCGTCTAGACCTAAATAGGAGACAAAGCTTGCGCGCTGCAGCTTTAGCAGTGGTTGAGATATGGTCATTCCATGAAAGGTCAGACCCTAGAGTTACGCCTAGCATTGAAATTTTATCCCTGAATTCTAGTGAGTTTGAGTCGAATGATATGTTTGGGAGGTTTCTGTCGACGCGCCTAGAAATAAGGCAACACTGAGTTTTCCCTGCATTGAAGTTAATTAAGTTTTGGGATCCCCAGTTTTTAAGTTTGCATAAGTCTAAATTAATAGAAGAGGTTATGTCTGCACGGTTTTTATGCGATGCAGGGGCGTTATGTAGGGTGCTGTCATCTGCGTAACAATGTACCGGATTGGAGGGCAAGTCGTTGATATAGATAAGAAAAAGCGTAGGGGAGATAATCGATCCCTGAGGAACTCCAGCGTTGGTGTGGAAGGGGGAAGATGATATTCCATCGATGACAACCTTAATACTACGGTCTGAAAGAAAACTTAAAAAAAAAAGTTATGTTGCGGCTCGCGGAGCTGGGTCAAATGAACCTAATTTTTATGCATTTACAACACCATTCACGATAGATGTGAATTTAATACCAGAAAGATTACAAATGGAACATTGTAAAATGTGTTGTGATACACAGCTAAAGGTGAAAGTCCATCAAGTTAATTTGGAAGAGTTCTATAAAACATATTTAGACAAGGATAAATATCCTGCGTTTTACAAACATGCTCTTTCGCTATTTAGAAACACTTATGCATCTGAACAGCTTTTTAGTCGAATGAAGCACATCAAATTACAAGAGAACACGCGAATTACTAATGTTCATTTCGAAAACTTTTTGCGTGTAGCGACATCAGTCAATTTTGAAGCACAGGAGTTTTTTTTGACGGGTTATAGTGGTGTCAAACCTCTTTGTGAAACACTACTATAATCCGTGAAAAAACTCATGTGTTTAATATGTTTCACTATAAACCAACACCGCTTTCCCTAAATGTTAATTTTGAAGCAGTTAGTTCTGCAAAACAAAGTCATACATCTCACTTTTAAATATTTTTAATGTGTTTGATTCTCAGTTATTTTTTATTTTCTTCAAAAAAATAAATATACTATTTCTTGTTTCTTTTTATGCATTAGAGCAGGAAAGCGTTTGGCCAAGATCTCACCTGCTGGAAAGCAACGATGATGTGATCAAAGCTGTAGCACGCTTGCTTAATGAACAAAAAAAAAATAAGGTGTGTGCGTAGCCCGGCAGGAAATATTATTTCTGAAATTTGGCCCGCCTGCTGAAAAGGTTGGCCACCTCATCCTGCTTTAAAGCTTAGCATACAAATGGATATGTAAGCCTTAGGGCCCGGATTCATTGGATGGGGGTGGTGGTTCGTGCAGCGGTGAGTGTTTGTATGCTGGCCTCAGTAGAACGCGCAGCGTCCACTGAGGCCACTTTAATACAAGCCCGTGTGTTTGTAATGAACGCCGTCCGCCCCGTCCCGCTACCCGCTCAACATGAGCGGCCACTGAGCCCACAGCCTTGGGGATCAACACCACTTTTAAATTTGCAGTTTAAAATCATTCAATGACTACAAAGGCAGTTGCCGGTGACAGGACTAACTGTATCGGTTTGCGCGTGAACCAGCAATAGGAGAAGGGAGACATACTCGCATGAATAGAATTACAGCCTATCTAGTGCAGGATTTACGTATAAGCTAAACAAGCTATAGCTTAGGGCCCCCACTTTTCTGTCCGAGTGAGCAATTGTCATAATATATACTTAAATATACTGGAGCATTATTAGTTCCAATGCCGCACTTCCGGAACGTCCCATACTCTTCACCCAATTTTTTTAGCGCGTCCTTTCGAAGAACAAAGTGCTATTGTGCCTAGGGTTTGCATTACCGATAACTGGTAATTATTACAACCGAAATTACTGATAAATTTAAATTTGTTTTGAATAAAAATGATTTTAAGTTAAAGATTTATTATTTCACTATCTATATCTTCTTAATTGTATTTCAGTTTAACCCTCTTAAGTATCCGAAAACCATATTTGGCACTGATATATATCTGAACTTATAAAGGGCCCCATATCTCAAATAGCTTATGGCCTTATCATGTCTAAATCCAGATTAGAGCCTATCGCTATTTTCAGTCATTCCACTGCAAAAATAATAGTTTTCAACGAATCACAAGTATATTGGGACTTTGTCCTATGTGTTTGAGGCTTGGTTCGTCCCTTCCCCTAAAAGTAGAACCCCCTCCAAGCGGCGTAGTCTAGCGTAAAACTTTGCCCCCCCCCCCCTTGGCAAAAAAAGCCTTCAAATTTTTTAGAAATTTACTTACAAGTAAAATTCAAGTAAATTATAATTAAATAAATTGTTCTCTCCTGCTATGAATTGTTCAAACCAGGGGTGTAAAGGGTCGTAAAGGGTCGTAAAAAGGGTCGTAAAAAAACAAAACATTTGACTACAACTCCATAATTTTAGTAGTTGGATTCCGACATTGACAAAATTAAATACTAAAACATTTCTAGGTGTGTGTAATGATAAAGAAATAATTCAAAATTCATAATTTCTATAAAATTTAAACATGGGTTTGGAGTAGGTACATTTTTTTCTAGTCTGACTACTCCGTCTGAACTCAAACTTCACAGCTTTGGTTAACATTCTTAGAGCCAGTTGTATGTCGGCTGGTAAAGTGTTTGTAAAAGTTGACAAAGGGTAAAACCTAAGAATTCACCTTGTGCCATGCGGGATGGCCAATCAGATGAAAGTGCGTGCCATCCGGCCAGGCACAAAGTGAATTCTAAGGTTTTACCCTTTGTCAACTTACAAAGACTTTACCAACCGACATAGCACTGGTCCTTAGGAGTCGAAATGAAAATAATTTTAAAAATTGTAATTTTATAAAAAATATTAAAATTTTCTTTGGGCTCTTGATTGACAGGGGTTGCCTACGTGTCTACGTCCCTACCAAGCGCTAGGGCCCTTCCGAAGAAAGCTCTTGCCTCATGCCTGACATAAATCACAGTCACACAGTGTACTATGCACAAAGTATACAGTTTGGCAAGAAAATAACATATATAGTTAGTATCTGTATTTTGTATTAAAATGGAAGTTTATATACCAATTGGATGATTAATATATGGAGTTTCTTCTGGATCTTTTCGTTTTTGATTTTTATGTTTTATTGCAGCGAAATTAACACATTTGATAAGAGAAACAATATTCTCATTTTCAATTGACATATTTTAATATCAGTATAATAATAAAGTAAATATTAGATTTGCTTTCCTAAAAAACAAATAAATAAATAAATAACATTTTTATTTGTACTTTGAATTTATTAAATATAAAATAAATAAATAAATATATATTTAAATTTTGAGTAACCTTAAAAAAATTTAATTTACAATTAAGAAATTTGAGAAAATTTTAAGATTAAAAAAAAATATAAATTACTCAATAAAAAACAATATATCGAATATTTGAAATTTGTAAATGGATGTACAAATTAATTTTTACTTTTTAATGGGAATGTAGATGATGGTGTTTAACTTTCGTTTTCTGTCAGCAGCAGCTCATCTGAGTATTATAAAAAAATAAAAATAAATAAAAGCTTGAATTTATTTCTGAAAGTGAATGTCTCTATTGGAAAGAATAGAATAAAAATTAATAAATACATTAATAAATGATTGATTATTTAATAAAGCAACTATTTTCACTTATATTATTTTTTTACCTTTTGAGTGGATTTTATAAAAAATGCGAAATCCTAAAATAAACTTTTTTTTACATCTAAATTAAATAATTTTTTTTTTTTTTAATTAAAATACTTTTATTATGAATTATTATTATTGATAAAAATATTTTCTCCTATTCAAAATAAATAAAATGAGCTATTGTGGCTTCTTCTTTCTAATTATATCTATTTCTAGGCTTCTTATACCTGTTTTTCCCAAATATCTTTTATCGATATACACCTATGTTATACATTTACTTATTTATTTTGAATTTTTCAAGAAAATCGAGATATTATTAATATCTACAAAAATTTAATACTTAAACAGTTATGTCGAACTCGGATAATATTTTAGGAATCGAGGGTTATCCTCCTTGGAACTTTACATGGGTTATTTCTGGGGAATTAGCTGCAATGGCATGGCCCCAGACTACAGAAAATCTTCAATATTTAGTAAATGTTGGAATAAGACGCCTGATTACGTTTTCTCCAGAAAAACGGCCTTCGGATGAGATTCACAAATTTCCCGAATTGCAATGGAGTGAAATTCCTATAAAAGAATTTGAAGCCCCCAGTATTAAACAAATTAAAAAATTTATTGATTTATGTCAAAGAAGTAAAATAAAAAATGAGGTAAGTAATCACTTTTCATTGTTTTATTTTTACGAGATATTTACTTTGTTTCCACGATGATTAACGAAATAGGTATTTGTTTTGTTACTGCTATAAAGCATGTAGTAAATGTAATTTTAACCGCGTTTGAAAAGACAACAGTGATTGCACGTAAAATATCAATATCGATATTAAACCTCATAGACTTCTAGAGAAAATATCTTAAAACTGATTATTATTATTATATTAAATTATAGTATAGGTACGCTCACACTTTTACTCTAGACCAGTGTTTCCCAACATTTTTTGTGCCATGCCCCAACCTAACCCTTTCTACAATTCTTATGCCCTCTATGCCTTTAAAAGACTAAATTTTTTTGTTATTTATATAAATATATAAAGTTATTGCCATGCGGGTTGGGCGTAAAATAGACTCGCAGTACTCCGTATTTGTCGTAAGAGGCGACTAATAGGGAAAGGGTAGATGGGACTCTTCAGCCTTGATCGGCTACCCGTCTAGAGGAAAAAACCCTATACAAATTAGGAGTGAAGCCCTTTTAGGCGCTTGAGGTCCAAACTTGACCCTCCTACGATAGCTTCTGCATTCTGGCTGACTCCAGACGTGTGTTGTTCACCTTCCCTCTGGACCCTGTCAGTTCTAACGAGAGAGGGGTATCGGAACTGGCTAGTCTTTACTTCCATAGATATAGCCAAAGCAGAGGTGTTTGGTAATGAGTCTTAGGAGGTGCAAGGCTGCTTGCTCTTAAATCCTCTAAAATTGTCAGCCAGGGCAAAAAGGCCATTATACTATAAAGTTACAAAAACAAAATTTTGTAGTATTTTGTATGGTTCTATATACATTTAAGTCTATTCTAAACCAGTGGTTTCCAATTTTTTCTCACTCGAGGAGCGGGAAAAATAAAGAAATTATATTATAATTATATACCGGCGAACTCTCAAGAATGAAATAAAAACATAACCTAAATATATATATTTTTATTAGTTTTTTTTTTCAAAAAAAAAAATCGCAAATGAATATAGCCACTGCTAATTTCTAGTTTACTTAATTTCTCACGGAGTGACAGAAAATTTTCGCAGACAGGCACTGGTCCACGGATCACCGGTTAGGAATCAATTTTCTAAACGATTGCAGAATAAAGCGATAGAAACCTCGCAGTTAGATTATATTATTTGTTGCTGTTAAATAATAATTATAATTAATTATGTTTGATTTAAACAAAATTTAAATCTCTTAATAAAATTATTCACAAAAATACAAGCTTTAACAGCTACATATGTTATCTATATACAATGTTTTTACAATATTCAAATTTAAGAGGGTGAAAAGGAAAAAATAAAATGTGAAGGAAAAATTTCAAGACTCGTAGCTCTGTGAATTAATAATCATAAATAATTAAATTTAGACATTCAATTCGATTTAATTTTTCGTACCTAGAGTCAAAAACCCGTTCCTAATTACTTGAAATGAGAGCATGTTTTTTTAAATATACTATATAATATATTGATATCTATGTTCATTTGGTTGATTAATTAATAACTAATTAACGTTTCTCTGGCTTCGAAGAAGGAAATAACATAAAAAATCGAATGTTCAAATTTTCGCCATCTAATAACTAATAACTACCATAAAAAAAAAAACAAAAAAAAAAACGGTTCGTTACACCATCTACATATATATAATTAGACTCTTTTTTTTTTTTTTTTTTGTTATGATATTATAATAAAATAATAAAATCGCTTAAAAAGTGCTTTTGAGAATTTTCCATTTAATATAATTCGGAGATATTTGGCCCGTTTGCTAATCTAATCGAGTAACGGGATTCTTTCGAACTGGCATTTTCGCTTTAGTTGTGGTCGAAAATTCATCGGGGCAACAACATAGCACACCTACACTCACCCAAAGGTAAACAACCCTTAATATCTACCCCTATATTCTATATTTATTCTATTTCTCTCTCTCTCTCTCTCTATTTATATATATATATACTGGGTGAGTTTTTTTATCTTGAGACAGTCTTATAACTCAAGAACGGTGCATTATGCATTATATGAAAAAAAGTTTCAAATAAAAGTTTATTTATATCAGGGGGGAAACTAAAGTACGCTATTGTTTGTCGACCTAGAACAAGCTTTCAAGGGTATTTTGAGGTCAACTTCTGTTTTTTAAATGGAAACCTATATGTTTCTGTACATATTCTGAATCTCCAAAAAAACTGAACAACTTTTATTAGAACTATTTTTTTATACGACATCAAATAAAAAAAAATATTTAATCAATTAGATCTCAAAAAAATCTTAATAATTATTTTTAACAATCATTAAACTTAATTATCAAATAATCATGATTAAATAAATATTTATTAAATCGAAAAGTTACAACAATGAAAATAAGTGTTTATAATGATATACTAGTAAAAACTTCGTTATACTCAGATTTAAGAGATTATTTTCTACTTAATAGAACTATTTAAAATTCTTGAGTTTAAAAAAGTTTATTTCTCGTGTCAATCCAGTAGATAGTTATATTGTATTACCATAATAAAAATGGAGCATTTTTTGTTGAAGACAGAATTGAAATGGTCTTCATTTATGGTGATTGTGGAAGAAGTGTTATGGGGCTGCTATTGAAATGGATGCCGAGCGTTTTCATGATAGGAAAACACCCTCGCAAGCTTCATTTCATCGTGTTATAAATCTGTTAAAAAATCCAAGAAATATAAAGGCTATGAAGTAACTGAAACAGACCAAAATAACGAAATTGGAACTGGAATTCATCCAGAAAACTTGCGATACACTCTGGAATGTCTCAGAATAGTGTCGTAGAATTATTAAATTATTAATTATTATTAATTTATTTATTTAATAATTAAATATTTGATCATTTTTATATGATAATTAATTTGAATGATTGTTAAAAATAATTATTAGAATTTTTTTTTTGAGATATAATTGATTTAATATTTTTTATTATTTGATGTATAAAAAATAATTCTAATAAAAGATGTTTGGTTTTTTTTGTAGATTCAGAATATGTACAGAAACATATAGGTTTCTATTTAAAAAATAGAAGTTGACCTTGAAATACCTTTGAAAGCTTGTTCTAGGTCGACAAACAATAGCGTAGTTTAGTTTCCCCCTTGATATAAATAAACTTTTATTTGAAACTTTTTTATAGTGAAAAAATTCAAAACAAATTGGAGATAAAAGTGAAGCTTTTTCAAGCTAGCTACGCTGTTTGCAATTTCAGTGAATTAATTATTTTAAATGACAATTATTATTAATTTTTTTTTACCTAGAATACAAATTCAAAATCTACGCTCGCCGGTTAGTCACAGAAAATACATGTTTTTTTACATTTTTGTCTGAATTTTAGTGAAATCAGGTAATTAAAGAACTCGGGCTCGATTTCCGAAGGGGTGAAATATCTATATATATATACTAACGAGTATCCATTTAATTCAAGTGCAATAGTCAAATAGCCGTTCCTAGAATAATAGAATTAACTTCTACTAGTTTAAAACAGGTCTGGATTTGTATTTGGAATCCTTGCTCTAGCTGCTATATAAAGGAAGAGAGATCATTCTATTCGCACACTTTTTAGTCATTTAAATACTTTTTTTTTAATTTATTTCATTTGGTCTATTACTAGAGGAACAATCATTCTATGTTGCATTTTAAAGTTTTGGGTACGAATTATTCGAGAGTCCCCCTGTGGACCGGAACTAGAATTTTGGCTCACAGTATCCCCTGTTTGTCAAAGAGACGACTAAAAGGGGTTGATTATGGGATTGAATCTCTCACCTCGTAAAAAAACACATGTTATCAGAGATCTCAAGAAAATGTTGCAAAGAGGAGGACATCGCTAAAATTACCTTGTACACGAAAAACTAATTTGTTGTAATAGTAAGCTGGACACTTTAATTGAAAAGTTTGAAATCCACTGGTTTACAGATTTCTAGCCCAAATCCCTCCCTATTTTCCAACTCATCATAATTAAAGACTTAAAAAAATTCACATTTTCTTTCAAATTGTTTTTTAAACAGTTTCGGAGGTTTTTGTTATTCCAATTGCTTAAATATGTTTCTAATTTTATTTACCAATTTGGCTGCTATAAAATAAGTAGATGGCAGCACTTGATGGCAACGCCTGTATTTAGACAACCGAATTAGACGAAACATTTCATTTTTTAGGGTTTGATTAAAGACGTCAGCTGCCAGCCAGCTACGTTCGTATATGTAGCTTTGTAGCTAGCTTGCTATAAAAACAAACGAATTTTCTATATCCAATCGGGTAATTAAGCCATAAGAAATAATAGATAAAATATTTCTAATTAAAGACTGATGATGAAGGCAAAACCTTCGAAACTCTAGTCTCTAACAAATTATTTAATGCTATGTATTGAATTGTTTTTTGATTATTACTGAGTTTAAACATTTCTAAACCATTGTTTCTTTTCTATCTACATATTTATGTTTCGCCCCTGTCTCGAATATGGATCGGATCGATTAAGAGGAGGACCCTCAAAAAGGATTCTCAAAATCTATATAAGGACAATACAGTTACTATTAAGTTTGAAACATTGTGCTACTAGGGGAGCTTCCAAGCATTCGCTTGCCACTTTGGATGAAATTCAGAGGCGTGCTATCAGATTAATAGTAAATTTAGCATAAACTCACGTTCTCGAATCCCTGGTCCATCGTAGAGCTGTTCCTTTTTTACAGATACTACCATGGCGTTTGTTTTGAAGAGATAAAATCAATAACTCCTCCTAAAGCCCCATTTTCAAGATTATCGCCAATTTGTTTATCCTTATCTACTCTTATTAAACGAGCAAAAATTGTATATATATATATTATCTACATTTTTATTCAATTTCCTTTTAATAAATAATTGGTTTTTTAATTTTATATCCCACAATAAGATCATTATAATTATTATTAAATATTAAAAGTTGGGAAATTTAATTGATTGGATGAGGAGGAGAGGGAGATCCAATCGACTTGATTGGGGAATAATGGAATTGAAATAATTATCGGAAAAGAGGTTTTTTTATCTAATTAGATTTTTCCTCCTCTTATTAAAAACAAGGACTAAATATGAATAAAAGGACACTCGATGGTGAAGCAATCTCCGGAATCGAAGCTAAAAAATACAAGGTATACATTAATTAATGTAAAATAATTAGTTTAAACAAAATTTATAGAAAAAAAAAATTTAATTGATTGAAGGAGAGGAGAGAGAAGGAGAGATACCAATCGATTTGATTGGGGAATAATGGAATTTAAATAATTATCCGGAAAAGAGGTTTTTATCTAATTAGATTTTTCCTCTTATTAAAAACAAGGACTCAAGATGAATAAGGACACTCGATGATGGAGAAGCAATCTCCGAAATCGAAGCTAAAACCACAAGGTATATACATTAATTAATGTAAAATAATTGGTTTTAATAAAATTATAAAAAAAAAAATAAAAATTTAATTGATTGGTATCCAATCGATTTGATTATGAGGAATAATGGAATTAAAATAATTATCGGAAAAGAGGTTTTTTATCTAATTAGATTTTTCCTCTTATTAAAAACAAGGACTAAAGATAAATAAGGACACTCGATGGTGGAGAAGTTATCTCCGGAATCGAAGCAAAATACAATGTATACATTATTAATGTAAAATAATTGGTTTAATAAATTTATTTAATTGATTAAAAATCGAGTATTAAATCCCACAAATATTAATTTGACAATTTAATTGATGAACTCAAAAATTGTTATTTAATTAAAAAAAAAATTATACCGTATTTATTTATATACATAGGTATATACACATAATCTATAGGCCACTGAAGGCTAGAAATGCAAAAACTGGGTGTGTGGGCGGGGATGGGGGTAGATGTGGGGGTGCAGGAGGTGGATTGTAGTGGTGGGGGGTCCGGGGGAGGTACGGGGTTTCGGGGGTGGTTAGAATTATGTTTAATTATTTTTGTATTATTTTCTTTTTTAATTTTACAGATATAAACAAGGTTTCACAAGAACAGATTGTAATTACACAATAGTTTGATTTCAATTAATGTCGTGGTTGTGCTTGATGTATTGATAACATTTTTTAAAATTTGACCCGAAATTGCTTCTCAGTGTATAATTACTATAACTAACATAACAAATATTAGTATATATATTTTTTTCATTTTTATTGACTTATATGTAATAGAGACCGGATTTTTATGCAGTAAAAACACCGCCCTATGCAAATCAATATTATATTATATTTATTATTATCTAATAATTATATTCCCTAAAAATAAAATAAAATTTGAAAACAGAAAAAATTATCCCCCAGGAATATTAAAGACCTTTTTTAAACTTCCATTGTCCCCAAAAGAGTCCACCTGGACCCCGTAAGGAACCCTGGTTTAAACCGACCAAACCTTTCCAACACTGCCTCAAGCAGCATTTTAATGGCCTTGGACTAGCTATTGAATTCGGATCCCCTAATTTTTTTTTTAAATAATTAAATTTAACAGGAAATATTGTATAATAAGTTTTTTGTAAGAACTTAATTTTAATAGTATTCAGCAATTTAATTTTTTTACCTTTTCTTTTATCTTGGGAGGTAAGAGGGTCTTTCAGGCTCCCCTACAGCAGCGTTTCTCAACCTTTTTTGGCCCGCGGACCGGTAAAATTTGTGAAAAAATTTAGCGAACTGGTGGGTTTTCTTAACAAAAAAATTTAACTAGGCATTAAAGAACTACTACATAAGTTAATTTTTAATTTTTATTATCCCTTATTTACAATAATATTTAAATGTAAAGATAAGTAATTATTGTAATTATTATATTCAAATCTTTGGCGAAAATCATAGAAAATAAAAAAAAAAAAATCACATAGGAACACAACAAAAAATCAGTCCTATGATTACTAAAAAATTAAATTAATACTATTCACTAAGAATTTTCTTTTTTCTTTTTCTTTTAATTACTTTTAATATTTAATAAATAACAAATTTTTTTTAAGGTAGTTGTTTCGCGACAATACTAGCAAAAAGTTAATGCTAGAGTATATAGAACAGACAATAAGGATTCATAATTCATAAGCCCAAAAATTTTTGCTGTTTATGTACCACTTGTAGCTAATCCCGTGCTCGTTTGACAAATCTGGCAACACTGTCCGAGCTTGTATATATTTTATCATAGAAATTTCAGATTAAGTACATTATAAAGGGAGATTTATAAAACAAAAAGTTCTTAATAAGCGATTGAAAGCTGTTGCGACAATGTCTGAAGCAAAAAAACGTCAAAAAATTACTAAAGTTAACCCACTTTTTAGGTTAATTAAATGCGTCGTCTCCAGCTTGTTTTTAGTGTAAATTTTTCATTATTTATTCATTATTATCTCAGAAACTGTGTTGTAACTATGAATTAAAAATTTTCTTAAAAAATGTCTTAGTTATTGTTTAATGATGGTTTAGTTCTTTATAACAATGATAAGAAGAGTTTCTTAATTATAATTAAATATGCATGTAAACTTTCCGGTATCCTGTTTAGTTCAATGTATAAGTGTCTGAAAAACTCTATCTTTGGAATTTAATATCTCCAGAATTATATTCTTCATAAATTTCGTTTTGCCAGCAATCGATGCAGAAGTATTTAAATAATCATCATCATTGAGTATACAGTCCTAAGACTGGTTTGATGCAACAATCCGTCTCCACTCGACTCTGCCCCCGCCAGCTGTTTGACCTCTCTAAATGTCTGGCATCCCATATCCCCAATTATTTGGTTGAAATATTCTAATCTGGGTCTTCCCTTTCCCCTTTTCTTTCCCACCTCCCCCTCCAGGATATCCCTAAGCAGTCCCCCATGTCTCAGTGTGTGCCCCATCATCTGACCTCTTCTCTTCTTCAGACTCTTCCACAAGGTTCTTCTTTCTCCGATTCTTCATTTGTAATTTTATCCATCCATTTGATATTTAACATTCTTCTGTAGCACGATATTTCGAAAGCCTCTATCTCTTTCTCTCCGCTTCTCTAATTGTCCAGGTTTCACACCCGTACATGGCTATGCTCCATACTTATGTCTTCAATAGCATCTTCCTGTATTCTAAGCTGATTGAGGAGAAGCATAGTAGTTTTTGTTTTGAATTAAACCCCATTTTTGCTTGGGCAATTCTTGATTTAATTTCGTTTTCGCTCCTCCCATCCCAAGTTATTTTACTTCCTATGTACCGGAATTCCTTAACTACTTCTAGGTTTTCTTGGTTAATTTTGATGCATTCCTGTCTCGTTTGTTCTTTTTTTGTACATACTAGGACCTTGGTTTTATTTTTTAAATTTAAATAAAAATCTATCTAAATTTCAAAAAATCCTAAGTAAACCCTTATGGTGAAACATCTACCTTAATAAGAAAATGTTTTAACGCAGACCATGAAAATTCTCCGCGGACCTGTGGTTGGAAAACGCTGCGCTGCCGGATAGGCTCTGTACCTCCCTAATTACAGCACTAACTCCAAATATTAAATATGACCTTAAAAATGTTTTAATTATATTGTATTTTAAAATTTATTATAGTTATAATTGATATCATAATTGAAAATACAATTTTTTGCATTATTGTTTTCTTTTGCAGCCTATTGGAATACATTGTCGTCAAGGTAGAGGTCGAACTGGTGTAATGGCTGCATGCTATTTGGTCTATTTTCAACAAGTGAGCCCTGAACGGGCGATTATTAACATTAGAGTAAAACGACCTGGTTCTATTGAAACTCCTGAACAAGAAAGAGTAGTTTTAGAATACCGAGATTCTTTAAGAATGATATAAATGTAAGAAGAAAACATTAAGATGTTACAAAAAATATTATATCAAATATTTTAAAATGTATAATTTATAAATACACTTGTATAAGAACATTGTTAAGTTAATTTAAAAATTATATCAAACTTAAGCTAATTAATGTTAAAAATAAATGAATTCACTTTGGAAAGAAATTATTGTTTTAATGAGTAATATGTTAAACTGCAAGGGATCGTTGAAGACTAACAAAATGGTCGTTTGAAATATATATCATTTTTATTCCTTTAAACAAGAATTTCAAGATTTTTAGACCCCCCTTCCCCCCCCCCGTGTCACATTCAGTCACATTTTCATTGAGCCCACCCTGTATTGTGACTTCACACTATCATATTTATTGCTTGCTTATAATTTTTTGTCTAGATTTATTTTACCAGGATTTTTAAGTTGGAATAATAATAACCTGAAATTTAAAAAATATATTTGAAAATGTTAAAAAATTTTTAATTTGACTTTTGTGACATCACAATTTTTAAGATTCCCGGACCCCACTTGTCACAAATCTGGGATTCCCCTCCCCCTTTATTATGTGGCGTAATTTATGGGCGGCCCCTTATACCGATATCACTGGCTTATTGAAGTCAATGGTAATAAAAAAGTACTATTTCAGATTTGATGATTTGGTGGTTGAGTTGTTTACCAAAATATGTTTCGTTTGAAATATAAGATGATAGATTAATGTAAACTCCTGAAGATGGGCTCGTAGCTCGAAATATAATTATATAGTCTTGCTCATAAACAATATTTCTTTTATTTGTGAAACCTACCTAGTAATTTAAATTTTATCTTCTACCCAGTCCAAATAAAAAGTTAAAAAGTTTGCTAACTTTATAAGGAGTTTAAATAAAAGAATGAAAAAATATATTGATTTTGTTTTTGTTTTATATTTAATATTGTTTTTAGGTGAATAGATATATAAATATAAAATTTATTATTTATTTTTTAATAGGATGAACATATTAATATAGATAATTATAAAATCTTAAGAAGAAAAAGAAACATTTTGAAAATATCTAAAAGTTCATAAAAATGAATCAAGAAAGTGTGGTCTAAAACTATGCTATTGATATTTTTAAGCCATACGGATAATAAAGACAACGTCGAATCGCTTGCCTAGCGGTTAAATATGCATTTGAATCGAACGCATTGAGTTGCCGGTTGCATCGGCAGGCGCTAAATATGAAAAACTTTTTCTGAACATTGTCTCTATGTTCCATAGTAAATATATGTTCCGCGCTGTAGCAATTGGTCAATTTTCAACCAGGGGATGCTGTTCAGAAATGTATTCTTCATTTTTTGAAATTTTATTTTAATCTTTGGTTTTTTTTTGCAAATTTCATCGAATACGGGGCATCATTTTCGTTATTTTTCAAATTTAACATTAGATTTAAAAAAAATATATTTTGGAACCTTCTCCCCGAGGGGTGAACCGCGACCTAAAAGCGTATACACCTGCTTCCACTTCCACTTCCACTTTCATTTCCAAGTAGAAGACAATATAATACAATAGATTATCTAATAAATTCCAAAGTAATTCCAAATAATTCCAAAGACGGTGTACACCTAATTACAATCGCGGTTCACCCCTCACTTCTCCCCAAACGGATACTCCTTTGTGTGAGTGAGGGTAGGAGTAAGAAATAATTTTAATTCTTGTGACTTAAATTCCGCAGACCCTGAGATGGAAATCGACCATCTTCCAAATGAATGAGCCTGTCCTATAAGAAAATCTTAAATTTCGCCTAATCCTATAAGCAAGTTATGATTTGTCTATAGCACTCTTAGTTATTTCTGATCTTATATATTGAGAGTTCTTAGAAATGGATTAGTCCAAAGATTCTCGAATCATCTTTATTTATTCCTTTTTTGTATTATTACTATTTTAATAGTTCCTCAGTGACAACAATTTTTATTCGACTAAAACTCGCCTGGACTTGTCTTTGACATGCTTGAAGAAATACCAGACAGGGACTTCAAACCTTCTATCCGCACCCTTTTCGGAGAAATAATTCATTTTAATTGCCCCTTGAAACTATGCAACAATTTTATTTCATTTCGAGAACCAATCTACTTTTCAAAACAAAAAATATTTTTTATAGAAATATTTGAAATAGCGGATAATAATTTGAAAATTTAAAGATTCTCCCGAATTTATGAAAATACTCTAAATATTTCAAATTTTAGGGATACGCCGCATCCCTCCATGGACCCCACACCACTGGTACCGAGCTCCTCATACTTTTTCAGATTCAGTTTTCTTGATGTAAGGAATCGCTATATCAATTATTGTGACTCTTTTCGTTACTTTGTTGATAAGATGAATGTCGGGAAGATTGTAGTCAACAGTCGGATCAGTGAATACTGGCCTGTCACTATCAAGTATGGTGTCTGGCTTTTCTATTACTGGAGGTGGTCAATATTTGTAATATAGCGGTGTTGTTTTATTATCTAACAATCCATATATTTGAATCCTAGTTATTGATGAATATTCTTTGCCAGCTGGTTGTGCCAACCTAGGTAGGTAACCTTCTACATAGCTGGGTATTCGGTCATGATCCGTTCTATTTCCAGATTTTATACTCTTGTCTATTTTTAAGACGTGGTCTTCATAGATCTTTGTTCTTATTACACTGTCTTGGATAGCCATAAATCACTCCGTCTCTGGATACAGGTGATCATGACAAGCCAGTTCAATGAGACAGTCTAATAATTATAGATGATGCCGCCGTCAATGAGTTTGAGAAACTTTTCATTCAGAACTTTGTTTCTCCATAATTTCATTTCTTTTATTTCTACTTGATGGTCTTGATCATTAAAATTTATTGGAGAATGTCAGCATGTGTTATTGATTTCATAATGCTGTCTTTGGATGAAAAAATATGATTTAAAATTTTGCATTTTTGGTATCTGCAGAGGTTTAAGATGTTGAGTAGTCACCCTACCTCCTTCTTTACGCAATAGATAGAAGCGAATTACATATGAATTCGTGTGTAAGTACCGAAACTCTGACAGTAGTCTTCTTTTTTTATTATATTGTTTTCTTTATTTTTCTTTTTGCTTTTCCATAGTGCCGGGGTATTTACCCAAGGCAAAAATTTATGTACAAAGGTTGTTATATATACATATTTACAATGGAAAGTCCGGCTTTATTGACAATCACTGGTTCACTTGGTTCACTGGAGACTCAGAAATTTTCGAATAATATTCGTAGTTCTGACAAGTAGTTCTCATGTATCCTTCTCCCAATTGAATTTTTGATTATTTTTTATCATATTTTAATTATATTATTATTATTTGAGTTGTTGCAATTTCTCAACATTACTGCCCTTGGATGGGCTGGGATTAGGATCGGTCGACATGGAGAGGGAATTTATCCTGTCCCACACTCGACTCTATAACGATAGGAACTTTCTCACGAGATGGCAGGTTTGTAGAATAGTTGCTTTTGCATTGTGCAGATTATATTACAAAAGAGTCCTAAAGCTGTTACATTTTCTTCTAACTTTCTGGTTAAGATTCCTGCAGCTGAGATTATCAAAGGCAAGATGGTCACGCTTTCAAGTTTCCAGAGTCGTTTACCTCAATAGCAAGATTTTGATATTTTCGGATTTTCTCTGTTTTTACTTTTCTAAGATTGTGGGACAGAGGGAATCCAATATCTACGATCCAAGCTCTTCGAGATCGCTTTTCAATAATAAGGATGTCAGGCCTATTATGTTCCACAGTCCTATCTGTGAGTATAGGCCGGTCCCAGTATAGTAAGGCCTCACTCGACTCAAGTACAGACGCAGGAGTATATTTATAATAAGGTGGCAAAATATCCAGAAGTTTGTATTTGTTGGCAAGTTTGGAGTGAATTACTTTAACCACACTGTTATGACTGTTTAGATAGTCATTATCGGCCAACACAGAGCATCCCGCGATTACATGTTCAATGGAATCTCCAGACTTACATCATCTTCTACATTTATCAGGAGTGTTTAACTTTAAAATTTTTCTTTCGTAATTTTTTGTTCTTATTACTTTGTCTTGAATTGATATTATAAATCCCTCTGTTTCGGGAAATAAGTATCCTTTCTTAGGGAATATTATTATTATTCTTTTCTCTCCTTTTGAAGGAGGTTTATACTAAACTATAAAACGGCTATAAATAGCAAAGATGATAGCTTCTATATATTTGATGAGGGAAGGTTCAGGAACCTCCGGACTGTCGCACACGTACCGAGCAGTACAGCCTTCTTCACCGTCGTGATAATACCCCCTCCGAAAATGGCCAGCTCCTTCCTATAAGTTCTTAGGGACCGTCTTCGGGACGACACCAGCCGCAGACATGACAAGGGCCACCATCAACACTCTATCTTGTCTCCACATTTTCTTAATTTCTTCTGCGAGCTCAAGATACTTATTTAATTTTTCACTATAGTTTTGTTGGAGATTATGCGTATTTGGAATGGTGATGTCAATAAGGTATGTCAGTTTGCTATTCTTTATGGTGAGTACAATATCAGGTCTATTATAGTCTACAAACCTTATTTTCAAGTACACTTTCCGGAGTATACTCATAGTACGGAACTCTAGTGTTTATTTGTAATTATTATTATTATTATTAAACATTGTTAAGTGCTTAAATTTTTGAATTTCTTCAAAGACAGAAGGGCAATGGCATGAGGATTTCTTTAGAAATTCAAAGTCTGCTTCTAACGTCAATTTCAATAAAAACTACTATCATGTGATAGAAGCAGAAGTTCAAATTAATCAATTTTTTGATTGAATAATTAAACAATTCGTATTCACCTGAACTTTTCCATGAAAACTGCAATGCGTTTTCAGATGGCAAATGCGGTGATTATCGGTCGAGGAGGCAGATGTTCTCCCTCGAAGTAGGAGCCAAGCCGTTTGCTCTAATCCGGATGAAGAGGGTGCAAGTGGTGATTTGGGCTAGGAGTGCGCGGGGTCGGTGGGTCGGAGGGTCGGTGGGTCCCGTCCGGGCAGGCGCCGCCCGCGCCACAGCAGCCACAGCAGTTGGCGCGAGAGGGTGTCCAACCCCTAGCACTATGGCCTACAACGAACTGGGCTGATGGCTCCCCACCCCGAATGAGTGCGGGTGACATCGCCCTCCCACCTCTCCTTGTTCCATCTTCATCATTATCACCATCATTTTCTTTACCATCAACGGGCGGGAGTCGTGGCGAATACGTTTTTATGTGCGATGACGCGACTCGTGAATTTATTTCCGTTAATCTTATTCTTTCTGCATGATGTCTCACCGGAAAACGTCAGTGGGGAGAATCACCTTGCTGCGCCACCCAATTATGACGATGATGAGAATAACGATGTCGGATCTCTGCTATCGACATTGCCATCTGACGCTGTGGTTAACGGCTCAGGTAAAATATTTTTTATGACGTCACGTGTAGTACTATCGATTGATCAAAATTTCCCCAAATTTAACCGTGATCATGTTGAGCCTTATGAACCTCTAAACCCAGGTATTATTGTCTTTAGATTGCGGACGTCCAAGGCTTTTCAAGTCTTGTTTCGCTCTGCTTAGTTCCAGTAAAATCAATATACTAGGGCGCATTTCCACCAACGAGATTGCGAATTTTACGCCTTCTATTTAGAGTAAACACCAATCCAATTTTTTTAAATAATTTAATTAAACAAAAGCTTTGAAAAACAATAACTTTATTCTCAGATTAAAACTCCCTATGGTAAATAATGCACTTTTTTATCGTTTGATAAATATTTTTTAATGATTTTCTATTTCAGAATAAAGTACACTAATTATTGCTATTAAAAATTATTCCTAAAAAAAAATCAGTACAGTAGTTATTAAAGAATTTTGTTTATTATGTACATAGCTACATAAATATAGACACAGTTAATCATGAGATTCTATAATATTTGAATAAATTAAATTTAACTATTTTATGAGAATATTTTATACCTATTATTATATTTCTCAAAACCATTTGAATTCTATAACTTTAAATTTAAAAAATAAAATGGGAATATGGGATGAGAGTGAGTCATTTAGAGAGGTCAAAGAGCTGGTTTGGGTCAGAGCCGAGTGGAGACGGGTGGTTGTGTCAAACCAGTCTTGTGTATTCAATGATTATGATTGTGTCAAACCAGTCTTAGGATTGTGTACTCAATGATGATGATAAAAAAAATTGGATACTTACATATTTTGAAATGCTTATATATCTACAACCTAACCCTCAATTTAGTACACTGGGCTCGATTTGAACCGTTTAAAGAAATACGGGAAAACTTTATTATACACTACACATATTCCGGGTCACAAATTGCAAAAATACATGTAATTTGCCTGAATTTATGACATACATATATAACAAAATATTTTCTTGGATTTTTATTAAAAATAAATAAATAATATGTGACTTTCGTTATATATTGCATTTTTGATTGTCTCAAGGGTCTAGACTAGTTGCCCGGAAAGCGTACTAGTGCTTGGGTTCGACTCCCGAGGGGACAAAACCCTCCTACATGCAATATAAACATATCTATTAATATCTTTGATAAATGACCTAAATTCATGTTCTTAAAATAAATAATATTGTTTAATTACGATTAGTAAAACCTATCAATTATTATAAATATTCAAAATCCACGATCTCAATTCACACCGTATTTTTAATTACAAAATCTACCGTGTATATACATAGTAATGTTCTTGATTCTAATACATGAAATATAAATATATTTTTTTAAAAAATCAATAAATTATAAATAATATTTTAATGCATTAAAAGTTTTCCAAAAATTACTGCATTTATAAAGACTAAATTATATATATATTATCTTATATCTACAACATGTTTTGATATTCACTTGAATTATATAATTAGGAAATATATATGTTGTTATTCCGCTGCTAATAAGAGATTGACAAGTTCTAGTTCAGCCTTTTCTAATAGATGCATGCAATATTAGGATTGAGCTGACTTGAATAAGTTAATACAGGGGTGTTCAACCAGTGGCCCGTGGGCCGCATGCGGCCCAGCACTGCAATGAGTGTGGCCCAACATAAAATCATAAACTTCCTTAAAACATTGAGATTTATATTAGATGTAGGAGGAGGTATCAGCCAAAGTTGGATGCGCTGGGTTCAATATAACAACATTGAGATTTATATGTAGAGATATATTTATTCCCTTTTTCGAACTATGAATGTATACCATATTTATACAATACGTAAGTTTTTTTCAAGAATAAAGTTCACTAAAAGCTCAACTATATAAGATAAAATAATAATAATAAAGTTTCGAATATTTAAAAATTCTTCTTCTTCTCATATTTTTATTTTCTAAAATATTTATTATTTCAATAATTTAATAAATGTATTATGTATTTCAATAATTTAATAAATTTCAATAATTTAATAATTTAATAATAAAGCTTAGCAAACAGGAAGTTGCTATTGAAGACATATGTATGGAGCATAGCCATGTACGGGTGGGAAACCTGGACAATTGGAAAAGCGGAGAGAAAGAGATTGGAGGCTTTCGAAATGTGGTGCTACAGAAGAATGATGAATATCAAATGGATGGATGAAATTACAAATGAAGAAGTTCTTGGAAGAATCGGAGAAAGAAGAACCTTGTGGAAGAGTCTGAAGAAGAGAAGAGGTCAGATGATGGGGCACACACTGAGACATGGGGGACTGCTTAGGGATATCTTGGAGGGGGAGGTGGGAAAGAAAAGGGGAAGGGGAAGACCCAGATTAGAATATTTCAACCAAATAATTGGGGATATGGGATGCCAGACATTTAGAGAGGTTAAACAGCTGGCGGGGGACAGAGTCGAGTGGAGACGGATTGTTGCATCAAACCAGTCTTAGGACTGTATACTCAAATATGATGATGATGATTTATATGCTACGTCACTAACCAAATATATAGTTATATTATTCTAGTACAAGGTGATAAGGAATTGGGTTTTCTAGAACAATCACAATTAATTGATAATTTCTCTCCTGGACTAAAACTTGTCAGGACTTGTCTTTTAGATCTTTGCAGGTTCTTATATGTCAATAGATAATGGATAGTCAGGGATTATTATATCCTTGGCCCTTTTAAAACATAAATTATCATTCCTCATATCCTTCTTTAATCCCATTCGATTTAAACGTGGCGCAATATAAAGTCATAAAATTCCTTAAATCATTGAGATTTGTATGTAGATAGTGGAAAACACACAACAATTTGGCCTGATAATTTTTTTTCTCTAAAATAAGAAATCTGAATATCTACTGTGATGTTTTAGAAAAATAAAAGTGCTAATTTTAAATTTTGAATCTGGATCTAGATTTCATGATTTCCGAAAAAATAATTATCATTTTAATAAAGATAAAAGTAAATAAATATTATATGAAATATTCATTTACTAAGAGTTAAGATTTCTAGGTCACTTGTTTCACATTAAAAATTTACCTCTTTTATTTTTTTAATTTTTAATGTGAAACAAGTGACCTAGAAATCTTAACTCATAGTAAATGAATATTTCATATAATATTTATTTACTTTTACCTTTATTAAAGATGTTTCGCCTTGCACCAACACCACAATCTCTATTAATTAATCATCATTTTGGTCTATTTTCGACTCCATTTTCATTAGAAATAAATTTTCTACCTGCAAACTTTCTGATTGAATGTTTTAGAACAACAATTAGATCGATCTGAAAGAAAAATTGAATATTGTCTCTTTATTAGAATTTTATTATATTAATGATCTAGCCAGGAAAAAATATAAACAAATACATAATATCACTTTTTGTAAGTATGTAATTACATATACGAGAATATATTTTCAAGTATAAAATTTAGGAAAAGAAAAATTAGAAGCTAACTATGAGCTAAAAAAATAATAAAGTTCTTACATTATTAACTATCTTTTTTGAATAACAAATATCAATAGAATTATAATATTTTATCCGCAGTGCGAGACAATTTTTTTCTTCAAATGTGGCCCGTGTAAGACTTGAGGTTGGACACTCCTGAGTTAACAGAGCCCACTGCTCACCCATCCAAGAAATTGTCCCTCTAAAATGAGTGATCGAATGGGAAATGGCTCTTTGTGAAGACCACTCTTGAAAACCATTTTATATGCTACAAATATTTTATTATTTAATTTAATTTTTTATTTGTTCTTTTTGAATTCTTAAAGTTATAGTAGAATAGAAATGGAATATTTTTTATTGATTTTCTTCATTGCCTTTAAGGAATTGAATAAATTTTGAAAAATCTATTCCGTTCACAGAATACAAAGTAAAAGCAATATTACAAATTATGTAAATGGATTCTAATTTAACTTTGAAGAATAATGAATCAATTTGAGTTGCTAATCGTTGAATTTAAATCTTTATTAATTATTTTTAATTATATATTTAATTTGAGTTTGTATACAGATATATACTTGATAGTATTCATATATAAATAGAACTCAAACAAAAGTTTATTTCTATTTTTAGTTACCTACACAACTTCAATGTTATACTATACTCATATATGTTTTATTAAAATTTAGTCACCTCTTTTTTGATTGAAGAAATGATAAAACTCAAAATATATCGTTTATGTTTATTTTCGATGAAATTCCCACTTAGTTGTTGTTTTTTTTTTATATTGCGTCAAAAATAATTCTCAAATTCAAAAGAGGGTCTGAATATGAATGCGTGACACACGCAATTTCAATGAAACATTTAAACGTGAGTGACTAACCAGATTATCAAATTACCATCGAATAACATTCGCTTCTGCTTATCGCTTTGTGTTTCCGATGTCTAAATCACGACAAATCCAGATTAACGCGAATTCCTGACTTTATTATAATCAAATAAATTAAAAAGATCCAAATTAGATAATTATTCAAGAATATGTCTCTCAAATTATGTATAGGAAATAATAAACAAAATTATCATTTCGATAATAAGTGTTAACCTTTTATAAAGTAATAACTTTTAAGGAGTTAGGGCTCACCCCCGAAATATATCGAGTTCAAAACTCAATTTTGTTTTATTTCTTTTTTTGTGAAACCTACCTAGCATCTTGCTCAAGTTTTATTATTATATTATAAAGTAGACCTATACGTATCTAATACATTTTCTTTTAAGTAGATAAAGGGTTTATATTATAGTCCAGGGGTGGCCAAGTTAATTGATAGTCCGAGCCATTTTTCAAAATTTGAAATGTTTCGCGAGTCACAATTAAATACGTATTTAAAAGGTATGCAAAAAAGATATTAAAAAAAAATTTTTTTACAGAAATTATATTTATTGAAAACATAAATAAAAGGTTCAAAATATGTGTATTGAATTTAAATATTAAAAATTAAACACATTTATTTCACTTCTCTTGATAATTCTTTAAAATTTGGTGAATAATTGGTGACAGCACTTCACAGTAATTCTTTGAGATGCTGGTTAGTTAATACTGATCGGTGTTTGGATTTCACGAATTTTAAAGTGGAATAAAATGATTCACATAAGTACGTTGTTCCGAATATTGAAATAATTCGACAAGCACCATTTTTTAATTCAGGATACTTCGATTCTGGTACAAATTTCCAAAATTCGGTAATCGACGTCGACTTATATTTTAATTGTAGAGCTTGATCTTCTTCTATTAATTATAATTCTCCAGATGCTTTTTGGGTCATAATTATACTGGAAATGGAAAACTCACCTTGAAGTATGTTAATTTCAAATGGATTCAGAAAAAAATCTAGAGACGATTTAAAATATTTCAAGTCTTGAAATCTATATCGAGAGCCACAAATAATCCTTCAAAGAGCCGCAGGCTGGCCACTTCTGTTATAGTCTCTGTCATTATCTACTCTTATTAAACGAGCACAAATTGTATATATAGTATATATCCGATCGGGTTCTCGAAAACGTCTCTAACGATTTGGATGAAATTCACGGGTTAGGTTTTGTGTTGGACATTCGATCTGTCACGATCTCATCTTCGGCTAAGTTGTTTTTGATAGGTTTTTTGTTAATTGAAATTGGATCCGGGGCGGGGTTTCGGGAATTAATATATAGCTTTTAACTGAAACAAAAAGTTACCGAGCATTTCTCGGCAGCCAGGTACTTCCAATTAAATTAGAAAAACACTTTTTTATCTAAATAATTTTATCCAATCCACAGTGATTTGTGTGAACGGGTGCAAAGTTCCTTAAATGATATTCACACTAGTTTTTGAGCTAAAGCGTACACAAAATTTGGTAACCTATTAACTAACGTACTAACCAACTAACAGACATTTTGACAAAACAATTCATATCTCGTAAATGTTCACTAATTAGGGGGTTTTTTTTAGATCAAAACGCCATGGTTTTGCTCAATTTTTTTCTATCAAAATAGTTGAATAACATAAAAAATAATAATAATAAACTTCAACAAGAGAAATTGATTTAGAAATAGGCGAAATGAAATGCAAAAATCACACCGAAAGAAATAGCCGTTGATATTTGGTTGTTATTTTAAAAAAAGACTCGAAATATTGTACGGTGTATGTGAATTGACTAATAATAATTTTCATAGTTAAAACTATTTACCTTATAAAACTGAGTCACTATGTGAAATGGACCAATAAGAGAGAGAGGGAGGGGGGATTAGAAAGATAGAGATTCCCCTGTTTGTTCTGGGTTATGCATTCTATCGAACGCTCTGAATTGCGGGTTGCATCATCAGGCGTTAAACATTAAATGTTATTAATATTATTAATTAGATTAATACCTTATGTTTTTGAATATCACTAAAATAAAATAAAAAAAAAAAAAAATAATAATTTGCAACGAAATTTTCTCTGGATCTCTTAATTGAAAGTAATGGAAGGCAGCCCATGGGTAGTGAGAAAAGAAAAAATTAACACATATCGAAATAAAGTGTAATTTATTGAATTCCTTCTTCCTTTCCTTTCAAATCGACGTTTCGGAGGATTCTTCCCTCCTTCTTCAGGGTTTCAAGGGGTCAATGAAGGAAACAAATAAAATGCTTCCTTCCTGTTTCCACAGGAGTGTTTAAAACTTTTTTCTTCCTTAGCAGAAGCATAGAAAAACAATTTTTTTCCCCTCTTCTTAATTATTAATTTTTTTCTTCTTCAGAGATTCGAAGGGTCAATGAAGAAAACAAACCATATGCTTCCTTGTTCTCTCCTCAAAAAACTGCTGGATCTTGTTTGTTTCCTTCATTGACCCTTTGAAACCCTGAAGAAGGATGGAAGAATCCTCTGAAACGTTGGTTGAAAGGAAAAAAAGAATGATAGTCCAATAAATACATCTTATTTGGAAATGTAATAATTTTTTCTTTACCTGCCTTCTATTAGTTTACAACAAAAAAATCTACAGTCCGTCTCTCTCCAAATAGAAAATTTCTTCAAAATTTTTTTTTAATGATATTTAATGCAAGAAGAGGCATATCAGGAAGATGCAGCCCCTATGGATCTCGAAAGACCCTTGCATTACCTAAGAGAATTGAAAATTGATCAATCGAAAGGGTGGAGGGCCTGGAAGCGTAGGTGTTTATGCACTAGAGTTTTGAAGGATTGAAGGTTATTGTCGAGAAAGACAGAGGCCGGAAGAGACATATGATGTCAGCATTTAAAGAAACTCGACAATTTTATTACCATTACCCAGTAAATAAATCAAGATTCTATTAGTAGGAATAGAAAGCTTGTATTTGAAGTTAAGATTTTTACAGTTTCAAGGTCCTGTGACTTCAAAAAAGTGGTTTTTAAAAATGTCTTTTTGTTTGTGATTGCGTGCATGCGCTCGTAACCAAAATGTTATTGCTATCTCGTTGTTCAAACTATTATTATTAAATTTCAAATTTAGATTTTGGCTAATTTATAAGAAAGTAAGGTCGGCTGATTTTTTGTTATTTTTTTTTTTAGGTATTTTATTCCCCCCTTTTTTTTTGAAATTTCTCAAAAAGTGTTCTATAAAATAAGAAAATTTGAGTAAACAGAACGTCTTACCTGTTACATAAAAAGCCTCTCTTGTAAACATAAAACACCAATTGATGTCAATGGAAAATTCTATCCCCAGAAAAGCACAAGCACTGTTAAAAAGAATAAGATGGAAGTAATTGGAAGCTTCCTTCTTTGACCCTTTTAAACCGCGAAGAAGAAGATAAGATCCCTCAAAATGTCGGTTTTTAAGAGAATGAAAATGACGTTCTGACTAAGTAAATTTACTCAGAATTTATAGTTTTCGTTATCCTTGCATTTCCATCAATTCTCCATTGAATTCTAATAGTCTATTTTCAAAGAAAGTACTTCTAATTTATTATAAAGAGAAACAAAGGGGTTGTCCTCTGATTGATACAAATTAATATACACACATACTTATATACCAAATATATATTATTTATTTGTTTGAGACTATAGTTTCGAAGGTTTGGCCTTCATCATCAGTCTTTTTTAATTATAAATATTATTTTTCATGGGGGTCAGTATCGCGTGGATATTGAAAATGTTTGTTCTTACTTAGCCTACAAGCCAGTTAAACATTATTAAAGCAGAGGACAACCTGTTTGTTTCTCTTTATGATTCAACAGCTCTGCTACTCTCGGCAAAATAAAAACTTTTCAATCTAATTTATTAGATAACAAAAAGTAATCCCTAACAAGGGACGTGTTTCCATTACAGCCAAAATGCCAACTATAATGGAAATTCGTTCAATGTTAGGGACTACATTTTTTTCAAACAAATTGATTGGCAAGTCAATAATAAAAGAAAAAACATCAATTATACTTTCAATTGCCTTGTATATTCCTCAATAAAGTTTAAAATTGACATTTTAACAGACAGTACAATAGCTTATTATATCTGATCCTTATTCATATTTAAACTTTCCAAATATGCTTGCTGTTTAAAGCCTAGTTTACACGGACTTATTACTTGCCATTAGTACTATTCCATTTACTAAGCATTTAGCAGACTAACTGATTAGTAGTGGTTCACACGTCTCTTCTAACAACTCTAATTAGTGTATAGTGAAAGCTGCAAGATGGCAATTCGAGTTGTCAATATACAGGGTGGGACATAAAGATCTCCCACATTTTGAAGAAATATAAAAAATGAAAAAATTTAACTAGAAACAAACTGAATATATTTTTGAAAAGAACATAAATTAAATGTTATTTAAACATTATGTCAGACGAAAAAAAGGGCGGGGGTTAAAAATGAAAATTCTAGCCCTTTCGACCAAACTCACCCAAATTTTGTATACATATTCTTATGAGGAGAATTTTCTAGGTTAGGTTTCACAAAAGGAAATATTAAAACAAATGTATGTTTTTTTGAGTTTGATTCACTCGATATATATTTCGGGTTATTAGCCCATCATCAGGAGTTCAAATGAAAACTGAATACAAATTTGTAAAAACATTCGACAGGTAAAATTTTGAGAAAGAAGAGTAGGTTCAGAAATTTTTTTTTTTTTTTTATAATATAAACAAAATGTTATTATTTAAAATAAAAAAAAAAAACAAAATTAAAATTAAAAACAAAATTACAAACAAAATCAAATTAAAAACAAAAAACAAATTACAAACACCAAATATGTAATCGAATTTAGGAGCCAATATATATATAACATATATAATATATATAATCCTCATAAGTTACTTATAATGTTTCACCTAGAATCGACACCTAAATCCTTAAAAATTATACATATTCTGTGGACTCCCAGAAGGCTAGAAATGCAAAAACTAACCACCCAAAATAGGGGGGAGGAAGGTCAAAAATGAACCCCTTTTTTTTGTCTGGTAATATTTAAAACGCATAAAAAAATTATTTTATGTTTTTTACAAAAATATATTCAGTTTTTTGATAGTTAAATTTTTTTCATTTTTTATGCCGCTTCATAATGTGGTAGATCTTTATGCCTCACACTGTATGTGCTACTTGCCATTAGTAATTAGAAACCATTTCTATTCACTCGCACTTACCACTCTACTAATACTAACCACTTATATTGTGTGTTTTCACGACACAGAATTAGTGCGAGTGGTTAGCACTAATGCTTAGTACTAAGCTCGTGTAAACTAGCCTTAACTTCAGCACTGATTGGTATAAATGCTGCCGTGTTAATTTTGTTAAGTACTCGTTTAGGACAGGTAGTTGGAGGCTAAGGCTATAAGTCAGATAAAATAAAAATTAATGTTGAATAAAATTGTCTCTTTAAGAATATACAAAAAACATTATCACTCTAAAGTAAATGATAAAAGCTTGATTTTTTTTTTAATTAAATCAGATTATATTATATTTATTAGATCACATTTTTAAATTAGTTTTGCTAAAAGAGTTTCTATTTTATTAAGCATTTTTCCCTTTTTCATAATTAGAAAAAAGATTAAATCAAGATGATAAAAATGATTGAAAATTGCATATTCCATTAGAACAAAAGTTTAATCAAAAGTCAATAAAGAGGATAGAAGGGAGCAATTTAAGCAGTATCTCTGTGTATCTCTTCAACAGGTTGTTTCGGGATCGATAGATCAAGATGAGTGGATTAGCTCATCTGCTGGAAAAACCGAATACCATCCTTAACGGATCTGAATACATGGGTTCTCTATCCACTCAACAGAAGCTAATTTAATTTCATTGTTATTAAATGGGCTTAATCACTCTATTCGGCGAACGTTTTTGAGCTTTGGTTTGTTTGTATTTATTTATCAACTGGTGAAATTGAACTTTTGATTACTTGTACTCCATTGTACTCTATTGTAGGCAAAGTCAGATAAAACTCGTAAATTAAATCGAGTCCCTTGTAACAATATACAAATACATATTTATAAAACGGAGATCCGATTTGTTAAGTTAAAAGTAACTTTAAGTAAAATCACGTAAATAACTTTTTAAATTACTATAAACGTTTCATTAAATAAGATGATGTAGCCATATCATTACAAAAAAATAAATAATAAATCCATATAACTTTACTATACAACCGTCACACTTTTAAAATTAAATAAAATATAAATATTTTTCTGCCTTAAAGTTTATATATATATATATATAAGTGGCGTGCGGTCCATGGATGCTGTTAATGCGGAACATCCCTAAAATTTCAAATATTTAGAGTATTTTCATAAATATACGTATATAAAGGTCGACTTCAAATTTCAGGAGGATCTTTTTTTTTTATATATTTATTTAATGTCACCGGGAACAAAGCCCATTTAGACAGCACATAGGTAGAGTAAGGAGGATCTTTAAATTATCAAATTATTATCCGTTATTTCAAATATTTCTATAAAAACATTTTTTATTTTGAAAAGTAATATTGGTTCTTGAAATGAAAAAATTGTTGCATAGTTTCAAGGGGCAATTAAAATGAATGATTTTTCGGAAAGGGTGTTGATAGAAGGTTTATTGAAGTCCCTGCCTGGTATATCTTCTAGTTCAAGCATGTAAAATACAAGTCCAGACGAGTTCTAGTCGAATACAAATTATTCTCTCTGAATAACTATTAAAATAGAAATAATACAAAAAAGGAATAAATAATGATGATTCGAGAATCTTTGGACTAATTCCCTCCTGGTATATCTTCTAGTTCAAGCATGTAAAATACAAGTCAGACAGTTCTAGTCGAATACAAATTATTCTCTCTGAATAACTATTAAAATAGAAATAATACAAAAAAGGAATAAATAATGATGATTCGAGAATCTTTGGACTAATTCATTTCTAACAACTCTCAATATATAAGATCGGAAATAATTAAGAGTGCTCTCAGCTAATAATTTTAATAAAATAGTCTCATAATTAAAAGGAGATATTATTAATTACTAATGGCCCCAAAATTAAGAGGAGGGTTCTTTCGTAAATAATTATAGATTATTTTATTAAATATTAAATATAAGAAAGGAGCAAAGCATATGGTAAAGAAGAGGCGTAGCCACGGAAGGGGGCGTGGGGGGTGGGGGTCAGAACCCCCCAAGGGCAGGTCGCATGGGATGTTTAACGACAACGACAAACCGTTGCCCATGGCAAACTAACTTGTGGTAAATATATTTCATATGTTTAATCAAGAATTATGTTCTTTTTTAATTTCTTGAAGTACCTATTTGTATTAATGAAAAAAAAATTCCCACTAAATATTTTGCTTTGTGGATTGATTCACCCTGAAAATTGTCTGGCTACGCCACTGTGGTAAAGTCATTTGGATGGCCACAGCTGTTTATTTATTTTATTTTTTGAGCTTCAAACGAGCCTCGGCCCTTCTTAGAAATGTAATTTTCAAGGATAATTTTTTCCTCTGTGTTTGGTCGGTCGATTCTGAAACGCGATGTAAGCGCTCTATCGCTGTAACTATATGTAAATTTTATCTACTTATACTTAAAAAAGAAAAAATGAACTTAAAATTCTGTTTGGATTTTTCAAAATATTATATTTATTTACATATACTATAAGGAAAATATTTATTGGTTTACACAAAGTACTAACTCTTAACTAGTTTTTTTTTAAATTAGTAAAAATAAAAATTACTTTGTTAATATATATTACGTTATTTGTGGGACTGTACAGAGGACTATTATGAATAGAAGTGTAAAGGATCACGCACAGGTTATCCAACAAATCCCCCTTGATTTAGATGGGTTTTGACCAGAACTCTGCCATTATGATTTATGGACAGTTTAAATCTTCTGTGTATTAATTACTGGCTCACTGTATGATAAATTAGTTTTCAACTTTTTTTTGTATATTTTCATAAGCTTAGTAACTAATAAATTGTTTAAATTTTTATTGAATTAGAGAATAAATAAAATTGTATTTTCCATTATTAAACGACATATAAATCAAAATTAAATAACAAAACAAAACAAGAATGGGTACATGCAATAGATTAATTAAATTCCTTAAAATAATTGAATTTTCTGAAGCTAATATACTTTCTTAAATACTTTATTAGCCTTCCAGATGTTTCTATAACGCTTAATTAAACTATTCAATTTTACGTTTATAGCATGGAGTTATTTTGCACTCTGACGCAAGCGTTTGTCGTAAATTAACAAAAACCATGGTTAATCTTTAAAATTATTCTATTTGTTACGAGTGTTCTATATATAGCTATGTAGGTATACAATTGAAAAGGTATACAAATACATACTATGAAAGTTGGATGTTTTAACTTTCGTCATCTCTGTCAGTGCTGTGCTTTTCGAATATGGTCATAAAAATATTAATTTGAGTTATCACCGGAAACATGCGTTTTGTTTCTTTTAAAGCTTTTATTTCACCATTGATTTCTTAGCCTTCACTCTTTGCGAGCATTGTTTGTATATACTAATTTGTGTAAATGAATTAATGCACAATAAACAGTAAATTTAACTGTAATAGGAGAGTAAAATAAAAAATGAACTTAAAACACAAAGTATTGAGGCCATTTTTAGATTAAAAAATAACCTTAACTACTTAGGCATTAAAATTATGGAAACAAGATGTCATAGTTCTTACTTCATTGAGATCGTGGCGACTGATAAAGGTAAAAAAAAATGTGTTTATACGAATAACTAACATAGCTTAAGTATATAAATTTTAAAGATATCGTGACGCCATCAAATCGCCGCCCACTTCTGGCAATTTTTCACAGGGAGCATTTATTAGTAAATAATCGCCCATTCAAAAGTCCAGGTTTGGCACAAAAATCTTGCCAAATCTTGCACAGCCTTACCCAAGTTCTGTTTGGTTTGAAAGCTGTTTCAAATATAAGTATTAAGTACTAATTGAATGTAATGGAAGGCAGCCCAGAGGTAGTGAGGAAAGAAAAAATTAACACACATATAAAATAAGGTGTAATTTATTGGAATCCTTCACCTTTCCTTTCAAACCGACGTTTCCGAGATTTACCCTCCTTCTTCAGGGTTTCAAGGGTCAATGAATGAAACAAATAAAATGTTTTCCTTCTTCTCTCCACAGTAGTGTTCAAAAACTTTCTTCATTTTTAACAAAGGCATGAAAAACAATTTTTTTTTCCTTCTTTTCTTAATTAGAAGGAAAAAAAAAATTTGTTTTTCTATGCCTTTGTTAAAATGAAGAAAATTTTAATTACTACTGTGGAGAAGAAGGAAACATTTATTTGTTTCATTCATTATTTTAAAACCATGAAGAAGGAAAAACATCGGTTTGAAAAAGAAAGGAGAGCGATTCCAAGGGGTACACCTTATTTATTTTATGTGTTAATTTTCTTTCCTCACTACCTCTGGGTTACCTTCCATTACATTCAATTAAAATTTCTACCAGTCCGTCTCTATCCAGAGAAAATTTCGTTGCAAGATAAGTATTAAGTTTTGTTAAGGGAGAATGGCGTGGGTTCTTGATGAAACATTTTAAATAAAGTAAAGAAAATTTTGAAAATTTTTAGAAACTTTTTAAAATTTTAAAATTTAAAATACTAGCTAGGTTTCACAAAAATAAAAGATAATAAGATTCTTGTTTCTCACTTCTCTAAGATATATATTTCGAAGGAGACAATAAGAGTGTGCCTTCTGCTGGAATTATAGAACATTTATATCGTTATAAATAAATAAAATTTATAATTCCAGCGAAAGAACTACCTCTTTTATTGTCTCCTTCAATATATAAAAATTCTGCTACTCTCGGCACAAAAACTTTCAATTTAATATATATTTCGGGGTATAAGCCCATCTTAAGGAGTTCACAGAGGAAAGATACCACGAAATATATATTGAATCGTGCTAAACAAGCGTCTTATTAAGATTGAACTCATTCGCGTCCATATTATTTAATAAATACTACATTATTAAGGTTGTGTAATATCATTCACTTTCTTTCCTACTAATTCTCCAAGGCTCGGTCATTACCCCTACACTTTTCCTAATTTACATTAACGATTTAATTTTCTTTTAATATTATTTTTGCAACACCACAATACATAGTGTTCCCTCAATATAAAATGATGTCATTGCTGTTGTTTCTTCGATCGATTTCGACCTCTTCACATCTTTATTAAAATGCAGCTTCCAAAATTTATTTAAATTTAATGCATGCAATTCAAGAGGCAATGATAAAAAATTATTATCTACCAACTTGAAGATGTTTGACGTCACATTTGCATGCGATCTTACATTCTTCAATATTTTAAAATGCAGGTGCAGAAAAACAATTCATTCTAGCCCAAGAATACTTTCTTCTTTTCAAAAATGCTAGAGTCTATTTGATTTCTAGGTGCTGCATCATTTTCATTAAACAGACACTAAAACTACATTTCTCATTAAATAGATCTCAATATTTTACCCCAGTATAAGATGTATAAATGACTATTATTAAAGGCATATCTGTTCCGAGAAAGAATTTCTCTCTTTAATAATAATTTATTGTCATTTTACAAAGGCCTCTATTAATCATTTTTATTTTGTGGATATTCTCTATAATTCCCAATTGAATTAATCATTTTTTGCATTTAGAATCGCCGATTGCGATGTGAATTATAATAAGAATAGTCTAATTTCTATTTTAATCTGTAATAGGAATAGGAGGGAGTGGACAAAAATTAAAAAACACAGTTTTTATTAAATGGACCAGATGTTTCGTCAATTTATTTTTACTTCCTCAGTGGCCCAAAATAAATAGACGAAACGTTTGGCTCATTTAATAAATACTCTGTGTTTTTAACTTTTGTCCAATCCCCTGCTTTTCCCGTTACAAATTTATTATGGACGCGAATGATACAACATTCTATTTTAATGATTTGTAGGCTACACTTTCGTATTTTGCTCACTGAACCAGTATTGAATTAACAATATTTTTTTTTTAATAAAATTTTTTTTTATATGTAATCCGATACTCGAATCGAGGTCGAAAGCCCGAACATAACAAACATGTAATAAATGTGAACAGACATGTTTGATGAAAAAATAAAAAGTACAATTCTCGCACGAAAAGATAATTTCTCCGATATTTTGTACTTTATCATTTCTGTTTTTGGACGACGTTAAAAGGCTCTGTAGTAAATTAAATAACCTTCTCCAACAAGGCAAATCTAACCCGAGGGCAAGTATGTTTGAGAATCACATTCCCCATCTATCTTATCTTAACAGGATTGCTCCCCATACGCTCTAAATTAAAAGGAAGTCACTTTAATTAAATTCTGCCAGGAGAAAAAAATACTATGTGATTTTCTCTTTCTCTCTCTTATGATATATCTATTTCTATATCAGTGGCGGACGGTGACTTTTCAACCAGGGGATGCTATCCAAAAAATAGACATTCGTTTTAAAAATTTTATTTTATTCTTCGCTCCTTTTTGAAAAATTTATTGATAAACGCATCAAAGTATTTTTCGTTATTTTTTTTCAAATGTAACATTAGATTTTTTTATCAAGTGATATTTAAACAGAGCGGATAATCTATATTCTGGTGATGTTTCAATTCTTTTCATAGTTGAAAACTGACTGATGCGCTCTTAGATAGTGCAAATTAAATGTATTAAATCACCCATAAAAATAAATATTTGGTCATTGTGCTTTAAAATGTCTGAAACACGGAGAAAAATATTTTTCAATTATGATTTTTTTATCTCTTTGTCTGAATTCCGATACTTACCCACTATAGCCCAAGAACAGAAAGTCAAAAAGTTCGTCTGTATCAATACATAATACTGATTAGATTTTAGAATATCTGGTTCAAAAGGCAGAAAATATTTTATTCTATTGAGATTTTAAGAGGATTTTATATATGTATAGTAGAGCCATAAATGAACAATTTATATTTAAGTTTATTAATAATTACTAGGGCAGCTCTAGTGCACCTAGTCTTGAAAAAAATTTCACTTTTTTTTATTTATTAAATATTTAATGTGCTAGTGAGCGATGCTTTCAATAGAATCTGATCGATGAAAATAACTACAAAGAGCGCGGATAGAATGATCTCTCTTTCTTTAGAACTAAACATTTGCTTATGCTATTGCAAAGAGGCCAAATACAAGTTCAAATATGTTTCAGACTATTAGAGATTAATTTCTTAATTTCTATTATTCTAGGAATGGTCTTTTGCACTCTGACCAAAACGATACTGGTTATAGAGAGAGAGAGAGAGAGAGAGAATATTCAATTGGAGTTCAAAGCAAATACTTTTGCCCAAACATCTGTAAGTTCATCTTTCACGATTAATTTTTTTTAATGCAATTTATATTTTTAAATGAATGTCATGGGTTGAGTACCTATAAATTAATTCACTTTTTAATCTCATAAAATCCAAGTATTTTCCACAAGATAGCTGAAGTGATTAAAATAGGAAATCTGGAATAAATTTGTTAACATTAAAAAGCTCCGTAAATTTTAAATTTCTTTAAGTGAATTAGTTGTTTCGTATTTATTGAAAGATTTTTTAAAATTTTACAAATTTAACTCTTGATATTTTGGAATTTGGGGGATGAACCGCATCCACAGTATCCATGGACCGCACTCCACTGATCTATATCTATATATTATATATACAGTGGATTCCCGTATAACGCGTTCCCGCAAAACACGAATTCGTATAGCGCGACGAAAAATTGCGAATACTACTCATATAGCGCGATAAACAGTCCTATATAACGCGTAAGATAAATTTAACATTTTCACTTAGTTTCTGATTTTTGAAGCTGACGAAGCAGCGGTATATAAAAAAATAGTAATAAGTAGACATTTAACGACATAAGAGAAAAATAATTTTATTCATCTTTTAATAAAAATAAAAATATATGTATGCACCTCAGTATTTAACATTTATTTACTATCGGAAGTATCAACAAATAAGTTCCAACGACGCTGTCTTGTTAATATTGGTTGTAAAGTTTCATCGCTTGAATAGTCCATAGTTTCGTCTTGATTGTTATCGTTGATTAAAACGTTACTTTTTTATTAGGGCGTGGTTGAAGTTACATAAATTGGTCTGATAATGTATGTCCCGTATAACGCGATTTCCTATTACGCGGAACCTATTCCTCCTCGCAGACTTATAGGTATATGATAAAATATGAAAAATAATCAGATGCATCGGCCAATTACACGTATTTTTTTTTTTTTTTTTTTTAAATGAAATTGATGTGAGAAGAAGATACACCAGAAGGTGGATCCCCTAAAGGCCTGTATGGGCTGGCCCCTCCATCGTGAAAAGAACAGAGCAGAAGGAAAAGAAGCCGGGATCACGAGCCAATCTCAGAAACTTAGATAAAAAACGTATGCTATATAATTTCGAAAACCTAGTTTGTAAAATATATTTTTCAGATTTTTCAATAATCTTTGTTATTAAATTAAATTAACGAACGAAAGAATTCAAAGACAAAATTGATACAGGTATCGAAATCCAAGGTCAAAAGGTCGCTATGTTAAGATTTGCCGATGACATTGCCCTTCTAGGAAGCAATAAAAAAGAATTAGAGGACGCTCTGAATGGAATTAACCAAATCCTAATAGGAGAAATCAAAATGAAAATAAACAAGAATAAAACCAAGATCCTATAGTATGTACAAAAAAAGAACAAACGAGACAGGAATGCATCTAAATTAACCAAGAAAACTCAGAAGGAGTTAAGGAAATCGCAAGCTACTCAGGAAGTAAAATAACATGGGATAGGAGGAGCGAAAACGAAATTAAATCAAGAATTGCCCAAGCAAAAATGGGGTTTAATTCAAAACTCTGCTCCTCCTCAATCAGCTTAGAAAACAGGAAGTTGCTATTGAAGACATAATGTATGGAGCATAGCCATGTACGGGTGTAAAACCTGGACAATTAGAGAAGCGGAGAGAAAGAGATTAGAGGCTTTCGAAATATGGTGCTACGGAAGAATGATGAATATCAAATGGATGGTAAAATTACAAATGAAGAAGTTCTTGGAAGAATCGGAGAAAGAAGAACCTTGTGGAAGAGTCTGAAGAAGAGAAGAGGTCAGATGATGGGGCACACACTGAGACATGGGGGACTGCTTAGGGGATATCTGGAGGGGGAGGTAGGAAAGAAAAGGGGAAGGAAGACCCAGATTAGAATATTTCAACCAAATAATTGGGGATATGGGATGCCAGACATTTAGAGAGGTCAAACAGCTGGTGGGGGACAGAGTCGAGTGGAGACTGATTGTTGCATCAAACCAGTCTTAGGACTGTATACTCAATGATGATAATGATAACGAACGAAGAAAAGATTTTTATATTATAGATAAAAAGATCAGCCGGGATTCGAACCCGGGATCTTCGCATGTGCGCTGCGACGCCTTTATAAGAACCTTAGCTCTTATCCTCTCCGCCACTGATCCCTGAATCCAAGCTAATACCTAATGTCTAAATGAATTATGAAATTTCTTTAATCTCTTCTTCGTTCATTTTTATCGGCTCTGTAGTGGCCTGACTATATTTTAAACTAATTCTTTGTTATGTTTTTACTGAGAATCCTTTAAAATAAGCTGCATTGATCCTAAGGATGCCTATCCTTATTTTATTAAATAGCGGATCAAAACATGTTGGGAGAAGTCATTGAAGGGGAAATGTCCGAAAGTCTGCCAACATCCCAACGTTTAGCATTCTAGGATCGTTACTTTTCTACTAGGTGAGAATTTAGATTATTAACTTCATTCCTTCATTTAAGATGCTGAGGATGGGAACGTTTCGTTTTTCGATTACCTAATTTATTAATGTAGTAAACTCTACGAGTATGCCAAATTTCAGCATTCTATAGTACAAGAAACTGCTAGAAAAAATGCAGTGTCAGATTTCACATTGGGGGGGGGGGGGGGGGGGGGTATGTTTTTATTATATTTAATTTGTATTTGAATTCTTAAAATTCTTATTGCAATTTTTTTGTGCATTATATATACGTTTTAAATTGAAATATTAGAATCAAAATATGTGGCTCGCCAATAATTTTAAATTCTTAATTGCTCAAGGCTGGTTAAATGGTGGGCATCTCTGACGTAAAGAATAGTCTAGGAAAGCTGTCCGCCTGTATCTATGCAACCAAAAGACGCCTCTGGAAAGTACTAGCCTACCCTACAGGCGTACTTGTTAAATGAATATTTTACATAATCAGTAGATTGAAGGAGTTATATCTGCACCGTGTACAATAAAATTCTCAGAGTACAAACGTTTCGGCCAAAATTTATTGGGGCATCTTCAGTTATTGGGCTACATAAATACATAAATCGTTGTAAACATTATTAAATATCATTCTTATAATTAGTGTTAAGGTTGGTTTTTAACTTACAATTATACACATATTACAATACCCAGATGTGATTGAACTTAGTTTTGTCAACAATAAGAAATTAACTTTATGTAGTTTGTGTTGTACTTGAGCCCAAGGCTCAGAGATGAGTGATCTTATACAAATTTTATATATATATATAAATAAATAAATCATATGACTTTTATTAGAGGTCATTTTTAATCTCATTATAATTTATACATACATATTCTAATTGACCAAATTAGGTTTAATTACTATATGTTACTTTCATTATACATTTTCCTTTATTTCATTAAATTATACTGCTTCTTGTTTTTACATTTCTCATTATTTACTTTATTTTATGTGACATTTTTTAATTTTCAATTTAATAAAACTTCAATATATATCATTCTTTCATCCTAATCAAGAGAATAGTTGACAGCCAAGGGCGGATCCAGGAATTTTTTATAGGGGGGTGAATGTATATAAGGTGCCCGATGTAAGATCTACTTTTTATCTCGGAAGTGTGTTTCTCGTGATCGAATTGTCCAAGCGGGGGGGGGGGGGTCAGAGACGCTGCCCCCACACACACACACACATATAGATCTTTATTTTCAATTTTAAAATTTTTTGAAAAAATAAATGTTTTTTTTTTACAAATTTTTTTTGCCAGGCACGGGCTCGTGAGGAAAAGGATCGCCCCTCCGCCCCCTGATCTCGCCCTTGTTGACAGCTCAGATCACACAAGATAGATGTATATTGAACAACCCTATGCAATCTCTCTTAAAATTGACTGTTTTGTTTTTTATATGTTTCAGCAAAACCCGGTTTTATAAGATCGGGTTCTTAATAGCCAAAAAACGAATTCCTTGCCTTGTGGCAACGAGAATTTACTGATGTTGGTTGAGTTTAACTAGTCTAGAATCTTCATTTTTTATCTTTCCGCCTCATTTTAAGTGTTTATTTTCAAAATAAAACGAAAATGTCAAAAATTAACTTTGCTTCTAATGAAGATGTAATTTTTGACATTTTCGTTTGAAAATTTTTGAAAATAAACACTTAAAATGAAGGTCAAAAATGAAGATTCTAGACCATTGAACCAAACTCAACTAACATAAGTAAACTCTAGTTGCCACAAAGGTATTCAGTGAAACGCGTTTTAACTAGTAAGAACCCGTTCTTACAAAAAACGGGTTTTTACTGCAACATATACATATTAGACAACCCTATGCAATCTCACCTAAAATTTACTGTTTTGTTTCCTGCTAGTTTTATATATAACTATTAATCAAGTACTTTGGCAGGTATTTGGACAGGAAGGTGCAAATCAAAAGATTGTCATTGATTTTCGCGATGTTTCACCAACTTTATTTTGGCTTCATCAGGCGTCTCAATGATTATGATATTAAGATATAACAGATGTGCACATATTTATTTATGAATATAATCAATTATAATTATTTTTTTTCTTCCGAACAATGATCCAATTGATATAAAAAAGAAAAAAAATATAAATATATTATAAAAAAAAGAATTAATTATAATTGATTTTATTCATAAATATGTGCACATCTGTAATATCTTAATATTAATCATAATCATTGAGACGCCTTATGAAGCCAAAATAAAGTTGACGAAACGTCGTGAAAATCAATGTCAATTTTTTGATTTGCCCCTTCCTGTCCAAATACATGCCAACGTATTTGATTAATAAAATAATATGGATGCTATGAACTTTAATTTACATATAATATTTCGGCTATAGATCTTTAAAGTAATGGTCAATTTTAACCAATATTTGTGTATTATCATAATGTTTAAAATAGATAAGAATGAGCCCCAGAATCGTCAAAAGAAGTGGAAGAAATTTCAGTCGAAATTAGTTTTGGAAAAGAGGGAGGCAGATATTTCCAGTCTCTAGAAGTAATAATGATTCACTGCTCGACAAAAATTTAACAAAAATTGCTCCTCGTAAACCTAACAGTGGATTCCAGTAGAATTTTCTACGCTGATTATACTGCAATTTCACGATTTTTTACAACACGTCACAGTTTTGAGACATTATCGCTCAAAATGACGAAAAAGGCTATTTTGACCTATTTTCGACTCCCATTAAATATTAAACATCAATATTTGAAATCAAAATATTTTGTTGACGTAATAAAACAGCTTCCTCTTCGATTTTCAATTTTCCACTTGTTTTTACCTCAATTAGAACTCGAGTTATAACTAAAAATCTAAAACCTTCTCTTTTTATCTATGTTTTTTAACCGACTTCAAAAGAGGAGGAGGTTCTTTTTTTTATCTTTTATAAACACGTAGTATTAGTTTTTTAGTTACAACTCGAGTTCTAATTGAGCTAAAGACAATTGGTGATTTGAAAATCGAAGAGAAAGCTGTTTTCTATTACGTCAACAAATTATTGTGATTTCAAATATTGCTGTTTAATATTTAATGGGACTCGAAAATAGGTTAAAATGCCTTTTCGTCATTTTGACATGTTGTAAAAAATTGGGAAATTGCATTATATTCACCGTAGAAAGCTCTACTGGAATCCATTGTTAGGTTTACGGGGAAAATTGTTGTCTAACATTGTTATCGAGGAGTTTGCAAATGTATTATTGATGATCGTTTGAAAATCGGGTATCTCTTACAAAAAAATAAAACTTGAAGGTACGATTTTTATGACGCGTCTGAAGTCTGAAGTCATTATATGACGCAAAACAGCGCTATAGTTAAATCTGCTGGAAAGGTTTGCTTTCATGCGTCATCTGGCTGGTCATGTGTGACGCAGGTCAGTAATGCGGGGCATTCAACCTCCATGAGCAGTAGAGACGCAGCCTCAGATGCTATATTCGTTCAAATTAAAATGAAACAGTTCGAATGAATAATTTATATAATGTTTAAAATTATATTTATTGATATTAAACTCAATGCAAATATATACTATTTAGAGAGGCGATTCATTTCTCTTTTAATGAAAAATGAAATTTATGAAAAGGAATTCTGTTTAGGCGTCTAGGGGCCCAATTTTAACAGCTAACTTCTTATCATTATATTTTTTTTTTCTCTCATTCACGTTCGTTTTTATTTCTTTCCTTCTCCTATAGAGACAATAAAAGAAGAAAAAGATAAATTGACATTTGTAGACTGCTTTCGTTTTCGAATAGAATTGAAACGAATCGAGCACAAAGGAGTCGCTTAACAAATGTACCTTTAAATCTTTATTTGATTTTGCGGGCTATAAAAAGACTTCAAATGATATTTATGGAAATTGATTATATTTTAGTTGGCTGGCTTAAGTAAATATATAACTATATATATTTGTTAAATAGTAATCTATAAGCAAAATAATATCATATCTTGCGTGACCTGAACACACCACAACAGTTTCATTTATTTCGCTTTAATAACACGATCTCTTTGCAGAGATATATAGGCCAAAGGATATTTATTCCCCCTTCATTACGCAGAATGCCACACTTACGCTTCAGACACAAAAGGGGACGACTTCGAAAAGAGAGACACCATTGGGAAGCATCAAATATACGAGTCCGAATTTCGAAAAAACAATACATTATAGAATCAGTAACCTGTCTTTGCACACCCTGCCGTATATTTTGAATACTGGCTGCCCATTAGGTCCTCTCTCCCATACGTAATGTTCAAAACACATTCGTAATTAAACCAAAATAAAGAATATTCATTATTAAAATAGGTTTGAAGTTTTTCTTTTGGAGACGGACTGATATACTACAGGATTTGGATGAAGGCAGCCTGAAAATAAACAATAGAATAATATCCATAAGGGGACCAACAAACAAATCGTCCTCCTTTAGGGAGGACAGTCCTTCTTTTGTAAGCTGTGTCCTCCCCCTACATGTCCTTCTTTTCGATATTTTAAGACTAATCTGTAAATCTCCGTATTTGATCAAGATTATATAGATATTAAAGATAAATTCAATATGAAGACATTCTTTGTTCAGATATTTCCAATATATTGTTGAAAGATGATACATTGACAAAAAATATTCATTCAATGGAAAAGTACTCATTTAAATAAAAATTAATAGGCATGTCAACAATATAAAATGTTACAAATGTTTTTACTATTCATTTATCATAATGTTGTGTATTATTGTTGCAATGAATAAAATGTTTATTTTCTTTACGACATTTTTGTCTTTAATTACTTAATTTGTGTTCTATTTTTCCTTGTAAAATAGTTGGTCACCTTAATATCCAACAAAATATCATTTATTAGATAAGTTTTTCCCTTTTATTGTTGTTTCGAAACCAATGTTTCGGAGGATTTTCCCTCTTTCCTCAGGGTTCAAAAAGGTCAATGAAGGAAGTTATATAACACTCTTTCTTCCTGTCTCCTCCCTAGGTGTTAGTTGGTGTGCAGATAATACTTTACGACTTCCTATCATCAGTAGATTACACTCTATTCTATTGGTGATAGGAAATCGTTAAAAATTATCTGCACACCAACTAACACCTAGTGAGGAGACAGGAAGGAAGAGTGTTATATAACTTCCTTCATTGACCTTTTTGAACTGTGAGAAAGTATGGAAAATCCTCCGAAACGTCGGTTTCGTAACAATACTAAAAGACTTTTCTAATAAATGATTATTTATAAATTAGGAAAGAGAGGAATTCGGCCAGTAAATGAGGCATCTGTTGAATAAAAACTTCCAATTGTAGAAAACAGTTTCGGCTTTAATTATATAATGCCATCTTCATAATGAGCATAATATGCATGAATATTACTGGATGAATTCCTCTCTATCCTAATTTATAAATTTTTGGACAGCCATCTTTCCTTCATCAGTAAATGATATTTTGTTGGGTCTAGTTCTTTTGTTTATTTCCGGGCTGCATTCATCCAAATCCTGAGATATTATTAAATAGTTATCCCGGTCCGCCACACAAAAACACTAATATGTCTAGAGTGCTATTACAAATTTATAAACAAAAAACTGAAGGGACCACCGAATGGAAAAGAGTAAGTTTAAACAACACTCTTCATTATCTCGTTACAATTTCACCAATCATTTACAATATAATACAACAAAACAAATGAATTGAGATGGCTACAATATGGGCATTCCAACAATCACAAACGATTGGACGGCCATACATTTACTTAAGAGTTACCTGCTATATAAACAGTTAACTTCCGAAATCTGGGCTGTGGTGTTTTCAGCATAAATTCACATATGATTCACCATAGCCTCTGTGCCTTGTCTTTATTTTCTTATTAAAATAGGATTTCAGCACAAAACCTTGTGTAAACTTTCTTTTAACAACATTGTTGGTTTTTCGGAACAATATCTAGAAGTATGTTCAAATAGACCGTGCTTAAATAATTTCAAATGAGAATATGAGTCAATTGCAGATTGCAGTATATTTGGATAGATTTAAAAAAAAAAAAAAAATATTAAATGAAAAAAACAACTATTTTTCCGGTTTTATAGTAAATAAGTCGGCTAATGATAATTAAAACAACATTAGTTTAATCAAATAATAAAATAATCATTATTTTCTTAGCTGTTCTATGATTATTATTATTCTTTTAAAGTATTTTCTTGCAGATGCCTTGATGATTAGGTTGATGATCTGGTAGATGTTTTTTGTTTTGACTACACCTGAGAAAATGTGAAAATAAGTTGACATTTTCTAGTTTATTCATGATGTTTCGGCATGGCCGCGACACTCCTACATTACACCCCCTTCCTTTATTTCAATCGGATTAAAAATTTGACACAACTAATAACTCATGACACTTGATAAATACACTAATTTTTTAAAAAATCGTTAGAGCTATTTTTGAGAAAATAAAAAAAAAAAAACGAAAAATCTTTCATGTAAATGCCCACTTCCGGTCGTCCAATTTAAACTAAAAGCTTGATGTACTCCTTCTAGCCCAGAGGTGGGGAACCTGGGGCCTTTTTGAATTTCTTATGTGGACTCGAAATGATTTTGAAATAAAGAAAAACTGAATTTAAAATAAAAAAATTGAATTTAAAATAAAAAAAAAAAATTGAATTTAAAATAAAAAAAAATTGAATTTGAACAGCAATAACTTTACAAAAGTTACATTTATTGGTATTGAAACTTATGTGGCCTCCTTTGTTACTGCTATTTTAAATGTGGCCTCTCAGGGTAATAAGGTTCCCCAACTCTGTTCTAGTCTATATGAAGCTTAAGTTTCGAATTTCGTATCTCTGAGACTTATGGTTGCAAAACGCGGGGGGGGGGGATTCTTACGTACGTACGTAAACATCAACTTCCGGTTTTTCTATTTTAGCCAAAATCTTGTTATACTTCTTGTAGTCTCTAAATAGATTATACTGCTATTTTAAATGTGGCCTCTCAGGGTAAAAAGGTTCCCCACCTCTGTTCTAGCCTATATCAAGCTTAAGTTTCAAATTTCGTTTCTCTGAGACTTATGGTTGCGAAACGCAGGGGGGGGGGATTCTTAAGTACGTACGTAAACATCAACTTCCGGTTTTTCTATTTTAGCCAAAATCTTGTTATACTTCTTGTAGTCTCTAGATAGATTAAGTTTCAAATTTTAAGGCTCTGCGATTTTCCGAAGATGAGATATGAACGATTAAAATATTTATTTTACGACACTCCTAATTTACAACCCCTTCCTTTAATTCAATCGGATTAAAAATTTGACACAACTATTAACTCATGACACTTGATAAATACACTAATTTTTTAAAAAATCGTTAAAGCCGTTTTTGAGAAAAAAAACGTAATAAAGGAAGGGGGTTTAAATTACTAGTATCGCGGTGACTTCAAATAAATGAAAATGTGAAAGTCGTGTGGTGAACACACCAGTTGATTTTTAACTTATTTTCCAAATAACATTGGTAGTTTAATCCGAATAATATCTTCCCGATCATTAACCTTTATTATTTTAATGAATTCTTATTAAAAATTGTTAAAAAGATAATGATCATTACATTATTTTAATGTTTTTGTGCCTATTTTTTTTTCCCGTTGATTCATATTTCTATGTGAGATTTTTCCAATTACTTCCAATTAGAAATAAGTACTTTTTGTTTGTTTCGAAAAAACAAAAATCTAATCAAAAGTTATTTCAAGTAAGCATGGCTAAATATTTTTGCCAGCTTTCACTCGGACCTAGTGAGAAAATAAAAAGATACCACGTGTGGGGATTAAGGATCACCTTGTATAATAATCTAAAGTGATTTTTTTTTTACAATCAGTATAATTTGTTATAAGGTTTTAGCATTATATTTTAAATTTAATTATCAACATTATTAATATGAATAAGAAAATTATGCTCGTTACATTTAAATGTAAATTTATTTAAAGTAATTTATATTTATAGTAATTAAAATGTCAATCAGTTTGTTTATCTATACATCTATACGATTCATTTTAAGTATTTTACTTCTACTTTAATTGATATTAAGGAGATTGCTTTTGTTTATGTATAAATCCAAAGGTAAAACCCCCGTCTTTCTTACTCTTTAAGACGCAAGGGGACTTCGAATGGAGAGTTCTGAGCATTCGTGTCCAGCAGCAGTATTTATTGAGGTGAGGTGGTCAGTCACACGATCTAGTCGACTTTACTTTTTGAGGCGCCTGAAAAATAAATTGACTTTGTTTTTTTTTATCAGTTGGTTATTGAGCGAGAATAAGTCAGCTCCACACATGCCTGCTTTTCCAGAAAAAATAACGAATAACTACTGCAGAAATTCCATAAAATATATGTATAACATTTAGGGAAAGCGGTGTTGGTTGGTTTATAGAGAAACATATTAAAGACAGGTTTATTCTTTACCATTATTATTGTTCAGTTCCATAATCAGTATTAGATGTAACAAATCAGAGGAAAAAAGGAAACAATTAAACACTGTGTTAAATCATACGACCTAATTGGCAAGAAAAAATTGAATTACAAAGTGTTTTAAAATAATTTGATCATGATCCTGATGGAGCCACAATAAATTGGCAAAACGTTGCGATTGGTCGTATGATTTAACACGGTGTTTAATTGTTTCCTTTTTTCCTCTGATTTTTTACATCTAATTTATTCTTTACTTTTATTCAATATTTTTGATTCAAATTCAATGAAACGATCTTCGATATATCTGCCTTTTCAGGTTTTCAAGTTTTATCCTGTGCTTATTTTTATGCGGAATATTGAAGCCCCGCGGGTCGGGCGTAGAATAGACCCGCAGTACTCCCTGCTTGTCGTAAGAGGCGACTTATAGGGAAATGGGTAGATGGGACTCTTCAGCCTTGACCGGCTACCCGCCTAAGAGAAAAATCCCTAAACAGATTAGGAGTGAAGCACCTTTAGGGTCAAACTTGACCCTTCCGCGGAAGCTTCTACATTCTGGCTGACTCCAGTGTTGTTCACCTTCCCTCTCAACTCCGTCAGTTCGAACGAAAGTATCATCTATAACAAAAATAAATAATAATTATTAAATTGTTAAACAGAATGTTTCTTAAGAAAATTGATTTGTGATAAAGTATTCCAAGAAATTTCTACTGAAGTTCAAAACGCTAAGTATTTTGGTATCATTGTTGAAACAACACAGACTTAACACTTGCATTGTTGTCTATTGAAGCAAAATTGGTGTAAGAAATTGATTATGAAATATAATTGACGTTTTCGCGCGAGCTAAAGAAAGAAAAAAAGTTTCTGTAATAAAGGATTAGTCATATTTTTTTTATATATAATCATACTGATACAAGAAGAAGTTGCACCGAAAAGGTTCAACCTCTGAAGTGGACACTTTTATCTTGGAAATAAGAAGAGATTTAGTGATTGAGTCGGAGTTGAAGGTGTTGGATGCGTGTCTTGAAAGATTGAAGGTTATATGTTGCTGGGAAGACGGTCGGAGGAAGAGAGTTCCAGTCTCTAGATATCATAGGGATAAACGAGTTGGCGAATGCGTTTGTTTGGCTAGTATCCAATTTAAGAGCGTAGGTATTTATTGTTTAATTTTAATAAATTTATTATTATATCTAAATTAATAATTCTCAAAATAAAATATTTTTAATATTTTTAAGCTAGTTTGACTATAATAATTACAATTATATTAAAAAGCAAAAATGGCGTCATATTGACGTGGCCTATGGCGCCGTCGAACCTAAATCCACCACTGTTGATAATAAGTAATTTTTTAAAATAACAATTACACCTTGATAGTAATAATTTCCAAATTTAAATTGCTGAGCTGTTCTGTTTGCCTAGTTTAATTAAAAACTCAGGTCCTATAAATGATAATGAGCAGGCTTTATCATCTTAGTAGAAGTGGTGAGAAGAGCCAAAGGCTAAATCGATTGACCCTTTTGACTACGCACTTTACATCCTTTTTCCTTGATGAGGGTCTAAAATTGACTAGAGCGCTCGTTAATAATTGATGTAAAAATGTTTTCTGATCTTGTATAAACTACGAAACCCGGATCATTTGTGTATAGAAAAATAAATACGTGAATTAGGACGAGTCTTTTATAGTAACAAATTCAATATTTTAAAATAATTAAATTCCTTAATACCTTTCTCTTTTTAAGATCTATCTTTTTTCTTTTGTTTGATTGATTTTTAGCAGTCTTTCTTAAACCATTTGTTTCAAATATCTCACCACTTGTTCTCTCAAAAATTATTGAAGATAACTAAAGCCTCTTCCATATATATTATTTAGCTTTTCTAATCTCATTCTCTCTGATACTTTCAAAATATCAAGGACGTTGGAATTTCATTTTTAAACTCTGTAACAAACAGAATCGTAGTTTTTATGTTTAATATTGGAAATAATTTTTCTAATAGTGATATCTCGTAGTAAAGAAATTCTAGAGACCTATAAAATTATTCCTTTTTACTGAATAGGGGCCGTCCATAAATTACGTCACACAGTAAGGGGGGCATCTCAGATTTGGGACAAAATGTGACAGGGGGGCCCGGGGATCTTAAAAATTGTGATGTCACAAAAGCAAAATTAATAAATTTAAAAAATTTTCAAATACCTACCTATATTTTTTAGATTTCAGGTTATTATTATTTCAGTCTGTAAATTTTGGTAAAAAAAAACAATTATTAAATTATAGGGTATAAAAGTGATAGTGTGACGTCACAATACAGGGGGATTCAATGAAATTGTGACAGAATGTGACACAGGGGTCTAAAAATCTTGAAATTCGTGTGTAGTAATTTATAGACGGCCCCATATGTACAGTCGAACTCGCTTATAACGAGCCCTAATTTAATGAGGGAATAGGAAATACTTGGTTGGTACAATGTTAAGTCTATGGGAGCATAACTCGCTTTTAACGAGCAAGCCCCGGTTAGAGCGAGTAATATTTTATTTTTTGGATTGGACATTTCTCAAAAGGGGTAAATCACTGAGGAGGAAGAAGAAGTAGACGACTTGGAAAATTTGGAAATGAGTAGAGAAGAATTTAAAAATTATGTATCTGTTGACGCTAATGTTATCACTTCCGAGATACCAACTCCAGAGGATATTGCTGCTGAAATTAAAGCTAGAGCAGATAAAAAAAATAATGAAAGCGACAATGATAACGACGAATGTGATGAATTTCAAGCTGAACCGCCCCTAACACACTCAATGGCCTTTGAACGCGCAGAGAAAAACTTCAAACTTTTTTCGAAGCCAGGGGTGCAAATGACGATGTTTTTCGGGCCATGAGTCTTCTCCGAAGAACATTAAATCAAGAAAGAGACAATAAGACAAAAGACAGCTCAAATCAAATTACTGGTACTCTACAGAAATAAAAAATAAATAAATATGATATAGTAAGTATGTAGTGTGAACTTTTTCACGAACCCGTTTTTTTACGCTCACTCGGTAATAACGAACAAAGACCGCGGTCCCTTCACGCTCGTTATATGCGAGTTTCACTGTATTATTATTCGCATAACTATATAGAGATTATTTTATTTTGCTCTTAAGTAATCAAGAATCGTGAAAACGATTCGTTATATTGGAAATTTAATTAATTCCAGCAGAAGACACTCTTTTATTGTCTCCTTCAATTTAAAACCATTCTGCTACTCTCGGCAAAAAAACTTTCAATTTGATTTAGTATTCGTTCTAGCGGAATTTGACTGTATTATGGGCCACAATCAAATATTTTTTACCATACATAATAAAAATTAATGCTCTAAAAACAATATATTATCTAGCGCCTGTCGATGCAACCTGCTACTTAGAACGTTTTAACGAATGCATATCTAGCATCCGGCGCTGAATCTTTCTATCAGTCTGGCCGGAATATGTACGAATATGCTAAAAGTACAGTGAGAACAATATTATATTGGAGGAAAAAGAGAAAACTTTTTCAGGACTCACTATGCTTTCAATAAATTTTAGTGATTTGACAATTTTTCGCCAGCGAATGGTTTTAGCTATAACAGAGGTGTCCAACCTTTTGGCTTACGCGGGCCACATTTGAAGGAAAAAATTGTCCCGGGCCGCAGATAATATATACTAATTCTACCGATTTTGCTGGTCAAAAATAATAATATTAAAAAAAAATTATTGATTGTTAAAATAAATACAAATCTTTTATAAAACATTCTTTAAACGTTTAATCAAACCTAAAAACAAAATTAGTACCTATCAATTTTTATTGTAAGTTATTATGTTATTAATATTAATTTGAATGTAGCGATACACTGAAAGTGTTCAATCAGTGTAAATGTATAAAAAAACAATACTACAACCAGATATGAAATGAAAACACACATTGATCCAACAACAAAATATATTTGTATGGTAAAATAAACATAAAATATCAAAATTATTAGTTAAGTCACATAAACCAAACAATATTTCAAATTTTATTTTAAAATAACAAACACATTTGAATGGCTTTTTCTTTTTTTCTGTCTGATATTTGCGTTTCTTTTCTCGTACTTAATTTTTCTAAAACTATATCATTAGTTGAAATTTACTATTATTATTTAATATGTTATTCTTCGTAATTATAGGGAACCTTAATTCTTTTAATTACTTTAATCCGATTTACAATATTATATTTTAAAATACTCGATAAAAAATAATTTGTCAAATATGACCACGGGCCCCTCATGTGGCCCGCGGGCCGTGGGTTGGCCAGGCCTGAGCTATAAAGTTGAAGCAAAGAGGTGAAGTTTATTAATAAAAAATTGTGTCTTTTCATTTAAATAATACAAATATTTTGTTAGAAGAACGAAGTTTCAACAATTCTTGAGTTTTTGCCAGTACTCGAATATAGACATAAAAACAGAAAAAATCTTGCTTGAAAATGATTTTTAAACACCTATTAGACATTTCTAAAAACAAGAAGAAAATTTTTTTTTGACTCTTTAGCGCACTGAATAGTTTTTTTTAAACCTAATTCAGATAATATAAAATATATATGTAAATACTAATCCCAACATAAAATCTCTCAATTCGAGATTGAGCCATGATTAAAGGTATGTAACTATAAATGTCGTGAATATTGATTCCCCAGTTCTTCACTAAAGGGTATGTTACAAATTAAATGTGTCATGTAAAACGTATATTCGATTCAATTATCTTAATGGTTAAATTGTTTTACAACAGATTAGTTTATATGTCTCTCTAGAGACTTCCATCTAGGTTGGTACATAAAATTGAATTGGTGGCCAAGGGACTTTAAGCTGATAATTCCTTCTTTCACTTATTATTAATTGTCTTTTTTCTTTTTAATCATTTTGTTTTACAATGAAATATATATTTTAATTTTCATGCTCAATAAAATTATCTCTTCGCTTTTTCTTTTTAATTATGAATTAATTACACAAAAAATTTTGCGTGACTTTAATATACTTCTCATATTATATAATTATGATATCATTATATATTTATCATAGCGCACAGAGTCGAGCTTTGGCCATACACTCTGTACGCTTTTTTTTATTTAATGACCTCGAAAATGAATCCATTTGGCTAGTTCCTTTTTTTAAAGTTACAGTATATACATTTTTATATTTATATATGTACAATTATAATTATATATCAACATTTAAAATTTTAAACTTTATATAAATAACGTTTAGGGAAAGCGGTGTTGGTTTTTAGTGAAACATATTAAACATAGAAATTATTTGACGGATTATAGTGGTGTTTCACAAAGAGGAAATAAAATTTAAAAAATTAATTTTTTTTAAATTATATTTTGGAGATTTTTTATTTATCTCTATACATACTAGTATTTCGGGCTATGAACCATTCGTCAGGAGGTTTAACAAAAGACTGAATATAAATTTTACATTGTATTGATGTTATAATTTAGTAATTTTTTAATTTTTTTAATTTAATTTTCTCTTTGTGAAACACCACTATAATCCGTTAAATAATTCCTATGTTTATATAAATAATTTGGATGCAATTAATAGTTTAATTATTGCATCTTGTATCTCGGTCTCATGACAGGATTGAAATAACGAAGATGAAGTAGGGAATGGTATTTTTTGAGATCTTTTATAAAATAAGTCAATCGCTCCAAAAATTTTTGAACACCCCAGAAAATGTGATTGACATCACCCATTTGGATGCCATCACAGTCACAAAAAGGAGTGTCTCTTAAATGAAATTGAAAAAGTTTTCTGGGGGTGGCACTCTATACGCTATTTATACGTACAATTTCGAGCTACTTTCGACCTCCCTGCAGCTGAGAACCTATTTTAAATCAGAGCTGAAATTATACAAATATAATTATGTAATCCATCATGTAGAAAGTACCAAATTTCAATAATATAGATTCTTCGATATGGACCTTATAAAATAGCTAATTTTGGCACTGACTGTCATCAAAACTTATAGGATACTTCTAATCATTATAGCATGATGAAATTTCGCATGCTAGTAGAGTTTCGAACAGAAATAAAGAGAAAATTCCCAAAACCCAAACTTTCTCTCTTTCAACCCCTAAAATGAAGAGATGAAGATTGTAGGGTAAATTTGTATCTATATTATATGAAATGAGTTGAAAATTAATTTCGAAACATTTTCTACCCTTCAGGCTAAAATGAAGAGGTGAAATTTGTAGGGTAAATTAACCCGCTTAATAAATAAATAAATAAATAAAAATAAAAGCTACATATTAGTTACAAAAAGAACAGAAATCCCACCCAAAAACAGGTCAAGTTCGAAAAAGTAGTGAAATCTCTACTGGAGAAATGTTAAATTCGCTAAGAATAATTAAGATGAGAAAACAGTACTTTCACTTAAAATGCATTCTTTCTATTTTGAATGTAAATCTAGATTTGTGGATTCTAAATTTTTAATTTAAATTATTTTCATGAAACTTGGCTGGTCACGAATTTAGTTTAGTTTACCCTAATAGCATAATGCGTAAAAGCCAAGTTTCATGAAAATAATTTAAATTAAGAAACCATAAATCTAGATTGTTATTCAAAATAGTAAGAATGGATTTTAAGTGAAAGTACTATTTTCACAACTTAATTATTTTTTCAGAATTTTTTATAGCTGTAGTTTTATTATATTTAATAAAGGTTTTATAGAGTCATCCAGCTTTTGGTATTTCTTTTTTTTCGAATTCCCTCTGATCTTTCGGTTATTGGTTAAAATATCATTACATTACTACCCATTACAAAAAAATTAATAGAGGAAGATCGTTGAACGGGTTGATATTGAGAGCTCATTAGTGGATTAACATTGGCACACTTTGTGGGGGGAATATTGATTTCAACTCATCAAAGCGAATAGAGTCTATAAAATAGGGAAAGCGCGGAAAGGCTTCTTAGATTGACTAGCGAGTCGAGGGAAGCTGTAAAGGTCGGGTCATCTAATAGTCTGATAGCTCGTTTCTGAATTGCATCCAGGGTGGCAAGAGAATGCTTGGAGGCCTCACTCTCAGATGCGACCCATATTAGAGACAGGGGCCGATTTGGGCCTTTGAGAGTGAGATGCTGCAGAAGCGTGAAAAATCGCCTGGACCTGACATAAGAAGTCAATTTTCCTTGCTGCAGATTTCGCAATAGGAAATTTGTTCATTCCAAGAGAGGACAGATCGAGTCCAATATGGACACTAGGGTGGTCCGTCCTTATTTTGGATATTTTCGAATTTTTACGCTGATAGAGGCTCATATGGTTCGAAATAAATAAAAAAAAAAATATCCCCCAAGCTTCAAGTCTCTATTTCTATTTCAACCTGTGCGCACAGCGATACAAGTTTCCCATCTAAATAACATGGGGTTTTTGGCTGTGAAATATCAATTTTTTATTCGGGTCAAAGCAATGGTTCAAAAAGTTTGAAACTCTTTAGACTTTATCCTTATAATAGTAGCTATCCTTCAGAATTCTTACAGATTTTTAGCTATTTGGAGTTATATCAAGATAAGATACTGCTATATCTTAGTGTTAGTAAGTTATAGACTCCAAAATTATAATAGCTAAAAATCTATAAAAATCCCGAGGGATAGCTACTATTATAAGTAAAGATTCAAATTTTTTAAACCATTACTTTGACCGAAATAAAAATTTGATCGTTCAATGCTAAAAACCACATGTTATTTAGATGGAAAACTTGCATCGCTATTTGGTAGAGATATTTTATTTATTATTTATTTCAAACCATCTCTTGCATAAAAATTCGAAAAAACCCAAAATAAGGACCACCCTAATGTGCACTCTGTCACACTTCTTCAGGGAATTTGAACACAAAAGGATGTCAGGGAAATTTTTATTTTCCCTCCTAGAAATTAATTTATTTAAGGTAACTAAATTTTGAGTGACCTATTTTATTAAAGTGTTCAGGTCGAGAATGATTGAAGAAATTGCTTTGATTATTCGGGAGTAAGGGAGCCCCATGAAAATATTTTATGAATTATTATATTGAGATTTTAAGTGGATGTTATAGTATAGCCATAAACGAACAACTTATATTTAAGTTTATTAATAAATACTAGGGCAGCTCTAGTGTACCGAGTTTTGAAAAAGTTTTCACTTTTTTATTATTTAATGTGCTAGTGAGCCATTATTTCATTAGAATCTAATCGATGAAAATAACGCGAATAGAATGATATCTCTTTCTTTAGAGCTAAGGAGGCATTGCAATACAAGCTCAAACCTGTTTCAGACTAATAGAGATTAATTTCTTAATATTCAATTGGACTTCATTAAAGTTCAGATAAAAATGTATAAAATAAATTTCCTGTTAAGGCTCTAACTAGCAAGCGTACCGAGTCTTGAAAAAGTTTTGACTTTTTTATTATTTAATGTGCGAGTAAGCCATTATTTCATTAGAATCTAATCGATGAAAATAACGCGAATAGAATGATCTCTCTTTCTTTAGAGTAAGGAGGCATTGCAATACAAGCTCAATCCTGTTTCTACTAATAGTGATTAATTTCTTAATTTCTATTATTCTAGGAATGGCCTTTTGCACTTGGACCAAAGCAATACTCGTTATAGAGGGAGAGAGAATATTCAATTGGACTTCATTAAAGTTCAGATAAAAATGTATAAAATAATTTTTAAGAAAAAAATAAAAATCGACTTACAAAATTAAATACAACAAATAAAATACACTAAAAGGTATAAAATAATTATTATCTTATTTAGTTACAACTAAACGACGAAATATTAACATGAAATTACTTTTTGAAGTCGGTACCAAACAAACTATACCTATAAGCGAGCATACCCTCCAAACTTACTAAGTAAGATCCGTCGAGTGCGATTCATAAAAGGCATATGTTTGGCACCGACTTCAAAAAGTGGTTTCATGTTAATATTTCGTCGTTTAGTTGTAACTAAATATGGTAATAATTATTTTTTACCTTTTAGTGTATTTTATTTGTTGCATTTAATTTTTTGAAGTCGGTTTTTATTTTTTTCTTAAAAATTATTTTTATTTTTCTATTTTTAGTGATATTATTAATAGTGATCATATCATCAGAACTTGACCAAATTAATATGACACCATTCCTAAGATACCCCCTTTCGAATAAAAAAAGAATCATCGAATCGGTTCATAAACAAAGAAGTTAGGCCTAAACAAACCTAACAAAAAAGGTCTAATACCTATGAAAAAAAATGGGACCAATCGGAAGGTAGAATGAACCCAATGCAAAAAAAATTTCAAAATCTGCTCACAATTGGCGGAGATATGAGGTAACATAGGCACAAAACAAAAAATTCAGTCGAATAGAGAACCTCCTCCTTTTTTGAAGTCGGTTAAAAATAAATTTCCTGTTAACGCTCTAACTAGCAAGCGTACCGAGTCTTGAAAAAGTTTTGACTTTTTCTTCTATTCCTTTGTATTTTTAATCGCGTCGGTAAATCAACTAAAATTTAGTTCATAATTAACTTTGCACTGGGAGCACTTAATAATTTTTTTCCGAAAATCCGGAACGAAATGACATACTGATCGGAACATACCTTCAAACCGGGACAGTCCTGGTCAAAACGAGACGTAGGTATGGTAAGCCTACATTTTAATAAATATATTTAATACATAGTCTATATTATTTTAAATAATTGTATTAAACAAATATCATCGTTTCAGATATAATCACTACCCACTTTTTATAAGTGGGAAAAAGCTTCCTCCTCTTTTTCATTCATTTTAATATTTAAATTCAGATTCACAACTTTTCGAGGTCAAATAAGAAACAAATTATTAATTTCGGACTCCTCAACACTAGAATTACAACTTCCGTCAATATTTTGTATGCAAATATGTTCAATCCTTCAAGCCACGCAATCACAAGTACCATCTACTGTGATACAATTTCTAAAGTTTTAAGTAAATCGAATTTGTAAGTTAAGTTTTAAAAGTAAAATAGCTATATAAAAAAATGAATGCATTTGGGAATTTCTCTAAAGATTACGTATTGAAACATTTCGGAGGTGTTTATCTTATCAAATAACGGGTTTCTTTCTTCTCGGCTCAGTGAGTATCGAGAAACGCTCGAAGCAACATCGCTGGCCATCTGCACTCATTCAAAGGTAATCAACCCTTAATATTCACCCCCTACCTATATTCAATATTTTCAAGAGTTAAAATTTTGTTTAAATCACTCATAATTAATTACAATTATTCATTGAACACGAACAAATAATATAAGATAACTACGACGCGTCGAACTACTTATTCTACAATAGTTCTTAAAGTATGAACAATTGAACACCTACTCCGATTTCAATTAACCTAAAATCGAAGTGGGTGTTCATACTTGAATAAGGCGATCGAAACGTCGTATTTATATTGTAGATATTATTTGTTCGTGTTCAATGAATAATTATAATTAATATATTAGAAGTATTTTCTCATTAGAGAGACGGATTGGTACAACTTTAATGGAGAAGTGATGGAAGACAACCCAAGGATAATGAAAAAATACAATTCCGAATAAAATAAATTTATTGGAAAGTAATTTTAATCTTCTTAAAAACCGACGTTTCGGAGGGTAAAAATATTTTCAAACAAAAATCGAAGAAAGCTGATATTATTAATAGAATAGTCTCAAAATTAAAAGGAGATATTCATTGCTAGTGAGCCCAAAATTAAGAGGTGGGTTCTTTTCTATAAATTATTTGATTAAATATAAGAGAGGTATATGATAAAGTCATGTGAATGGCTAGTTTTTAAAAGTATATTGGTTCTCGAAATGAAATAAAATTGTTGCATAGTTTCAAGGGCCAATTAAAATGAGTGATTTTTCCGAAAAGTGTGGCGATAGAATGTTTGAAATCCCTGCAAGGTATATCTTCCAGTTCAAGTATGTCAAAGATAAGTCTAGACGAGTTTTATTCGAATAGAAATTGTTCTTGCTGAGGAACTATTATTACAAAAACTATTATTATCAAAATGAGAATCTTTGGACTAATCAATTTGTAAGAAATATAAATATAATATAAGATCTGAAATAACTAAGAATTCAATAGACAATTGACCCCCCCCCCCTTAACGTGTGACGTAATTTGTGGATGGCCCCAAATGGGTGTTTTAATATTTTTTTGCTCAATTTTAGCAGGTTGGGCTGATGGTTAGGCAAGAGCAATTTTGGTTGGGCGGTCGCCACACCTCGTCCAACCCTAGCGCCGCCACTGGCCCTCAGGTGTCGGGACAAAGAGACTATTCGTCTTTACCTAGATTTGAAATTATTTATTTATTTACTCAGTATTTTGTTCCACACGTTTCATTATTCATAATCGCAGGTCGTTATTTTGAATTTGCAAACCTTAGATCACTAAAAGGTGACTCGCCTCTGGGCATCACCAAATGAATAAATGAAATGTTTTGAAATGATAAATGATGAATGAAAGAATGAGTGATGGGTTGGGGTATAGTGAAGTACTATTGATGTTTAAATAGTATGTAGGTATATCATATTATGTACATATCCTGTTTGTATTGTTATTGTATTTGCTGATGTTAATGTTACTCAAACTATTTGTATCTGCGACACACTAAAAGTGACAAGTACAAATACTACTGTATTGTATAATTCTATAGTGTAATATTATATCTGGAAATAGCAAAAAATATGGGTGGGATTGATGTATAGAACACATTTTTTATTCGGGGACTTATCGATGACAGGCTCACTCTTAATTGCTCTTCTACCGATTTGAATCGTTCTCTTTTCTTTTGTTTAATTTCGTGCCATGCCGAAAATTCAGCCTCGCCCAAGTATGGTAAGAGGTGTAGAATTGTAACAGAATTCTTATAGCTCTGTCAGAAATGTTTTAACTTAGAATTTATTAGGAAACAATAATTAGAAAATTTTTCTGTAACACACCTGAAGTCTGATCACGACACAATAGTTTGTCGCGACACATAGTTTGAGAAACTCTGGTTTAGTGATATAACCACGTGTTTAACGTATAATGTTCAAAAAGATACCAGTTGTACTCCAAATGTTTCTTCTGTATTTTCTGCTCTAAGAGGCTTCTCGCCTCAGAGCATCATTAAGTAAATAAATAAATAAATAGAAGGCAAAGAAACTCTTGTTCTCTCTTGCAATGGTTCACTCTAAAAAGTCTCTAGATCTAACCAATTTTAAGCAAGTAAATTTTCAAGGAAGGTTTCAGGTTTTTACTTACTTATTATTTAAAAATGTTTCACCTTGAACCGACAACTAAGTCTTTAAAAATTACTAACTAATTTTTTCAAGGAGAAAATTAATGAAACTTAGGACCGAAGCACAATATTTAACTAAACATAACTTTATTATAACAATAATTACATTACTAAACAAAAATTGGACCCTGTAAATCTAACAATGGATTCCAGTAGAGTTTTATACGCTGATTATCATACAATTTCCAGATTTTTTACAACACGTCAGAGTTTTGAGATAAAAGTGCATTTTGGGCTATTTTCGAGCCCATTAAATATTAAACAACAATAAGATTGGAGTAATTTTTGGAGACGGACTGATAGTGAATTAAATTGGATGATATTGATGAGGCAGTCCGAAAAAGAAAGAGGCATTTACACTATCTTTTATTTTCATAAAACCGACGTTTCGGAGGATATTCTCCCTTCTTCAGGGTCTGTAATTAAATAAAATGGGATTTGGCCATCATTACAATCAAAGATCATTACAAATTATTTTTATATAAGACCACAATTAATATATAATTATATGGAATGCAATTTTCCAAATCAATATTCTACTCACCCAGAAAGTCAGTGAGAGAATCCAATGCGGCATTCCTACTCTGTCTCTCTTTCAGTGGCAGTAACAATAATATCTTGTATTTCATTCTCAGCAGAATTATAATGGCAATAATGATTTATTAAACAACAGATAATATTTTGAAAATCAAGATATTTTATTGAACGTAACAGAAAGCAGCTTTCTCTTTGATTTCAGAATTATACACTTATGTTGAAGCTTTAATTAGAACTCGAGTTATAACAAAAAAACTAAAAGTACATGATTATAAAGGATAAATAAACATAAATAAAATAAATAATAATGACAAGCATAGATAAAAATAGCAAAAGGTCTTGTTTTTTAGATATAACTCGAGTTCTAATTGAACTAAAAACAAGTGGTGATTTGGAAATCAAAGATGAAGCTGTTTTCTATTATGTCAACAAAATATTTTGATTTAAAATATTGCTGTTTAATATCTAATGGGACTCGAAAATAGGTCAAAATGGGATTTTTCGTCGTTTTGACCAATAATATCTCAAAACTCTGACGTGTTGTAAAAAATCAGGAAATCGCATGATAATCAGCGTATAAAACTCTACTGGAATTCATTGTTAGGTTTACAGAAACAAATTTTTGTTTAGTTGTGTAATTACTGTTATAATAAAGTTATGTTTGGTTAAATATTGTGCTTCGGTCCCCCCTTTGATAAATATTCTGTGGACGTCCATGCCCCACTACCATTAATAAAGGTTGGATTCTTCTCTAATGAGGAAGATAGATCCCTTTCAAATGAGTGAATTCTTAATTCTCTTCTTTTTGCATGCAACTATAGACACAATAGAAATGCATTGTTCTTTCTTTCAATTGTTATCAGTATTGTTAGATTTCCTTTCATCGCGTTGGGGCTGCTTAGAAGATATCTGAGTTGTCATAGACTTTTGAATATTTAGGGCAGTAGCCCCACGAGCGAAATGGGAGCCCGAGAAGGCGGCATTGACCTCCTCGTTTCCTCAGCCGCCCCCGGTGTGCGCAAGCGAAAATCAATAGCCCGGCTGACAGACCAGATCCCAACCCGCTAACCCTCAGCCGCCCCCCAACTTTGCCGCCCCCTAACTTTGCCGCCCGCCACAGCCAGAACTGCGCCGATCAAATCCACAATTTATTTCGTTGTCGATAGCCCTCTTTAATGCATGTAAAATGCCAGACGGTAAAATTTTCTACAATCAGAGAAAACTAAATCTGCAAGTAGAGATTTAGAGAATTATTTATCTCTACAGTAAATTTCTTTCATTTTATGGAAAAAAGTGAAAAGTGAATCATTTTCAAGTTATAACGCTCAGAAAACATAAAAAGATCAATCATTTTATCGTAATATCTATTAAATTATTAATAAAAAAAGCCTGTTTTACCCTAGAAATGATAGCAAAAAATGGTAATAACACGTGTTAATAACAATGTTACGTCTGTTGTATGGAAACCTTGAGGCTTTTCGTTCATTCATAATTCTTTTTATTTTATTTTTTGCCATTTTTACACGTTTTATATTAGCTTCATGTGCGTAGTTAAGGGGGCAGTAGTTAAAGGGGCAATTGCCCCCCCTGAAAACTCCTTCCTCCCCTAGAAAAATTGAGTCAATATCTCAATAACTATTTATGCTATGAGATTAATTTTATTCTTAAAAAATCATTACAGATTGAAAAATGCAGATTTCAAAAAAAAATTATCTTCCCATATAGCCCAGTAAATAGGAGGGTTTTAGCTTACATTACTTGCGGGAAAATATTTTTTTAGGATCGTTTGGTATGGTGTGGGTATGCCAAATCTAAGTTTGCGACCTCGAAAGTCGGGGGGACAACTTTTGGCGCAGAAAAACCTCGAAATTTTCGGACTTTTTCCAGTTTTTCGCTTATAACTCGAAAAAAAGAGCACAAATTTTCGCGTTGATTAAAAAAAGAAATGCAAAATTGGTCTAGTAGTTTGATTTTTAATGGGGATCCAAAAAACAGACCCAGGATCACTTTTGAATATCCCTAAAACTCTTTTTCGATTTTTTCCCATTTTGACCATGAAAGAGCACGTTTTCAACAAAGAAGCCTCAATACATTTTAAAACTAGATTAAATTTGCTACAATGTAAACAAAGTTTCATATTAATTGGATAATGGCAACCCGTGTCGCAATGAGATTGAAATTTTGAAAAAATGCCATTTTGCAAAAATAAGTTTTTCCTTCATAAAATGAAAAAGCACTCATCCTAGAAACTTGATTTCTATTTCATTCTCTAGAAAATTTTTGTTGACTTGAACATTTACTTGGACCACTTTTTTGTTAAAACTCTTTGATTTATAAATATTCTATATTTTTCGGACAGGATATAATCAGAATCCTCAAAAGTGTCATGGAAAATGCTGGATATCTATAAATCTAAGAGTTTTATCAAAAAAGTTCAAGTAAACGTTCAAGTCAATAAGATTTCCTACAGAATGAGATAGGAATCAAATTTCTAGGTCATTTCATTTTATGAAGGAAAACACGATTACACCGAAAACGTTACTTTTTTTAATTTTATCAACTTGGTTTTTCAATATTTTTTTCTCAAATGATAAATTTAACAGGTTAGATGGATGGTTGGGTGAGAACAATTTGGGTTGGGCGATCGCCACACCTCGCTCAACCCTGGCGCCGCCACTGCGGCTGCCTCCCCTAGGATAATTCCCTAACTACCCCAATGATTAGGTTCACCTGTATATATTGTATCTATGAATGTATCTATCAATGTGACTTTTGTTCAATTAAATTCCGCAAACGTTTTTCTATAAAAATAATTGCTTACTTACTCAATTTAAATGAAATTATTTAAAAATAATAAAAATAAAAACATTTCATTCTGTTAAATTCCAAACTTTTCTCTATAAAAATAATTAAAACTAAAGTAAAAAAAATTATATTTTAAAAAAACTAAAAAACACGCTTCTAAAAATTACAAAAATAATTTTTAAGAAAAAATAAAAACCGACTTCAAAAAATTAATTACAACAAATAAAATACACTAAAAGGTATAAAATAATTATTATCTTATTTAGTTACGATTAAACGACGAAATATTAACATGAAATTACTTTTTCGGAAGTTGATTTGCTTTATATACCTTTTATGAATCGCACTCGACGGATCTTTACTTAGTACGTTTGGAGGATACGCTCACTTATAGGTATGAAGTTTGGTAGCTTTCAACTTCAAAAAGTAGTTTTCATGTTAATATTTCGTCGTTTGATATACAACTAAATAAGATAATAATTATTTTATACCTTTTAGTGTATTTTATTTGTTGCATTGTGAAAGTCGGTTTTATTTTTTTCTTAAAAATTATTTTTTTATTTTTCTCTTTTTAGTGATGTTATTAATAGTGATCATATCGTCAGAACTTGACCAAATTGAACCATCGAAATCGGTTCATAAACAAAAGAGGTTAAGTCTAAACAAACCCTAATAAAAAATGTCTAATACCTATGAAAAAAAACGAAAAAAAATGGGACCGGAAGCTAGACTGGACCCAATGCAAAAAAATTTTTCAAAATCTGTTGACAATTGGCTGAGATATGAGGTAACATAGGCACAAAAAAAAATCAGTCGAATAGAGAACCTCCCTCCTTTTGAAGTCGGTTAAAAAATAATGTAATAATCAAAAAGCGTGGGGCACTTTGTGAAATTAATTAAAAGTACACTTTTTGATTATTACATTATTTTGAACTTTTAGAAGTGTTTTTTAGTTTTTTTAAATATAATTTTTTCAAGCAACATTTAAAGCCAACTTTAAAAGGTACACTTTCCACATGCCCTTGTTATAGAATTTACATAAATTTTATTTCTTTTTGTAGAATTCCTGTGGACATAAAAACAAGTTAATACTTCGTTGACGAAACGTATCAATCAAAATATTATATTTTTTTAAAAATACGATGAAGAGACTTTTACAGATATTAAGGTCTCTGGGTTTTTTCCCCCAGTCTCTCAGTATAATTATTTTCTGGCTAGATCGTGTTATTAAATCCTTGTTATGAATATAAATGTTTTGATTAATTTTGGAGTCACTCAAATTTTAAATTTCACCTTCTTACTTCATTCGTATGCGTTTTTAGGGATCCATAAACGGCCATAGGTATGGTGTCGTCATTGTCTGACTATCAAAACATTGTAGTTCGTAAACTAAATAGAATAAAAGTTTAGAGGGTAGAAGTTAAATGTATCCATTTTCCAAAAAATTTTAAAAATTGTATTCAAATTTTAATCGAATGATTATATTTTAGAAAGAGTCAAATTTTATGTGTGGTCAAAAATAACAAATATTATTTTATCATAGAGTGTGAGCCTATTCCTTTAAATATTTTTAAGCAGAATTACGTTTATTTATTCATTTTTTAAAATTTTTGAGATTTAAAATGAATAGCAAGACAAGTGCTAGTCGAACTCGAATATTGAGGGTTCTGTTATTAATATACTTTTGCATAAATATTCCTAGCTGAATTGGAATTCCCATCTCCTCGCCCAGAAGCCGACAGGCAGCAGAAAAATGATTATATCTTATCTTCCAAAATACTTGGAATACAAGTTGTCTTTATTTGTGGTTTAAAAGGATGAATATAAGCGAATTTATGGACTTTTTCATTATTTTAAGTTTCATTTCAAATCACCGACGAATTTTAAAAATTTCCTAAAAACCGTCATTTTAGAGCTCTCTCCGGTCGTTTTAAAATTTAAATAAATGAAAAAATTAAAAAGATTATTCCAGGGATACTTCATAAACTATAATACAAACTATTTTTTATTTTAGACTCAACTTAAAAATCGACCCACACAAGATAAATTAATAAATAAATAAAATTTGAATAGGATTTTTCTTTGTGCATCGTCACTATAGGGTCCCGTTTTATTTTTAAGCAGAATCTTAAAATAAGTAAATTACCTGAGATAAGGAATTTTAATATGTTCTTTGAATAAAAGTTTTCTTTATATCATTTCCTTTCTTACCTGTAAACTATCATACTAATAAACAACTTGAATTTCATTTATATATATAGGAATTTTTTGTATTCAATTAATACCTATTGAAATGGACATATAAACGTTTGTTAATGAATTTTAGAAATTACGACCATTGATCTACATCTAAATTGACTCCGGTCACGAAAGAATAGCTTCGAAGGAATTATTCTGCTAGTTTGGAAGGTGTTTTTCAGCTTAACCCGCAAGTGATTAATCCTTATCGATTTATAAAAAGAAGCTTTGTCTTATTAATTTAAATATTTTAGGCTTTTTTGAAAATTAAGATTTGGAAATTATTTCTAATGCGTCGGTATTCGCAGCAGAGAATGGTGTCGGTGTAGATTGAAAGGAAGATAAACGGATTGCAAAAAGTGCAAAGGAATTCAGTCCTCAGGAAATAGGAAGCCGGGGAGGGCCAAAAAAAGATGACAGAAGACATTACTGTACAATGTACACCTTGAATAATAGGCGCCGGAACGTTCCATCCACATGGGCCGTGTCGTCTACTTTTTGTAATGAAGTCATTTCTTAAAAAAAAATCTAAAATCTATTAAATATTAATCTTTTTGTTCACTATCTTAAATGTTAAATATATATATTTATTTGCAACATTTTCTCTGGAGAGAGACGGACTGGTAGAAATTTTAATTGAATGTAATGGAAGGCAGCCCCGAGTAGTGAGGAAAAAAAATTAACACATATAAAATAAGGTGTAATTTATTGGAATCCTTCCTCCTTTCCTTTCAAACCATTTGAATTTCGGAGGATTTTCCCTCGAAACGTCGGCGTCGGTTTTTTGAAAGGAAAAGGAGGAAAAATTCAATTACACCTTATTTTATATGTGTTAATTTTTTCTTTATTCCCGTACATTCAATTAAAATTTATATATATTTATATATATCAGTGGTGGTTGGTGACTTTCAAACCAGGGGATGGTGTCCAAAAAAGTACCTTTCATTTTTTGAAATTTTATTTTAATTTTCGCTTTTTTTGCCATCGATCACGGAATCATTTTCGTTATTTTTTAAATTTAGCATTAGATTAAAAAAAAAAATATATATATATATATATATATATATATATATATATATATATTGGGACCTTCTCCCCAAACGGATACTGCTTTGTGTGAGTCTTAGAAGTGGATTAGTCCAAAGATTCTCGAATCATCTTTATTTATTCCTTTTTTGTATTATTACTATTTCAATTGTTCCTCAGCGAGAACAATTTTTATTCGACTAAAAGTTGTCTGGACCTGTCTTTGACGTGCTTGAACTGTGGCACCGTCTTGCTGGAAATAGAGACCACACACATCAGTATGACTCAATTGTGGCCATAAAAAGTCACTCAACATTGATTGGTATCGTTCAACATTTACAGTAACAGCATTTCCAGCACCATCTTCGAAAAAATACGGCCCAATGATTCCATTTGCCCAAAATGCACATCAAACAGTAACTTTGAATAACATGAGGATTTTCATCACTCCAGATTCGACAATTTTGCTGATTAATTTGGCCGATTATTTACACCGAAAAAATCACGGATTTTGCGATGGGTATTTTTCAACGGCTATTTTCATAATAAGTTTGAATAATGTAAACACGTTGTTGCAGTTAAAATTGTACTATCTTCTACTACAACAAAATGACTTATATCATCTGAAAAGACGTCACATACAAACATTTTATAGTGTTGACATTTAGACGTCACATTTGGATGAGCCTATATTTAATATTTAAATGTATTATTATATAATATGATCTAAAAGAATATTAGTAACAGCTCTCCCCGGTCCTGATAGTCACTTAACTTTTGTCAGATATTTAAATACCAAAATACCTAGTTTGTATCGAAGATAGTTTGATTCAATTTCTTTTGACACCATGTTTATTAGTTTATTTCTTTCACTTGCATTGAGTAAAAGTGAAAGTATTAGAATGGCTTCACCAGAAATTCACTTTCTAATTCCAATAAATTCAATTTGACTTTTAATTTTTATATACTTATTAGAAGTATAGGATTGCTTTTAAAGAAATCTGCAAATTTTGACCAATATTTCGTTTAAAAAGAGCCTAAAAAATTAATGGTCTGTCCATCTATATTTCTCTTGTCATAATTCAAAAACAGAATGAAATTTAAGTATCAGACCGAATAAAATGTATTTTAAATAATTTTTGACTTAATTATCTTCTTCTTAATCTTCTCAATAGACCTGCGCCTGTTTCTCCAAATGAAGGACGTTGTTCCATTCGATTTTTAGTCAGGGTGTACATTTAGGCCCGCTTTCCATCTTTTTTGGCCTTCCCCGGCTTCTTACACCCTGGGAACGATATTCTTTTGCTACTTTGGCCAATCGGTCCTCTCCCATACGATCTACATGGGCTGCCCATTCTCTTTTTCTAATACCGACCCAGTCGACTATATCTGGTATGTCGCTTATCTCCCTTAAATGTTCACTGCGGACTCTATCTCTTAGTGTTTCCCCCTGTATAGTTCTAATTATCGTCATCTAGTTTGTTCTGAGAAGTTGTTGGGTGGAAATTATATCGGCCCTTGTCTCTGCAGTATACACTGTCAGTCAACACTGGGCGCACGCTGGTCTTATAAATGCGAACTTTAATCTCCGCTGACATATATCTGTTTCGTCATATTAAATTGTTCAAACAGCCGGATATTCTGGCTCCTTTAGTCACTTGAGTTTTGACTTCTTCTTAATTTTGACTTTTTTATAAAATTGAATACTTATTTAATTTAACATAGATTATTATTGAAGCATGGAGAAAAAATAACGCGTTTTGGATGTTTTAAAGAGGTCACATGTTTTTTTGTCTGTATAAATATATGTTAATTAACTTCCTGGCTAGGCTGTTTGATCAATATTTATGAAAACGTGAATATAGATAGTCACCGGATTTTTAAAATAAATTTCAATCCGTATTATTATTTTTTTTATATCTCAAATAGGATTATAACAATTTTGATAAAAAATGTAATTAACAGCAAAGCTTTGAAACCTACAAATGGGACTGCCACGTAAAATGTGAAAACATTAAAACACTGTTGTAATTTCTACAAAAATTATTTTACTTTTCTGTCCCAAATTAAAGGTCCCAATCAAACGAAAATGTTGTTTTTAAAATTTTTGAATTTATTAGAAAAATAACATAGATATAGTGAAGCTCGCAGCTGAATGCTTCCAGTCTTCGCGAACTTAAGAATTTGCAGCTTGCCAATTGAATATCTATTTAATTTATTTAAAATAGGGTTTTCTATAAGATCAAAAAGCACATCAAATAACTTTTAATAGATGTTAATTATTTTTAAGAAAATATCAAGAATAAATTTAAGCATGAGTGGAATGGGATTTCAACCAAAATCTATTAAGAGCATAATCACAATATAGAACAACTAAATTTGAAACTCGTTTTGAAAAGATTATTTTTGAGCTAGAGCGCATATATAATTTGACTTACTTAACTCCATTTTGAGAAAAAACAAATGTTTTGGGCCACGGATAAAATATTATAATTCTATTGATATTTGTTATTCAAAAAAGATAGTTAATAGATAAGTAGAAATAAGAACGTTATTACTTTTTTAGCTCATAGTGAGCTTCAAATTTTACTTTTCGTAAATTTTATACATGAAAATAGCTTCTCATATATGTAAATAGATACCTACATACTTACAAAAAGTGATATTATATATTAGTATTTGATTATATTTATTCCTGGGTAGATAATTAGTATCGGTAACTAATTGTTCTAGAACATTCAATGAGAAAGTTTGCAAATGGAGTTGAAAATAGATCAAAATGATAAATATTTTTTCGGAAATCTTGAAATCTAGTTCCAGATTTAAAATTTAATATTAGCACTTTTATTTTTCGAAAACTTCACAGTAGATTTTCAGATTACTTATTTTAGAGAAAAAAAATTATCAGGCCAAATTGTAGTGTGTTTTCCAGAATCTACATATAAATCTCAATGTTTTAAAGAATGTTATGACTTTATATTGGGCCCTGGTTTAAATCGAATGGGATTAAAGAAGGATATGAGGAATGATAATTTATTTTTTAAAAAGGTCACGGATATAATAATCTCTGCGACTATCCATATCTATTGACATGTAAGAACATGCAAAGATCTAAAAGACAAGTCCTGACAAGTTTCAGTCCAGGAGAGAAATTATCAATTAATTGTGATTGTTATAGAAAACCCCAATTCCTTGTCTCCTTGTACTAGAATGATAATTTATAGATTTGGTTAGAGTCGTAGATATAAATTAATGAAATAATAAATATTTTAGTAAATAAAAATATGAGAAGAAGAAGAATTTTTAAATATTCGAAACTCCATTATTTTTTTTGTCTTATTAGTTGAGCTTTTAATTTTGCTTTTAGTGAATTTTATTCTTGAAAAAGGCTTCACGTATTTTTCAAATGTACATTCATATTTCGAAAATGGGAATAAATATATCTCTACATATAAATCTCAAATGTTTTAAGGAAGTTTATGATTTTATGTTGGACAACACTCATTGCAGTGCTGGACAGCATGCGGGCCACGGTTTGGACAGCCCTGATCTAAACATTGGTATAAATGAGGTGAGCAGAAAATATGCGCTCTATTTTTTTGCACTTTTAGCATTATATATCAGTTGGAAAAATATTTATTCTTCGGAATCATACATTTTATTTATTTTTTTTTCATTTTAATAAGAAATATGCCAGGTCTATTTTTTTTTTATTATTATGATACTGATAATGTAGCACCAAAATGCAATCACTCTAATCTAGAATGGGCTCCTGCATCGAGAAATGAAAGAAAAAAAATTTCAGGAGTCGATTTGAAGTTGAAGGTACATGTGGATGCGAGTCTTTAAAGATTGAATGTTATATGTAACCGGAAAGATGAACGCAGGAAGAAAGTTCACTCACTAGCAGTCATAGGAACAAAAGAGTTGCCGAAGAACTTGCTCGTTAATGACCTTTTCCATGACTTTAGAAAGAACCGGGGTGTAGCATTTGGGCGGTAATTACTTACATTTTAAGAATTTCCCCTTTTTTTAATTGGATGAATTCTTGCCATTTTCCAGTTCTCTCAAAAAATTTATTCTTGTCGTAAGACCCTCATGGATATTGACTTTTAAATTGAATTGAAAATAATGATTTGTAGCGCAGGAGTATCTAAATCTCCCTACATTTGAAAATAATCAATTTCAATTTTTAAGAATTAAATTTAAAATAGAAACTGTATTGATTTATTTCATATGGAGTTTTTTTTATCAGTTTGCTATTTGAATTCTTTTGATATTGGAGTGAAAGAAAATTAAAGAGAATGAAGAAATAAATGACTTTACTAAATTAGGACACGTGTCTATTGTCATACTAATCATACATAAAAAAATTTCTAAACAACCTGAAAATGATTTCCCTAGAACAAAAATAGAAGTTCAAGTAAATTTTTTTTTTCAAAATATCTGAAATATGAATGAAAGTCTTTTTTAATAATGATTTTTTTGTCTATGTGTTTGTATGACTTTCTAGATTTCGATACCCTCGTTAACTCTTTAAATCAGGTATGGGCAAACTTTGCTTAGCTGAGGGCGCAATTTCGGGACTTAATCAGGTCGGGGGCCGTAGGTAAGAAATAAGTAGGTAGTATTGAATAAAGTAGCGATAACACACATTTTTTTATTTATTTATTATAATACTTAGCATAATCAAACATAAAAAGCAAATTAACAAAAAAAAAAAAAAGATGGAAAAATCAAATGAAAATTAATGAGAGACTTAAGTTTGAAGCTGAGAAACAAGATGATCAATATTGGGGTCAATATCACTAGTACATAGGCGCAAAGTGTTTTCTAAATTAACATCTGTAAGCCGAGTACTATGATTATTTTTATTAATTTTCATGATTGAAAAAAGCTGCTCAGATTTATACGTGCTTCCGAATCTGCAAATTATTTTTCATGCGAAAACTCTCAGCTGTGGATATTTTTCTTCGGAAAGGTATGTTCTGTAAAATTCGCTTAGTTCCACATCATCAAATTTAGACTTAGAGCTCGATCGACTCCATTTGTAGGTGAAGCAGAGCATCATCCACATTACAGTTACTACAAGGATTTGCAAAAATATTGAAAGTGCTATCCATATTCTTAAAATCGGAAAACCGATCAGTGAATTGGTCTGACAGTAGTTTCAGTTTTTCAGCATAGCGACCGTATTCAATGTTTTCGTGACTGGATAATGTTAAAAAATGAAAACAATTTTTACTTCTCATTTGTGTTTCCCACAAGCGAATTTTGTTTTGAAAAGCTTTAAGATGACTGAACAGCTGATTTAGCAATTGCACTTGTTTTTGAAGCTTCAAGTTCAGGTCGTTTAAGTGTCCTGTGATGTCTACCAGGAATGGCAAGTCACAAAGCCATGTTGGATCACAAATTTGCGGCAATGTTTTCTCTTTCATTTCCATAAAATCAGCTATTTATTTTCTAAGGTAATAAAATCTTTTTAGCATTTTATCTCTTTTTTTGCACTGTATTTCGAATTTCTGAATCTCTCGCGGGCCGGATTGAAGGTGGTGGAGGGCCGTGGTTTGCCCATATATACTTTAAATCTTTAAAACATTTAATTTTTATGGTTCTAAAGATTGACTTCAAAGTTTGGGTCAGATCAAACAAAGGCTTATAGGATTTTCATACTCCCTCCTTCTCCCCCCCCCCCCTCTAAAGATAGCACAATGATTCTTAGCCAATTGTTAAATATTGTAATTCATCGAAATTTGTTAATATTAAATCATTTGAACTGAACAGATCTACAAAATTTTACTGATAATTCTGTAGTTTTTATTAGAGGTTGAATTTTGAAAAATCCTTAAAACACTTAAGTTATATGAATCTAAAGATTAACTGATCAAATTAAATATTCGACAACGTTTTATTTTTATAATAATAATAGAGATTTATAAATAAAATTTTGATTAGTCATACTTTTATAATGGATTAATAATATAGGACGTAGGACCTATGTCCATTTGCTCATATAACATTTTTTGATTAAAATGACCTCCTCACCTATTTTTCAAAGTTTGTCTCTATCGTTGTGAGTCACCCTGTATCAGACACGAATTCACATCATTAGGAATTCCCATCAAAAGAAACCATCGTGATTTTTCAAAGAAATATTATATAATTCTACTACTATCGGCAAAACCAATTTTTATCTTATTGGAATCCAAGTGTGGTTCCTGGTGTGTGCTCCACATGTTTTTCATTTACAATCTACCAATTTCCCACTTTCAAATCAGTCCCTACACAGTATTTCTATCACATAACTTGTGATAAGTGTTAACTACAGCGATGTAAGAAAAATAAAATAAAAACCACCCCAACCTTTAAGTAAAGAAGACAAGGGATATGTCCATTTGGTCCAAAAGCTTACTGTGTCGTTGCTGGCTGATTCCTAGATCAAATTTCAAATTTCGTTGCTCTGAGGCTAACTGATGATGAGATATAGAACTGCACAAATTCCCCACATACACATGATTGAATTTTCGGGTAAGTTTTGGCATTGACGTCCACAAAACCCGTTTTATTTTTCTAAACTCAGTTTCTAAATCTTTAGGACCTCAAATACAATTACTTGGAAAAGTTAAAGTGAAATTAACTTCTATTGTTTTGGAGATAGAAGAATTCGAAAAGTGAACCTCCCGAAAGTGAATGCAATTTTCCTGATTTGCTATGTAAGTGAAAGTAAAGAGGCTTTAATCCTTTGCTTGTATTCTTTTGAATATTGCCATGAAGGATAGTTTGAATTTGTTATATTGATTAATTTTTATAAAATAAATTTATTGATTATTTTCAATTTCATTTATAAACTCTGTTAAGAATCTGAAAAGAAAGGATTGGCCTTGATATATAGATTATCTTTTTTCTAGTTAGAGGCCGTCCATAAATTACATCACACATTAAGGGGGGGGGGGGTATCTCAGATTTGTGACAAATTGTGACAGGGGTCCGGGGATCTTAAAAATTGTGAAATCACAAAAGTCAAATTAAATTTTTAAAAAAATTATAGGGTATAAAAGTGATAGTGTGACGTCACAATACAGGAGGGCTCAATGAAAATGTGACAGAATGTGACACAGGAGGGGTCTAACATAAAAGTCTTGAAATTCATGTGTAGTAATTTATGGAAGGCCCCTTATGTTCATTCCGAACCGATAAATTTTATATTCTATTTAATCAAGTTTTCAAAATCACTTAATTTCTTTATTCAAGAAATTTATACCATGAAAAAATATTTAAGCTTGTGAAGAATTGTATCTATAAATTGTTCAAAGAATATCTATACTTTAAGATACTTTTTTGTTTTCTAATATTTCCATTTTTAAGAGTGAAGGAATTAGTTTAATAAAAAGCTATTAAGACCATATAGAAAACATTCTGAAAAAACTGCTAAAGACTAATGTACAAATTTTATATAATCTATAGAAATTTATAGATGTGAAAACTGGAGCATTTGAAAGACAGAGGGAAAAAACTAAAGGCATTTGAAACACTATAAAATAATGTTCAAGATTAAATGGTAGATAGATTTGAAAAAAATTTCTTATCGAGACTAGCAGATATGTTGATTTTTAAGAACAAATCTATCCTTTACTTCAGGGGTTCCTAAACTTTTCCGAGCACCTTTTTTCAATTAAAATTTTTTCATTGCGCCCTACAGTATGTCTAATTGTAAGTAAGAGATAAAAATAAATAATAAATAAATTTTTAGCTTTTCAACTTTGTTTTTTGTCTAGTTAGTCAATAAATAAATAATATTTGAATTTTAGTTAAATCACACATATAATTAATTATAATTATTTATGAGTGATTTAAATAAAAATTCAAATCTTAATAAAATTAATCACAAAAACAAAAGCTTCAACAGCTTCATTACTGGAAATAAATAATTTGAAATAAAAATAAATATGTGTAGCAGTTATTAATTTTTTTTCAAGTTTTTGGTTTTTGTTTGAGAAATGTTTGAGAAATGTTCATTACTTCATGTATATGTTAATTTGGATTACTAAACCCGCGATAGCGGAAAAATGAAAGGTCGTAGAAAGTTCATTCAGGTCCGCATAATAAAAAATATCTATGTCTAGATTCCCATAATTAACGATAAATCAAAAACGTAAAGTAATTCCCCCCCCCCCCATTCTTTATCACTAGTCAAAAACGCAGAATTGTTCAGTTCATTCTAGTGCCAAAAATGTGTATTTTATTTGATCACACACACGCAGATAGATAGATGGAGAGAGAGATTTTCAATTTGTTGGATTTAAGGTACCTGAAAAATTTGAAAAAAAATCGAATTCGAATTTTTTTACGAAAATAAAAAATTAAATCATTTTGATTTGGAAATTTTATTATCAAATTAAACACACCCAACAGGCTTTAGCTAGCAAGCCTACCGAGGAAATTTTATTAGAAAAAATAAATTATTAATTTTATTAAAAACAAATTTCGTATGAATTGATTTTCTATAATGAACACCCCATAATAAATATCTGTTAATTCTTATTTATTTGATTAAAAAAATCTACCTAATAAAAATAAATTCATTTTATATACCTAATTATTTAATAAAAAAATGTATTCGATAAATTTTTTCTTTCCTTAAAAGCAAATGAAAAGAATCTACGGAAATTTCGAAAAAATAATTCCCTTATTTCATTGAAAATATTTTAAAAACAATTAAAGTTAAAAATTAAAAATATAATGAATTATCTGAAATGCAATTGGGGTAGAATGTCTCATTCTGGTATAGAAAGAAAACGGTGCGAAATATAAACTTGGGCGCTTTTATAGTAATCCCGTATACATGTCGATGCAGGTCCATATCCATTAGAGACATTGAAACAACTTCAGACACGAATTAAAGAATTCTCTATTAATCAAGTATAGTAAGTGTTTTATCAATAAATTGAAACGTTCTGATGTAGCCATCTACTAGACTTTACCATAAACTTCTGGTAGAGTTTGATAGAAGGGCCTAGATTTTCATTTTTTGACCCCCCCCCTCTGCCACTCCCATTTTGGTGGTTTATTTTTGCATTTTTAGTGTTCTAGGGGCCCACTGATTATGTATACAAAATTTGGTCGAGTTTGCTCAAATGGCCTAGATTTTTATTTTTTGAGCCCCAACCCCTAATTTTGGCGCCAGGAAAAAGATATTTTCGTTATTATAGGTTAATTTTATAGTATATATCTTTTTTCTTGTTTTTTTTTTTAGTATGAAAATATTATAATTTTAAATTTTAACCCCACCCCCCACCTAAATTTTGGGTCGATATGCACCAAAATCTAATCAGTTCTTAATCTCAATGCACTAAAATTACATGTGAAATTTGGTTTTCATATTCACACTAGTTTTTGAGCTAGCTCGTCCACAAAATTTGGTAAGGCACAGACTAACAGAATAAAACCCTAAGAGACTAACAGACATTTTGACAAAACAGTTATTATCTAGAAAAATATAATTTTTTCGATGTTCACTTATAAAAGCTTTTTTGTAGAGCGAAATGCCATGATTTCGCGCAATTTTTTTTTATAAAAATAGTTTCAGCCGTTTTTGAGATAGATAAAGAAGCAAAAAAAAACAGTTTTTTCATGCACGATTACAATACTTGACCCTACCCTGTATGGTAAAGTAAAAAAAAGGAGCTGGTTACAAGCTTTCTTCATAGATAAATCCTGAAGAAATAGAGAAGATCTCCCGAAACGCTGGCTTTTAAAAAATGAAAATGATGTTCCCATAAAAAAATTCCGAAATGTTGTTTTCGTTATCCTTGGACTGTCTTTCCATCAATTTTCCATTGAATTCTAGCAAGAATAAGAAAGTACTTATAATTTATTAGAAAAGAAAAAGGTGATCCGTAACAAGATGTGACGTATAACCATACAACCAAATGGAAATTGGCCCCTTGATGGGGACCATTCTTTTGTGTTTGTTAGTATGTCTGGTTTCCAATTGCTACAATAGCCTAGCCAAGTTTTAAAAAAGTTTTCATTTATTTTTTCAATTGGATTTTAAAATAACTTAATCAATAATAATCTGTTTGATAAAAATAAATTAATGTAATTAATCTATATAATAAAAATGAATTTCTTTTTCTTTGCAAGCGCAGATCTCTCAAATGCCTGGACCGATTTGGCTAATTTTTTTTTAATGTTCGTAATAGTCCAATTCAGGTTAATACGTAAAAAAAAATTGGAAAAGTTGCCCGGAAAATTGGAAAAATCAGGAAAAACTTAAAAAAAAAACAGGTTAGCCAACATAGCTTGCCAAACAATAAAAGAACTAAACTAGCAAACTAAACAAGTGTTGGCGGCCCTGTTTTTAAGATTTTTTAGTGTCATTCATTCTTAATAGTTCTAACCACATTATCGTTGAAGAAGAATTTAATAATGCAACAAAGATTTAAAAAAACTATCTATTTTTTTTAAAGTACATTTAAAAACAAAAATTAAAAAAATAAACTGCAACGGATCGTTGCTAAACTTTATCCAAATTCATTTGAAATATTAATATGTTTATTTCTTTATTATTAATCACATGTCACTTGCAATTTGCAGTTCATGTTGACTTTAATTCAAAAATAATGATAGATTCTCATTTAACTGTCAAGGAATAATCATTCTACGTTCGATTTTT
>JALMQS010000101.1:12081798-12232280 GCA_024734495.1 Forficula auricularia
GATTCTCATTTAACTGTCAAGGAATAATCATTCTACGTTCGATTTTTGACGTTTCGGTTTTAAGAGAATTTTTTATAATTGGATTGTATATACTTTTGTGTCTAGCAAAATAAATAATAATTGTAATTTTCAAGTCTTCTTATCTATAATAATACCTACATATAATATAACTTTTTTTTTATTTTCCCCTTAATGATAACAAGTGGATTTTTAATACATTTTAAATATTTGTTTCATCTTATTTGTTATGAGTGTATATTGCAGTTAAATAGAATCTCAAATTATATCTATTTAAGACGTTATAATAAAACAATTATATTTATTCTCTGTATCTAATAAAACATCAATAAAGCAGCCACGTGGGGGTCCAGGGGACGAAGCCACCTGGCTAGCAAAAGGCCCGCCTTCGGCGGGCCTTGAAGCTAGTTAAGATATAAAAATGAGAACACATATTATTATTCTTTCTTTACTATGGTAATTGGGAAAATGTTGATAGCTTTGGAAAGTATAAACGATATTCATAAATTAAATAGGATTACTCTAATTCAATATTAATTCTTAGTTGCCAGTAATATTGGGATTAAAAGATAATTTTATTATTTTGCCTGTAGTTGAACTTAATCCTACATTAACTGGGTCAGAGAATTTCCGCAAACGTTTCCAAAAGGATTTCAAAGCTGTTGTGGCTTTAATCACTTTTCCCTGCATAATTAGTTTACATTAAATACACTTTTACTCTGTTGTAATGGACTTAGCTGCTTCATAGTCAATTCTTTTCTTTTTCCTAAATATACATTGGCGCTTGGCAAAAGTAACTTAATCAATTTCGATATTGATTCATAGCAAAGACGAGAAGAGGTATCTAATTTTAACTGTTCGTGAATTAATTTACTCGGCGAAAATGTTAAAATTGTATCCGTTTTGATTAATTTTTACTTTACCATAGGTACAGTGTATGGTCAAGTATAGTAATTGTGCATGAAAAAAGTATTTTTTTTTGTTCGTATTTTCGAAATATTTCGAAGTCGGCTGAAACTATATTATTTTGATGAAAAAAAAATTAAACAAAACCTTGGCGTTTTGGTCTACAAAAAATCTTTAATAACTGAACATCAAAAAAATTATGTTTTACGGGAAATTAATTATTTTGTCGAAATGTCTATTCGTTAGTACCTACCTTCGTTAGTACGTTACCAAATTTTGTATACACTCTACTCAAAAAACTTGTATGAATAAATTGACACGTTCTGATGTGGCCATCCACTTGACTTTACCATACACTTCTGGTTGAGTTTAGTACAAGGGATTTTAATTTTTTGACCTCCTCCCCATTTTGGAGGGTTCGTTTTTGCATCTTTAGTGTTCTAGGGGCCCACTGATTATGTATACAAAATTTGGTTGAATTTGTTCAAATGGCTAGATTTTTATTTTTTTGACCCCCCCCCCCCCTCAATTTGGCAGCCAGAAAAAAATATATTTTCGTTATTTTAGGTTCATTTTATAGTATATTTTAGTGTTTTTTTTAGTTTGAAAATATTTTAATTTTAAATTTTAACCCCGCCCCCTCCTCCCCTTAATTTTGGGTCGATATGCACCAAAATCTAATCAGATTTTAATCTCAATGCACCAAAACTACGTGTGAATTTTGGTTTTGATATTCACACTAGTTTTTGAACTAGCTCGCCCACAAAATTCGGTAACGCACAGACTAACAGATATTTTGATAAAACAGTTATTATTTCGAAAAATATAATTTTTTCGATGTTGACTTATTGGTGCTTTTTTGTAGACCGAAATTTCATGGTTTCGCCCAATTTTTTTTATCAACTTAGTTTAAGCCATTTTTGAGATATTTCAAAAAAAAAGAAGGAAAAAAATCCCACTTTTTTCATGCACGATTACAATACTTAACCATACCCTGTATGGTAAAGTAATATCAAAACGAAATTTCACATGTAGATTCTTTATATTGAGATTAAGAGGTGATTAGATTTTGGTTGAAATCGAACCAAAAATTAAAAAGATTAAAATTAGTAAATTTTCAAACTAAAAAAAAAGAAAAATGTAAAAAAGACCTATAATAAAAAAAAGAGAGTTATTAAATTTATCGGGGGGGGGCAAAATTAGGGAGAAGGGGGTTTAAAAAATATCAATATAAGTCTTAGAGTCTTTGATCGATTTGTACCAAATTTCACACCTTATGAATGTGACTCAGTTTTTTTTAATAATGATATTGATACAAGAAGAAGTTGCACCAAAAAGGTACAATCTATGTGAAATTGATAGTGACCAAAAAGAGAGGAGTGGGTAAATATATTTTCAAAAAAAAAAAATCGGAAAAACCTGATATTTCTAATTGAATAGGCTCTTAAATAAAACGAGATATTATGAATTGCTAATGGGGCCAAAATTAAGAGAGGGGGAGTATACGTGTACAATTTATTTGTTAGACACTATAGATTTGAAGGTTTTATCTTCATCATCGGCCTTTTAATTAGAAATATTTTATAAAACGATAGTTTGTTAACGAATTTTTCTATATCAAGCAGAGAACAACCTCATTGATTTCTTTTTATGAATTATATTTAAAAGAATCGTAGGGAGTTGGACCAGAATTTAAAATGATTTATATTTTCTTGATAACAATTTGAATGATTAGGTGAAGACATTCTCTTTGGAATATTTTTTCTTGTAGTTATAACACCTGACAAATAAGTTTATAAAATGAGGTAAAAACTAACCTAATCTCTACTATTGTACTCCTGTAAAAAACATGAAAATGTCTTGTTTTCACTATTTCAGCCACTGAGGAAGTCGCTAAACGTGACGAAACGTTTGGCCCATTTAATTAAAAAACTTTGCGTTTGATTTAAATTCTGGTTCAACTCCCTATGGTCCTTTTAAATATTTGATTATGGATGCGAACAATGAAATATTACATATTATCATTTTGATTTGCAAATCCTTAACTTGAAAATAAATCAGAGGAAAAATTTTAAAACTATAGAAATTTTTTTTGACAGCGATAGCTTTGTTCTAGATTTCTAGAAAGTTGAAACTTTGCGACGTGAATCCCCAACATAATATATTAAAACAAACTTTTAGCTCATTAGATATAACCATTCAAAATCTCTCGATATAACCATTCAATATTTCCTGATATTTTTTCTATTTTTCATTTGTAACATCTGTAGTTGACCACAAAACCTAATAAAATATTGATGAAGGCGCTGATGGCTTATGTATAATAATTAGATGCTGTTTTGAGGTATGTCTCGAATATGGCTCTCATCTGTGGAAATGGGCCTCCAAGCATTCTCTTCCCACACTGGATGCAATTCAGAAACGAGCAATTAAACTAATAGGAGAGCCGGCCCTAACAAACCCACTCGACTCGCTCACCGAAGAACCGTTTCTGCCCTTTCCCTGTACTACAAATACTATCATAGTGTCTGTTCAGTCGAGCTGAAATCAATTATCCCCCTAAAGCCCTCTTTACGAGAAACACGCGGTTTTAGAACGGTCAGCACCCCTTCGCTGTCAAATTGGATGAAAATCGAACAAGCGCTTTCGCCAACACTTTTATTCCTATGACCTCCAGAGACTGGAACTCGCTCCCAGCCACCGTCTTCCCCGCGACTTATAACCTTCAGCTGCTTAAGACCCGTATCCACAGAAACCTTCGACCTCTACCCAACCCATAAAATCCCCTCTTCTTCTTCTTTTCACGATGATGGAGGGGCCAACCCAGGGTTTTAGGGGATGCATCTTTTTGGTGTAACTTCTTCTCTCATCATTTTCATTAAAAAAATGTAAGCCCTTTGAACCAGATGTGGTGTTCAAATGAAGACAAGTAATTTTATTCTGGTTGAATAATGAGATTTATTGTCTTGTTTAGATGTTTTATTTTCAAATCACGAGACGGTTTTGACGGAGACTACGCCGAAACCGTCTCGTGATTTGAAAATAAAACATCAAGACAATACATCTCATTATTCAACGAGAATAAAATTACTTGTCTTCATTTGAAAACCACATCTGGTTCAAAGGGCTTACATACCTCAAAACAGCATCTAATTACTAATAAAATATATTCTTCGTTGAGGAAATATAAATATTTAATTTAGAATCACTAGACCACGAAATTTTACAAATAAATATTTAAATCTTTGAGTAAAATATTTAGCGCGTTTATATATGTCAGAGGGGTTCGAATCTCAAAGGGTAGCCAATTGGCCCGGATTGCTATTATTGGCACTCGATTCCCGAAAGGAAAAAAACAACCCATCTGACATAATTGAAAATAATCCATTACATCTCGGATCTAATAGATGATATCCGCTAGTAATTTTCTTACAAAAAAGAAGAAAAACAATAAATTATTTTTCGATGAATTTAATGATATCCAAGTTACAATGTTTTATTTATTCTCATTTATCTTGGGAAGTTATTGTTAATTATTTATTATTGTTAACTAGCTGCGTAGTTCGCCTTCGAGGAGCTTCATGTTAACCACTTGACTTCGCCCCTGGAACCCCCAATGCGAAACCCTTTGAACCATCGCCTTTAACCTCGCCTTAGGCTTCTATAATTGTTTATATTATATATTAGCTCTGTAACCAGTACTGTTATCTAGTCCTATATTAAGCAAGCTGTCAAATACCTACGAAGATACATACATACTCTTGCTTAATATAGATTTCCATTTTTTTCCTTTTTCAGTTATTCAAAAAGAAAAAAAACAAAAAAAAACAGTTAATTTTAAAAATAACAATTTTCAAAAACAGACCCTTTGAAATTCTAGGAAACCCACAGCGACAGACATTGCAAAACATAACGTCGCTGATCTTACAAAACCTCGTACGTCCGATTTTTGGTCAAATGCGTATTATACGTTTATACATTTATACATACCAAAATCTTGCTTTTTACTTTACCATACAGGGTATGGTCAAGTATTGTAATCGTGCATGAAAAAAGTGTTTTTTTCCTTCTTTTTCACAAAATATCTCAAAAACGGCTGAAACAATTTTGATTAAAAAAATTGAGCAAAACCATGGCATTTCGCTCTACAAAAAAGTTCAAATAAGTGAACATCGAAAAATTATATTTTTTGAGATAATAATTGTTTTGTCACAATGCCTGTTAGTTAGTTAGGCTTGGTTGTCTGTCCGTTAGTCTGTGTGTTACCAAATTTTTGTGGACGAGCTAGCTCAAAAGTAAGTGTGAATATCAAAACCAAATTCCACACGTAGTTTTGGTCCATTGAGATTAAGAGCTGATTAGATTTTGGTGCATATCGACCCAAAATTAAGGGGGGTGGAGGGGGAACAAGTGAACGAGCAAATAACTTGTCCATTTGAGAAAATTCAATCAAATTTTGTATACATAATCAGTGGGACCCCAGAAGTCTAAAAATGCAAAAACTAACCGCCCAAAATGGGTGGGGGAGGGGGGGGGGGGACAAAAAATGAAAATATAGGCCCTTGTACCAAACTCAACCAAATTTTGCATACATAGTCAGTGGGACCCCAGGAGTCTAAAAATGCAAAAACCAACCCCCGCCCCTACATGATTATAAGTAATTTTATTAAATATTAAATATAAGTGAGGGGCAAGGTTGTATGTTAAAGTCAAGTGGACGGCCACATCAGAACACGTCAGCTTATTTTTAACATATTTACGGTATATTACTGTTAAAAGTGTGCAACCTCTAAATATTATCCAATCATCCTAATTTTTTCCAGATATCATTTTTATATCAATGGGACTCAGAACATGACTATGATGCGTACAAAGCTTACTTGATGTATTGTTATCGTTTTATTGTTTGTATTTATATTTATATGTTGATGTTGTTGTTAAATAAATGTTTTAAATGAGATTACGAGTTCTTAATTAATATGATCGTAATATTGGCGCCCGAACAATGTGAAAATGATAAGAAAACCTAGTAGACCACTAGCGAAGAGGAATAAGAAAAATGATTTTGCGAATATGGAAATAACGAGGGGGGAGATATCGAAGATCAAGGATCATATAAAAAAAGGTGAGCATAGAGTAATGGATTTGGGAGAGGAGGTGAATAAATTAAAAAATGAATTCGAAAAAATAATAAAAAAATTAAAAGATGATTTGGAAGAGGAAAAAAACAAGAGGATAGAGTTGGAAGAAATAATAAAAAGGAAGGAAAATTCGGAAAAGGGAAGTGATTTCGAGATTAATAGGAATATTCAATTAGCAGACGTGGGAAAATTCCTTCCGGTGTTTAGAGCTCTCCCAGAGGAAGATCCGAAGTTATTTTTAAAAAAGGTCGAGAATACTCTATTAAAATATAAAGTACCGGAAGATGTTTGGCTCATGGTGGTTTCGGGTCAGTTGTTAGATAAGGCCAAGACATGGTGGCGGGTGGTGAAGCAATTTCCCGCGTTGGATTGGAAAGATTTTAAAATGAAATTTCTCCAAGAATACGATAGTTTAATCGTAGTCTCAAAGTTAAAGGTTATGTTTTATGAGGAGAAACAAAGAAAAGACGAACCTATAAGGTTATTTATTGAGAATAAGACGGCTTTATATAAGAGAGTTTTTTCCGGACCAAGATGCTGGTTCAATCCTTCAAGTTTTAGTGGAGATGATTACTCCACGTGTTAGATCGTCCATTAGGGGAATGAAATTCACTGATATTGAAGGGTTTATGCAGACGGTAGAAGAAATAGAAAGGGATTTAAAGGATATGGATAAAGAAGAGAAGACAAGTCCCACTCAGGATAGAAGTTGCATTCAGGATAGACGTTTTTGTGGATTCTGTAGGCGGGAAGGACATGGGGAAGACACTTGCTTCAAGAAGGGAAACGAGTGGAGGGGCAAGGAAAAAGGGAGTTCCTTGTCCAAAAAGCAGTAGGATTCCCTAAGAAAGTAGGAATAGAAAGTGAGATCGGTAGTCATATTATTTGTTGTGTGAATAAATTTTCGGAAATCATTAGGCCATCAATGGAATTACAAATAGAGGAAAGTAGAAGGGCATTAACTAATGAAGATGATTTAATTCCGTACTGGTTGAAGGAAGTCAAGGAGGATGAGTTGAATATAATGGAAGAGGAGAAACTAGATGCTGGTCAGATGAAATTAAATCAAAATAAGGAAGAGTTACTTCATCAAATAAAATTATATTTAGAAAAATCGATGGATGGAGCAAAAATTATTGAAAATAGTCAAGAAAGGGGAAGGTTAGTTAAATATCATTCGAGTTATTTTAAACCTAGGAAGAAAGAAGAATGATCCTGTGGGAAGCTGCGTCCGTGTTCTAAGGAGGGGAGAATTGATGCGTACAAAGCTTACTTGATGTATTGTTAATCGTTTTATTGTTTGTATTTATATTTATATGTTGATGTTGTTGTTAAATAAATGTTTTAAATGAGATTACGAGTTCTTAATTAATATGATCGTAATAACTAAAGTCTCCGTAAATTTTAAATTTAAATTTTTACCATACAAAAATGAATCACTCTAATATATATGTTTATTTGCATCCCGCAGATGGCAGCCCCATTGGTTCCTCCTTAAGATTCAACAACTCAGCTACTTTCGCCAAACTAAATCTTTTCAATTAAAAAATAATCCAACATAGTTTACTTAGAGATATTACAGGCCCACTATAGTAAAAAAAAATATTTTTGGCCATACATACCTTCTATAAGAAAATAATTCGATTAAAATTTTAATCCAATTTTTGATTTTAATGAAAATAAATAGAAATAAATGTAAATTCCCAGTTATTATACTATTTAGTTTTTGAGCTACATAAAGATAGTCAAGACCGACAGACAGACATTGTAGTGACCGTTTTAATTTTTAACCGAAACCCTAAAATGTGCCTAGCTCCGATAAATTTAGCTTTCTGGTTTTCTGTAGCTACTTGATATTTAACACTTTCAATTTTGGACCTCATGGAATAATCTGCATTTTCTTTTAAGTTAGGACTTATCCCCCCACTTAATTCACAGATCTTTATTTAATTCAACTCCCATTTCTCCCCTTTAGAGGTGGATTTTCGTAAAATCTGACATATACGCCCTATAAAGAACCTCTATTCCAAATTTCAAGTCAGTAGGTCTAGTAGTTTTGGAGATATCGTGTTGAGTCAGTCATTGAGTGGTATTTATTGAACCAATTATTTTACATGAATTAATGTATACATTGTATTTGAGGTTCGACTTCGGAGAATACTTCCCCACCATCGACTGTCCTTGATTTTCTTGAACTTGCCAACATCTTTTTAGTCCTTATTTTTAATAAAAGGAAAAAACTAATTAAATAAAAAACCTCTTTTCCGATAATTGGATTCATTGAGTGGTATTTTTTTTAAATTTTATTAAAGCAATTATTTTACATGAATTAATGTATACATTGTATTTGAGCTTCGACTTCGGAGATTACTTCTCCGCCATCGACTGTCCTTGATCATCTTTTTAGTCCTTGTTTTTAATAAGAGGAAAAAACTAATTAAATAAAAAAACCTCTTTTCCGATAATTATTCCAATTCCATATTCTTTCCCCTCTTCATTGAGTGGTATTTTTTTTTTTTTTTATTTTTATAAATTTTATTAAACCAATTATTTTACATGAATTTATGCATACATTGTTTTTGAACTTCGATTCCGGAGATTACTTCTCCACCATCGACTGTCCTTGATCATCTTTTAGTACTTGTTTTTAATAAGAGGAAAAAACTATTTAAATAAAAAAACCTCTTTTCCGATAATTATTCCAATTCCATATTTGTCTCTGCCCCTCCATCTTCCTTCTTGAGTGATATTTCTTTTTTTTTTTTTTTTTTTTTTTTTTTTATAAATTTTATTAAACCAATTATTTTACATTAATTAATGTATACATTGTATTTTTTGCTTCGATTCCGGAGATCACTTCTCCACCATCGAGTGTCCTTATTCATCTTTAGTCCTTGTTTTTAATAAGAGGAAAAATCTAATTAGATAAAAAAACCTTTTTTCCGATAATTATTTCAATTCCATTATTCCCCAATCAAGTCGATTGGTGTAAACCTCTCCGAGTGGTATTTCTTTTTTTTTTTTTTTTTATAAATTTTACTAAACCAATTATTTTACATTAATTAATGTATACCTTGTATTTTAGCTTCGATTTCGGAGATTACTTCTCCACCATCGAGTGTCCTTATTCATATTTAGTCCGTGTTTTTAATAAGAGGAAAAATCTAATTAGATAAAAAAACCTCTTTTCCGATAATTATTTAATTCCATTATTCCCCAATCAAGTCGATTGGTTAATCTTCCTTCCTCTCCTGATCTCCCTCCGAGTGGTATTTCGCTTATGTATATATATATAGATAATATTTGTAATGAACTATTAGTGGGTTTTAAAATTAAAAAAAAAAAGGAATTAATTATTAAAAAGAAAAATTATTTAGTAAAAATTAATTATATATTTTTATTGACACACCCATCTATGAATAATTATTATAAATTAAGAAAAAAATAATCAAATTAAAGTTACCCGAAAATGAGTTCCTGACAGATCCATTTCTCCCGTGATTTTCATCGAAATCGTGAGCCGTTTCAAAGAAACCGATTCTGTATAAACATACATTGATACACGAATTGGTCATTTATTTATTAAAATTATTGTATCTGTAGGACCATCTAGCCAGCTCTTTTAATGTACAATTTGAAACTATTTAAATTACAAAAAAAAAAAGAAAGTTAAAAAACAAAACAAAATATATGATACAAAAATTATATATGTAGATATAAAAAAAATCAACTGGTTTGGACACCACACCACTATCACATTAGTCTCTCCCTTATTTGAAATCACCAAACCAATTTTCTTCAATCAAATTACTTTAATTTGGGTTTCCCCAAGGCGTTTTGAGGAAACTGAAAAAAAAAAATTGCAAAATTGCAAAAATCTTCAAGTAAACATCAATTTCCGGTTCTTCGTTTTTAGCCTAAATCTTGAGGTACTTAGTCTAGCCTCTAAATAGCTTCAGTTTCAAATCCTAAAGCTCCCAACAACTTGCAGTTTGGGTCTATAATGGGCGAAATGCGCCAGAGGAAGGAAACCATGTGCTTCAAATCCGCATGCGGCTTGACGCATTATGTTTCCCTTGGGTAATACAAGGGGTCAACGAGGAGTTCAACTCAACTCTCTCGAAAACATTATAATTAAAAAAATATTTATACATATATTTATTAGGGTTGTTTTTAATTCAAATATAATAATATTTTGAACGTGGAAATTTCATTTAAAATACTAATTCTTTGAACATTTATTAGTGATATTAGTAATGGAAAAAATTTCACACGTTAATTAAAAATTTAGATTTTTTAAAAATATTTACTAATGTAATTTCCATGTTGACAACATATATATAATATATGGTAAATGTGTGTGTGACTGTGTGATCTCTCTTGGAAAGGTCACATTTTTTCTGGCACAAGAAAGTTCACCTTCCCATTCAGGTGTGTTGTTTTTCGAGTTTGCATTATTGAAAAAGGGTCTAGATTTTTATGCTAGAAGGAAATTTATTCTGAAGGGGAGCCATATTTTAAAAAGTGAAATTCATAAGAGGAAACGGAATGACGAAAATCTAAAAAAATAAAATCATTGATATAATATAATCCTGAACCCTTTGATCGATCGGTGCCATATTTTAAGATTTTATGAAAATCATTGTCTACGTAAAATTAATAGTAAATCGAATGGGGATGGAATTCCAAAAAAATTAAAATAAAAAATCTACAAAGAGAGATACAGAAAGCCAAAATTTACTATCCCTGAAGATATATATTCCATTTAGAATTTGGAGGCGAGGGGAGTTAAAATTTATAATCGTAAAATCTTTAAGCTCAGTTAATGAAGGTAATTCAGCTTTCTTTTGTGAAATTATGGCTGGAGCAGAGCTTCTCTTTTATCAGTTAGCTCCAAGTGTATCAAGATGGCTGCCTCATAGCTTCCGTTGGAGAAGCAGTATAGGGAGTAAAAGACTACGATTTACGGGGAATTTTAATAGTGGTCATTTCGATGCTTTAATTGAGGCTGTGAAACTACGACTGACACATTTACTTGAGACTGAGACACTAAGAACGACATATGTCTTCATTTTGTTTCACATTAACATGACTACTTAGAAGAAGATTACCACCATTGTTGTTCGAACACCTCAATTAAAGCAATTTTAATCGGCCTATATACTAAAATTAGAAAATTAATTAATTAGAGCTATTTTCTATCGAAGACGGAATGGTTGAAATCAATGTTGAATTGATGCAAAGGCATGCCCAAAGATAATGAAAATCACAAATGTAGGACAAAATAATTTATTAGGCGGTCGTTTTTATCCTCTTAACAAAATCCGACGATTCGGAGGATCGTTCCTCCTTCTTCAGGGTTTAAAATGGTCACCCTAGGAACATACCTGTTTATTAATATTATTTTTAATTGCGTTTAATTTCAAAATTTTGTGCATAGAGATGCCTTGATGTTGGCAGGAGTGGGTCAAAACTCAAAACTTTGAAAAAAAATTTATTTCAATTTTATTTAATTCTGGCTGCGAATAAAATTCGACCTTTTTGTCTAAATTTAAATTCTAAAATTATATTAAGATATTGCTTTTAACTAAAGCCAGGGACTAGGCAAATAATAGTTTAGTAAAGCTATCCGCCTGTATCTATGCAACTGAATGGACGCCCCTGGATCGAACAAGCCTACCCTACAGGCGTCCTTGTTAAATGAATATTTTTCATGTTTAAAATTAGACGGCCTTCTCCCATGAGCGCATTTCCTATTTTTCTAATTAATTGAAATATACAGAAACAAGTGAATACAGTGACGTAAATTAATAAAAATATAAATAAATATATTTTTTCTTTAAATAACTCGCTTTTATTTCAAATAAACTAAAAAGCAGAAATTAGATTTTACTTTGATACCCAAAAAATTTCCATAGTGAAATGTGTAAAAATAAAATTGTACACCAAATTAAAGAGTAAAAAAATAATATAAAAGTTCAAAATGCCGTGTAATGTAAGTAATAAGGATATAATGCAATTGAGTCGTTCTTTGCAAAAACTATATGTCATTTTTCATGAAAATCGCATCTATGGCGTCACTAGATAGACGTTTTCCCTTTGCGGGAAGAATTCCGGCTAAAACTCTAGTAGTCCAAAATAAGGTCAATTAAAATATCGGTTTTTGACTTGTTCTCCTAAACAAAAGAGCACATGTAATCTTTAGTTAATGATGAAGATTAAATCTTTGAGCAAAAAATGTTAGATGTGGTTTCGCCTCAGAGGACAAGACAATTGCATTATATAAATTCGAAGTTCAATCCTGAAGGGGTGAATACGAAATTATTCATAACCCCCCTGGATTCACTAGTTGACAACCTCTGGTAATTTTCTTTAGTACTCATAAATCTGCCCATAAAGGCAATTTGAAATTTTATAGTATTTTCTACTCTTTGATTTGGTGTACAGTTTTATTTTTACTCTTGTCATGAGAGTTTTTTTGGCTCTTAAAGAAAATTTTTTTTTCGGATTTTTAGTGTATTTGAAATAAAATGGAATTATTGTAGATAAAATACTTATTTATTCATATTTTTTTTTTGTTTTTGTAATTTACGTCACTGAATTCACAGTGACAACATCATCACCATGGAAAGACTACATTTTTTTGAAATGATAAAAATTCTTAGAGATAAGAAGAAAATTATCTACATCATAACATCCATTGTCTCGATTCACTTTCCTTCTACTTCTAGTTCCATCCAAACAAGTCATTTGAAATAAGCTTCTGTGTTTGTATTTAACTCACTGGTTCAAAGATACAGAACAGATCTACTTGAATGATTTCAAACAACTCACAGCTCATAAACTCTGCAATATATATGTTTTAGAAAGTTAGTTCTCGAGATCTATAAAACTTGTATCTTATTCGAATTGGACTGTGTATTTCCTTGGAATGGTAACAATTTACAGAGTTGTCTAATAAAAAAAGCTTATTATAACGAAATTCACTCATATTGACGATTTCTAATCATCAATTTTTTTTATTTTTTATAATGATACTGATACAAGAAGAAGTTGCACCAAAAAGGTACAACCTCTGTAGTCCGCGGTGGACCCTTGTGTCTTGGAAATGAGAAGAGATTTAGAGATTGGGTCGGAGTCGAAGGTATTCGTGGATCCGTGTCTTGAAAGATTGAAGGTTATATGTTGCTGGGAAGACGGTCGAAGGAAGAGGGTTTCACTCTCTAGAAGTCATAAGGATAAACGAGTTAGCGAATGCGTTTGTTTGGCTAGTATCCAATTTAACAGCGTAGGGGTGTGGAGTCATAGAAAATAGTGTATTTCGCGCAAATAAAGCCTTTGGAGGGATTATCGATTTTATTAAACAACAAAAGCCATGGTAATATCTATAAAAAAGAGAAAGGGCGGACTGGGAAATTATATATGTATATATAATTTTTTTCTATATATATATAGGGTCCGCCAAATAACTTTTTTTTTTTTAAATGCTAAAAAAAAAACTACTGAATATTTTCTCAAATTTCTTTTTTTATTTGAAAGTACAATCCTTCCGGTTAATAATGGAAAATAATTTCATTCAAATGGCTGCCTCGGCTGGCCATGCAGTAGCCTACACGATCGGTCCAATTTTAAGCACATTATCGATTGTGTGCAGCTGTATTTCACCAATGGCTTCACGAATATTGTCCTTTAAAGCGTCAATTGTCTCTGGCTTGTCGGCGTAACACTTATCTTTGACGGCACTTCACAAATAATAGTCCAACGGTGTCAAATCGCAGCTCCGAGGTGGCCAAACGACATCAGCTCTGCGGCTGATAATGCGATCTTCAAAAACAGGGTGCAAAACATCGAGTGTAGCTTCGGCTGTGTGGCACGTAGCGCCGTTCTGTTGAAACCAAATGTTGCCAATATCCTCCTCTTCAATTTTTGTGAACAAAAATTCGTTCAACATGGCCCGATAACGATCGCCATTGACTGTAACGGCCACTCCTTGCTCATTTTCGAAGAAAAATGGCCCAATTATGCCTCTGGACCAAAATCCGCACCAAACAGTGACTCGTTTTGGGTGCGTCGGCTTTTCAATGTATGCGTGTGGGTTTTCTGTGCCCCAAATGCGACAATTTTGCTTGTTTACATACCCGCCAAGATCAAAATGAGCTTCATCTGAAAAGATGATTTTTTTGGCAAAATCGGCATCTTCTGTAAGTCGATCGCAGGCCCAATTAGCGAAGCGAAAACGCATTGGATGGTCACCATATTCGTTCAGCGGAAGGATAAAACTAATTATCTGTCAAATCAAACATGAGCTAAGTGTTACCATTCACGAAATAAGCACTAGTTGAAAAAAAAACGTTAGATGGCGGACCCTTTATATAATTGATATCTGCAGAAATAATATGGCCATTCCAAGAAAGGTCAGACTCCAAGAAGATCACTCAACATTAATTAATATAATTATTTTGACTATTTATGTCCATAAATTAAATTATTAAAGTTGTTATAGGGAAATAAGGACTATATCTTTTATGCAGATAATTTATCAGCTTTGTTGACTTCTTCAGGGCTCAAATAGTTAACTTCTTTCAATCTGATTGATGTTGATGACTTGATATGTTTACTAAGAAAGAATAATCATAAAAATGACAAATATCAGTGAAGTTAACTATTTGCACTGAAGAAGTCAACAAAGTTGACGAAACGTTGGTAATAAAATATAAATTATCTGCATAAAAGATATAGTCCTTATTTCCCTATAAGAACTTTAATAATTAATTAATATTTTTCACAAAATTTCAACGAAATGATACGAAGTATCTGGAAGATTCCTATTGACGTGTCTAGATATTAGACAGCAGTGTGTTTTAGTCGAATTAAAATTAAGCAGGTTATGAGATATACTAATTAATAAAGTAAAGGGTGTGTAGTTCCACAGTGAATGAAATGAAACTTATAGAGGTTTATACAAACTCACACCTGTAAACTCCTGATGATGGACTAATAATCCGAAATATATTGAGTTTCTATAAACCTCTTTGAGTTTCATTTCATTCACTGTGAAACTACACACCCTTTAATTTATTAATTAATATCATGTTTCACCTAAAACCTACACCACTTTCTCTAAGTAAAATATGAGATATACAATTTTTAAGAGGACATAAGTCTTGAATGATCAAAGAAGTAAGAAAAATTCGTAGTAAAACTTCTTACTTGAAAATACTAATCATCACCAGTACCAGTAGGAAATGCGAAGTTAGTGATTTCATTTTCATCATGATGTAGCTATGATAGTCAGATCGATGATCTGATGTATTCTTTAGCGTTGAACCAGAAAACTATGGTTTTGATTGTCTTAAGGGATAACGATCTTATTTTACTTTTGTTATACTCTCTCTGAATCGAATTCAGAGTGACAAATATTGTTAGCAGGTTTATCTTCACAAGTATATTCGAAACACACAAACAAATTTGTGCCTTGGGTACCTATAGAGTAAGAAGTTGAAATCCTATTCATGTCAACTTTACTTGATGCAGAAGTTACAACAAAAGTAATATGGTCATTTCAAAAAATATTCTTAGCCTACAATATCACTTTTCATTGATATTTTCTAGCAAAGTTCCAATGTTTTTTTTTGACTGATAAAATATCAAGATAATTTGTTTCGAGATCCTATTCTGCAATCTCCGACGGATATTGATTTGTAAGGAGTGTTGTTCTTTAGAGTTCTTTTGGTCTCTTCCGATATAAACTTTATTACATTATCAAGTAATTTTGTAAACTAAAAGTGTCTTTATATTGGCCAATTAAATGGGAAATTTTTTGTGAGATTTATTAAAAGTTTTAATATTATTTTGTTATATTTCGCCAGTTGTTGGTTTTTTAAATTACGTGAAAAATTTATTAATCATTTTTTTTTTTTTGAAAAAGTATTAATTAAATTGATATGAGAAATGATGTATTTTTAAACGTCCCTTGAATTAAAGTGTTATTTTTATTAGAAATAATGTTTTCTCTAATTTTATCATATCATTTTATCATCATTTAATCATAAATAATCCCTCTGATAACAGCAATTTCATTGTGTCAACTTAAGCTTAGTTTCTATCTTGTTTGCAAATAAGTAATTCATTTTCTAATACAAGCTAATCAAAATTCTTATTATAATGAATTGTCTAAGGGGGTACTGAGGTAGAAAAGAGTAAAATAAAAAAGTTATCTCTTATTTAAACCTTTATTTTAGGCATAGGTTAATCGATTTTTAACACGTTTTGAAAGCGGCACCGATGCTCTTCATCAGTGCACGACCACTGGAAAGCATCAGTGCATGTTTTAATATTTTTGTTTTAAAAACTTTTTATAAATTATTTACTGGTGGTAATGAGGTTTATAAAACTCACATAAGTCACAAAAACACGCACAGTTGATCTCCAGCAGACGTTTTACATACAGAATCATTTCATTGGTAACAAGTTAATCTATTAGAACAATTACAATTAATTAAATTAAATTAGGGAAGGAAGAAAAGATAGACAAAAGGATCAGCCGGGATTCGAACCTGGGATCTTCGCATGTGCCCTGCGATGCCTTTATAAGAGCTCTTATAAAGGCATCGTAGCGCACATGCGAAGATCCCAGCTGATCATTTTGTCTATAATATAAAAATCTTTTCTTCGTTCCCTAATTTAATTTAATTTATAATTGTCTTTCGACGTGGTCTCATTGTGGTTGCGCCCTGGAGTGAAGAAGAAAATTATTGGGTTAGCGATCGAGTGGGAGGCGTTTGGATTTAGTTTAATTAATCAAGCCAACTACAGAGCTGCGAAAAATGAACGAGGAAGAATTTAAAAGATTAAATAAAAATGAAATTCCAAATTCATATAGACATTAGGTATTAGCTTGGGTTCAGGGATCAGTGGCCGAGAGGATAAGACCTAAGGTTCTTATAAAGGCGTCGCAACGCACATGCGAAGATCCCGGGTTCGAATCCCGGCTGATCCTTTTGTCTATAATATAAAAATCTTTTCTTCGTTCCCTAATTTAATTTAATTTATAATTGTCTTTGCCTCATTGTGGTTGCGCCCTGGTGTGAAGAAGAAAATTATTTTCGACCTTTGGGTTCGCGATCGAGTGGGAGGCGTTTGGATATATTACAATTAATGTCTTTAATTCTGCCTTCCCATGCATATATAGAATTAATCATCCCAACTCCGATTAAGATCAATGAACTAGAGTTTATTTATATTCTATATGTTTGGTATAATTTTACACTTTAGAATTCATTTATTTTACCAATTTTGTTTATAAATCTATACAATTAAGATTGATTTATTTTACACATTAAAATTCATTTATTTTGCTAATTATGACTAGCAGGCAAGTGTAGATCCACAATACCTTCAATACATCAACTTTATAATTGATTGAGTTGTAGATGTCCATTTGTATTTCCTTTTTCAGGTGACCCTCTCAATGTTCAATATTGTTATACCCTCAAAATCCATCGAATGTCCATTGTCTCCGCATGCACGGCTAACATAACTACAGTAGCCATCAAATTAGTACGAAAAAAGCCCGCGATGGCTAATAAATATGCCCAAGCTAGAAATAACTTTAATCGACGTTAGGGATCCCAGACATGATTTATATGAATTTGCGATGGTTTCTGGCTGGTGCTAAATTTTTTAGGGTCTAAAAACCACCGTAATTTTGAACTTTTTTTGAGATTTTCATGATTTTTAGGCTCTCAAAAATTTAGCACCAGCCAGAAATCATCGTACATTATTTTTGGTTACGAATTTTTTTAAATTTATTTTTAGCTCTTTTTCCTTTAAGTTAAAAATTACTAAATTATCTTAGGATGCACAAAAAAAAATAAAATAAAATAATAAAAAGCGCCGAAGAAAGGAAGAGACCAAAACAGAAAATAGTTTTCTAATTAATATATTAAAGAATAATTAATATATCAAAGAGAGTTGTCTTTAACCGCGTTTTTAAACAAGATATATATATCGCTAGACTACTGCTGGTTGAGGCTATTGAATCTTAAGTCTGGACCAAGAGAGAATGAAAAAGATATGATCCATCTAGCTATGAACCAGCATCATTTCGCGATTAGCCCGTATGACGCTTTTTACCAAACACTGATATGGATCACCTAGTGGATTTGTAATCTGAGATGTTATAACTCTCTTTGATATATTAATTATTCTTTAATATATTAATTAGAAAACTATTTAAATTCATTATTTCTTACACAGAAATATATAAATTCAGATATTATTATTACTTGATATCTGACAAAAATCACCTGCATTCGATTCGCGATTGAATCAAATATAGGAAACTCATGATCAAAACAGAAAAGCTCAAAGTAACTAATTAAATTTAGTTTTAGTCTAAATATAAAAATCTACAAAATTAGTAACCTATAATTGAAAAAATAAATGTTAACAAAATTTGATAATACGTATCATTATAAATAAATGTATTGGAAGGCTCATCTGATCATTCTCAGTGCTAGTGTCTGTTGTGGTTGTCTAAATACCAGGCGTTGTCATCAAGTGCTGCTATCTGTTAAACTCAAAGCGGTCAAATTTATACCATAGTAACAGGATCACTTTTGAATATCCCTAAAACTCGCACTTTTTTCGATTTTTACCCATTTTGACCATGAAGGAGCACGTTTTCAACAAAGAAGCCTCTATACATTTTAAAACTAGATTAAATTTTCTACAATTTAAACAAAGTTTCATATTGATTCGATAATGATAATCCGTGTCGCAATGAGGTTGAAATTTTGAAATACAATTTTTTGCAAAAAATCTCATTTTTTTCATTCATAAAATGAAAACCAGTCATCCTAGAAACTTAATTTCTATCTCATTCTCTAGAAAATTTTGTTGACTTGAACGTTTACTTGGACCACTATTTTGTTAAAACTCTTTAATTTATAGATATCTTACATTTTCCGGACATTTTCCTCCACTGCGGCTGCTCCCCCCCCCCCCCCCCCCTAGGAAACTTCACTAACTACGCCAATGATTAGTGAAATTGAAACCTTGTAGTGGATTATTATTATATTTAACAGTTAAATACAGCGACTATAGACACCGAGTCATATCAAACGCACTTAAAGATTGTGAGAGTAATTTCATCCCTGTTATATTTAAAAATTTGTAAAATTTTAAAAAATATTTCTTTAAATTCTATACATAAGTAATTCATTTAAAGAAATATAAAATTTAAAAATTACGGACCTTTTTAACGTTAGCAATTTTATTCCAGATTTCCTATTTTAATCACTTTAGCCATCTTGTAGAAAATACTTGAATTTTATAAGATTAAAAAGTGAATTAATTTGTATGTACTCGACCCATGACTTTCATTTAAAATCTATAAATTGCATTGAAAAAATTAATCGTGAAAGATGAACTAAAAGATGTTTGCCTAAAAGTATTTGATTTAACGAAGTCCAATTGAATATTTTCTCACTCTATAACGAGTAGGTATCGTTTTGGTCCGAGTGAAAAAGGCCATTCCTAGAATAATAGAAATTAAGAAATTAATCTCAAATATTCTGAAACACGTTTGAACTTTCGTTTCCTTGCAATTGGGAACTGAGATGGAGGCGTGGATTTAAAAACCATGTCGGAAAGTAGCTTACACTTTTAAATGTTTAACCCGTGTGATAGTAGGTTAAATTAATAAAATGTTATTAAATATCATAGATATATTATCTTGGACGGGTGATAACCCAAATCAAAAAAATTTTAATGATGCCCAACGGATTTTATCTGTTGGTCATTTAATTAAATGCGGCATGAATAATGAAAAAAGTGATAAAAATGTGACCGTAGTTCCCGCGCTTTGTATACAAACGTCACGCATGAAAGAAAAGCCGCATGAAATAAATGCGAAAATATGTAAAAGCGGAAAAATAATTTCTATTACATGTTCTTATAAGGCAGGATTAGGAGACAAGTGTAAACAAGCAGTGGCAACATTATTTTATTGTTATCGGTGAGTTTAAAATTTCTAACCTCTAATATTTGTAAACTTTGACACTTTTACATTCAACATGCATGTAATTAATTAAAAAAAAAATTTTTGTAGTAAAGGAGATGAGTTGGAGATATTTTCATGTACAGATTTAAAATTTAAATGGAAAACTGTTCAAACCAATGCCTTGAAACAATATGATCCTGATCCAATCACTGATAATCCTTGTTTTTCTAAATCTAAAGCAGACAAATTCTTTGAGAATTTAAATGAAACTTCATCGAGCAATACACTTGCTGATGATGTATCATCAGAAGATTCCGACACAAATTCAACAAACGCTGAAGACAGTTATGAAAGAGTCTAATTCTTCAAAAAAATCTTATCGAGGTCCTAAATATTTATTGCAAGATCCAACGCCTGAGCAATATGCTCTAATGATCGAAAAAATAAAGGAAGAACTTCCAGAATTTTTAGATAATTTGTTATAAAAAATTTATTGCTAATATAAACAGAATGTATTTACTATGTATTTACTCGACAGTTGTAAGCTATTAATAGTTTGATTATTACCACCAAACTGCGTGACTCAATTTGTCAGTTGCCAATACACCTTTAAAGAAAGAGAGAAGATCATTATATACGCGCTCTTTCTAGTTATTTTCATCGATCAGATTCTAATTAAAGAATCGCTCACTCGCACATTAAATAATAATAAAGTAAAAAAGTGAAAACTTTTTCAAGACTCGTTACACTAGAATGATTAATAAACTTTAATATAAATTGTTCATTTATGGGTATACTATATTTAACATCCTCTTAAAATCTCAATAGAAAAATTCAAAAAATATGTTCTGCCTTTTGAACCAGATATTCTCAAATCTAATCAGTACTATGTATTGATAGGTACAAGTGAACTTTTTGACTTTCCGTTCTTGGGCTATCGTGGCTATCGAAATTCAGACGCACAAAGAGAAAAAAATCATAGTTGAAAAATATTTTTCTCCCTGTTTCAGAGATTTTAATGCACAAAGAGCAAATATTAACCGTTATTTAATACATTTAATTTGCATTATACCTTTTATGTGCTCCTCTGTCAGTTTTCAATTATGAAAAGAAGTGAAACATCACCAAAAGAAGTTGAAGTGAAAATATATTATCCAATCTGTTTAGTATCAATTGATAAAAATCTAATGTTACATTTGAAAAAAATAACGAAAAATTTTATGATGCGGGTATCGATAAATTTTGCAAAAAGTAGCGAAGAATAAAATAAAATATAAAAAAAATGAAGGTCTATTTTTTGAACAGCATTGGTTCTACTATCGTTCGATAGATCGTTAATTTGGTAAGTTTCATATTGGTAGACCACAGTAGGGAGTTAAGAATTTGAATGGCCCTCCGTCCTTGGACCACTCTGTTCTGGATGTCAAGTTCTGAAGTTCCTTTCTTTGAGTTATACTTCCCAAATACTTATAAGATCTACATCCTCTAATGGCTTGCTGCTCTACCAGTTCGCCTCCTATATTTAAGCATTCTGTTTTTCCAAAGTTTATCTTCAGTCCCCAGAGAATTCCTCCATCAGTTTTCTCAGCATATACTCTGCGTCCTCTTGATCATTGGCGATGATGACCTGATCGTCAGCAAATAAAAGTGTGTACAGGCAGTCGTTGTTAATTTCTAATTCCATTTAGGCACATTTCTTCCTCCACACATTCAATGCTTCCTGGATGTAAATTTTAAGAAGAGTAGGTGATAGGCAGCACCCCTGCCTCAAATGGTTTCGATAGCTTTCCTTCTTTAACTGAAGCTCTCGGATTCTTATGCATATTGTATAATATTTCATTATTCGTGTCCATGATTAATAATTAAAGGAATCGTAGGGAGTTGGACAAGACTTTAAATTAAATTAAATACAAGTTTTGATTAAATATGGCATACGTTTCGTTGCTATTTTGCAACTTCTTCAGTGGCTCATTTATTAAACTTATTTGTCAGGATTTTTTACTACGAGAAAAAACATTTCAATATATATTGTATAATTTTACTTAAGAGGTATAACAATTTTAGAAAGGCATAGGTGAGGCATAGCACAACAAATTTGGGAAACACTACTATAGATGATTTTCGATCTATTTCTCAATACACTCTCTATCTTTTTGTAATAGATACCCGATAATGTTTTTTAGGTCTCAACGCGATGTCGATATTTCATTTATTGCCTGTATATTTTGAGGTAATCCCCCTATATAAATAATTGACCCCGACTTTGTTTATGGCATGTGTTCTGGTTTTTTGATTGTTGTTATTTCTCTTGTTTTCATATTTTTTAATGATGGCTGTAATTATTTTTGTTAGATATCCATTCTTATTTGATCTTTATATCAGGCTTTCCAAATTTCGTTGATGAAATTCTGTATCAAATAATTTAATTATTCCATGTTTTTCATTTTTTTAAAATACACAATTTTTTTGTTTTGATCTAAAATTAATTATTCTCACGGATTTTGATGGCTTCATATAAATGTCTGTTTTAAGAGTGTCATTATTTTCTCTTATAATTTTAAGGTCAAAGAAAAAAAAAACTGTTATTAGTTTTAAGAAGTATTCCATCCCGTGCATTTAATAATGCGAACTAACTGGGGAACTTGCCCATGACCTTACACCTAAAAACTTTTAAGAAAGGCTGGTCTTTTCATGAAAAATTCAATTAAAATGAACAATAAATTTCCAATTAAATAAAATTATTATATTCATGTAAATGAAACAGTTATTGAATCATTTTTTAGTTTGGATTCGGGGTATGGCATAGTATTATATCGTGCATGGATAAACTGTTTTTTCTTCGTATTTTCAAAATATCTCAAAAACGGCTAAAACTGTGGATCAAAAAAATTGAGTGAACTTACGGCCTTTCAGTCTACAATAAAATCTTATATAGATAATATCAAAAAATTTATATTTTAAGGGATATCAATTATTTTGTGGACGGGGTAGTGTGTTTGTTGCCAAATTTTTCTACGGTGTAGTTAAAATGTCAATGAAGGTATTAAAACGAAATAAAATTTAGATTCATATTTTATATTGGGATGAAGAGCTGATTAGATATTGGTTGAAATTAGATTAATAATAAGGGGGGGGGGGGGGGGGATTTTAAAAATTTGATCCCTATGTCCGTTTGGACCAAATTTTCTCCAGCTACTTTATATGTCATAAATAATAAAATGAATTTGATTTCTTATTTAATTTTAATATACGAGGGGGGAGGGTGTATGGCAAAGTCATGAGGTGGTCATCTCATATATTTATTTTTGTTTTTAATTAATTTGACAAAATTTATTTTAAAATATTAATTAATTAAAAATATAGATTAGATAATTAATTAACTTAGTTTTTGTTAGATCTGGAAATGGAAGTAAAACACCAGGCGGCTAAGGCTCTGAGAATATCAGGTTGTCTCAACGATACAATCTGGAATAATAAACTAATAAACACTTAAGGTAGTTCTTTCACAAATGCGAAAATTCATGAAGTCTTTAAAACTTGGAATATAAGTCATTAAAAGCATAATACACATACTGTTGAAATTTGAAGACGATTTACCACACCAAACATGAAATAATTGCAATTAAAAATGATATTTTTTACTTAGGATAGATAGGGAAAGGGTGGGGATATGATCATTATTTTATTTTTTTTTCATTGAAGGACTTTCACCATCTTGATGAAAAACTAATATTTGTTAGAATAATATATTCGGAGTAACTTAAAAAAAATTGAAATTATTTACCTCTTAGTTTTGATAAAAAACAAAAAAACAAACAAACATATTTGGTCGATTATTTTTAGTAGAGGGGATATAAGCACAATGGCTTGGAAACGATCCGGCAAGTATGTGTGTATCCATATAGAGATTTTGTAGTGTGAGTGGACAGTCACGTTAAAAAAACATAACCTAAAATTTTAGTTCTGTTCATATTTACAGATTGGTTACAGGGCTAAAACTTTTTGTGTGGATTGTTGCGAAAGAACCCCCTTAAGAACAGAAGTCATAATACTCATTTACAAATCAGTTGTCCGACGAATTTCAAGATACGCCTCTGAAACTAAACCAGAAACAGCGAAAACAACACAAATCTTGGAAGCAGCCGAATTGAGGAATTAAGAAGAATTTTGAATTTACCTAACCCTTTCGGTCACGAATTATTTTCTCGCGAAATTTTTTTTAATGACTTTGCTAACCAGTTCTTTGAATTAAATCATGATTTTTCAGATGTATAAGAAAAATCGAAGGGGTCTCTAAGGGGGGGGGGGGGGGGGGGGGGAACGTGTCTATAGGTTGACGTTTGATACTATAAGTTGAAATTTCAAAGTATTTTATTTTATTTATTTCATTTCGCCAAAATACATACATTATTATGATATTGAAAAAACAAGTGAATTTTACATTTTTCACAATAAAATTTTGTTTTTCCTTTGCACTATGGTTTATTTCTTGCACCTGCCAAATGATTGTTTATCATTGACCAGTGGAACATGCCCAACGTTGTCCAAACGGACATCAGTTGTTGTGCGAACTTCCACGTGGGTTCTTTTTGAGGTACTTGGCGATGGCTTTCGACTCTCTCTAGATCGTCAATTTCAGATAAATTAAGAAGGTCTAGAATTTCTTCTTTTGTAAGCGGCCTTCGTCGATTTTGGACACGTGGCATTCAAAATCACCATAAAAACATACTAAAAAGACAACGAAACATTTTTCTAAATTTCTATGCTATTACTACCTTTAGAGCACAATGTCCTCATATTATGAGGACATGTATAATGTTATAAATACTTAACTTACTTTTTGTTCTGAAAAATCTTTTTGGTTTTCACCTTCAAAAACATACTTTTCTACGCTAAAAGAAAATTTTTCTCTTGACCTAAAAAGATATATATCGGTTGTAGGGAGGTTCAAAAATGCCTGTGGTGAGTCCAGGTGTATGAGAATATTTAGTTATGTTTCGTGATAACACAAATTGACAGGGGGGTCGACACGGATCTCAAATAAAATCTATGCTTGTGATAATATAAGGGCAACGTTTAAAAGCGGTAAAATTTATCAAATTTAAAAATACGAAGCATTTATATAGTATGTCCTCATATGATAATAAGATAATAGGTGAAAATATCAGAGAGGCGTGCGGCATTCAAAAAATAAGTGAGTGGATAAGGAGAAGAAAAGAAGAATGTTACGCACATGTAAGAAGTACGTATGTCAGATGATAGGATATTAAGCAAAATGACGAAAAACAGCATAGAAGGGAAAAGGAGTAGAGGTCGTGCTATGGAAAGATGGCATCACGATCTGGTATAAACAGATCAATGAAGAAGAAGAAGAATTTTTGTTAAAATAACATATAGCCTCGCATTTCAAACGTGTGATTAAATTATCTAAAGTGAATCAACAATAAAAATTCACGATTTGCAAGCACCTTCCTCTACTTTACTTTTTACTTTCACAATTATATTCTACTAGCTGACGACCGGGCCTTCGGCCCGGCGTCACCTAGCCCCTGGCGGGGAGCGTCTCGTTCATACCAATTTAATAATTGAAATTTAAAATCTTACTGTAAGTATCGAAAGAATGTGCTGAATGAAATTGATTCAAAAATAAGGAAGAATAAGGAAAGATTTATTTAACACATTGCCTAAGCACGATCACTATCTGACCAATCAGAATCGTTCTAATAATTTAACGCTTTGGCATTGGCTATGCACTGGCCAATCAGATCGTTTCCACATACATATCCACATACTTTTCTATTTTATATATATAGATAGATAGATAGAATATATAAATGTGTACTATTGGGATGGCCTGTCTGGGTCCGGACTCTTTGAGAGATTGTATTTCAGAAATGAAAAAAAGTTAATTTCATTTTGTAACTTCTAGGTACCCTTAATAGTTGGAAACCGGATTTATGACATAAAACCGGAAATTCTGGTCCATAGAGGCCAAATCCATTGGTCAGTGCGTGTGTACGTATGTATGTATCCCCCTGCGTTTCGCAACCATAAGTCTCAGAGCTATGAAATTCGAAACTTAAGCTCGAAATAGGCCAGAAGGAGTACAACAAGCTTTGTTATGCCCGTTATTTTATTTTATTTTATTGTAACACTATCATATTTATTTATTGTTTTTTTATCTTAATTTAATATAATTATTTTATTTTACTTATCAAGTGCCATGAGTTATTAGTCGTGTATAAATTTTAATCCGATTGAAATAAAGGAAGCAGGTGTAAATGAGGAATGTCGCGATGATTTCAAATAAATGAAAATGTGAAAGTCGTGTGGTGACCACACCAAATGTTTTTCATGGCTTCTAAAGACATGTCTCTTTTCTCTTTAGATCTTTCCCATAAAATCAACATACCGTACCATACTTCAATCCTTTAAGAATCGACTCCAACGTCCAGTCTCTGAATATTTCAAAACTTTTACAGCCATTCTTTCATGGGTGTCAGCAGGGGGAAGAGAATATTGTCCCCTTGATTCATCCTAAAATAGACAATAAATAGCCCGTAGTGGCCTTTTTATTATTAGGTCAGAAATTGATTTTAAGGCTTCTCTAGAATGAGATAACATATTTAACACATTTTTTATGAATCCTGAAATTTATTAATTCTCTATAAATTTTAAAGATAATACGTTTGTTCGAGGTTTATCCAATTTGACAGCAAAGTAGGAGTGGGGTGTGCGGGTGGGGTTCGTGGGTCGGGGGTCCAGGGGCTAGCAAGAGGGCAGCCGAAGGCGGGCCTTGCAGCTAGTTTCAATATAAAATATGCTCCTAAATCTAAAAATTCGTTTTGATACCTTCATTGGTTTAGAGCTAGAGCATACTCAAAATTTATTATTACACTCTCTTAAAATACAAATTTTTCGTTGTTGGGATCCAAAGTTTTATTTTAGGCTGAAATTCTGTGATTTCGTTCAATTTTTTTAACGAAAAATTCTGAATATATCGATGAATTTTACAAAAAAAAGGAGCGAAAAATAAAATAACATTTTAAAAATTGAAGGGTTCTTTTCTGGAGAGCATCCCCTGTTTGAAATGGACCGCTCCCAACTGATAAACTTTATTAAACAACGATATTTATACATCTTTGTAACAAGTTAGAACAGGTTTGAACAGCTCAACGGCTTGATGCTTCTTTAGACTCTCTCAAGGCAACTTGCTCTACAACAATAGATGGAGTTGTGTACAATGAAAATTTACTATATTTTAACAAAAGTTTTAATGAAAAGGATGGGTTTGGAACAAAGAATCGAGTTAAGGCCGCTGCACACGAACCTTGTTTTAATAATTTTTTCTTGGCTTGCTCCCACTCAAAAGCATCCCAGGACCAAGCCGGATAATAGAAAATGTCCTATCGTTTAAGAGAGTTCGGGACAGCTTATCTATCTAGTTGATTTTCAAAAAAATATTTTGAATTGCTGCAGAGTGACAACGTTTGTCTACTAAATTTTTTAATAAAAAAATTGTTAATAATGAGATTAATTTAGAATAAAAATCTTTGTTTTAATAATATTAATAAAAAGAATATTGAGATAAATTTTTTCTCATTATAAAAACATTTATTTAACACAAAAACGTTTCAAGAAATAGAGTTGGAATTCTACACTAGTGCTTTTGTTATATTCTCTTGGCTGCAAATAACTTTTTATTTTTATATTTATGAATAACTAATTAACGAGACTGTCAAATCTATTGAAAAATGTATTAATCGATTCAGAAAGTTGAATTAATGATCTGTATAAATTTGTTGAATATGGTATAATTTATATAGAAGTTAAATCTAATCGTTCCATTTACTTCCATGTTAAAAGAATAATTTTCAAAAATTTATTTCTCGGTAATGAGACAGACGATCAACTTCAAATTCCGGGAATAAATATTTAAAGCATCAATGATTCGATGGTAAAAATTATAAACAGTCCCGAACCCCCTTAAATCAAGCAAGTTAGTCAGAAAGACAGCCAGCAGTGACGTCATTTTGATCCCGACAGACCAAATTGCAAACCAGAGCGCCCACCCCAAAAACAGGTAGAGGAAAAAGCCTCGTGTGCAGCGGGCTTTCTATTCTATTCTCCTTTTATTCGTTTTATCGCTCTCTTCTATTTAGATTGTATGCATGACAGTGAAATAATGCTTGGAGGCTCTACTCCACAGGAATTATATTCGAGACAGTGGCGAATATGAGACTTTTAAAATATAAGAAGGTGGGTGGGCGTAAAATAGGTAATTTATATTATGCAAAATTTCGATGCAATTTATAACTTAACAATGTGTTGTTGGTGTGCCGATGGATCCTGTTGTGACTTGGCGTTGATACTTCCGTAAAAATTTATAAAATAATGGTTGGAAAGATTTTTGAGATGTCTTTGTCTATTACAGTAAAAAATACAACATACACACACATACACGAAAATTTCAATTCACAAAGTTGGAGCCGTATTTGTAATTTTAAATTACATTCCATTTCAATCCTCAGTGTCTTTCAATAATAGCTTCAATGTGTTACAAATAATAAATTGGCCAAGATAAATTTAATAATTTTAATAAATTTCAAGTATTTTCTTTGGAAGACCTCTTTGAAGGGCCTTTTTTTGCTTTTTTACACTTTTGGTAAACAGCAATTTGTTTCAAACTAATATGCATTACAAAAAAATTTTCATCACACTTATTATTCTTTAAATCAGCGTTTCTTAAACTATGGGTAGCGACCCCAAATGAGGTCGCAAAGCGAAATGTTGGGGTTGCGAAAATGTAATTCAGTTACATCAATTTAAAGAAACATTAGTATAATCTCTTAATTATCTCTAATTTGATTTATTATATTTTATGTACAGCGCAATTATAAAATCGTAATACTGGTTAAATGTAAATTATATTTACATATTGAAAGATACCACTAACCGAATCATAATAGCGCTTTCGCATTACAATTTCAGCATTAAGTTATTTCAGAATAAAAAAATGCCACAAACGCACAGTATATATAACTATTTTGATTAGTTATGTCCATCGATTAAATTATTAAAGTTGTTATCGGGAAATAACGACTATATTTTTTAAGCAGATAATTTATAATTTATTGTCAACGTTCCATCAACTTTGTTGACTTCTTCAGGGCTCAAATAGTTATCTTCCCTGCATATTTGTCATTTTTATAATTATTCTTTCTTAGTAAACACCTGTCATTAACATCTGATTGATTATAAAAATGACAAATATACAGGGAAGATAACTATTTGATCCCTGAAGAAGTCAACAAAGTTGATGAAACGTTGGCAATAAAATATAAATTATCTGCATAAAAAGTATATATAACGTCCTTTGTATACTTGCGACAAATCCTAAAACTGCTTTTTTTCATATGTAACATATATTGTTTACGAAAAAATAAATTATCTAAGTGAGAATATTTTTACTTTATCCAATGCAAAGCATGGGTAAAGTATTGTAATCGCTCTCGGGGCAAGCGTGGCTTCAAAGTAAAGACTACGGAACCCATGCACTCAATTAAAGTCACAAATTGTAGTATTCAATTAGGTTGAATTTTAGCACGTCACGGTTTTGCCAAAAATTACAAGGGGTCTCATCGAGAGGCCAAAAAGTGCGATTTTTTCATTTAGTGCGTGCGGATGGATGGATGGATGGATGTATGGATGTATGTTATCGTTTTTTTGGCCCACGATTTTTTCCACACCGTTGCACCGATTGAAATGAAATTGAAAACCTAGCATTCTTTTAACAAAATAAAGCGCTGATTAGTTTTTGGTACATATCGGCCCACAAACATTAGTACTTTATTTCAGTACTTTTTTAGTTTTTTCTAAATATCTTGAAAATGACTTAACCAATTTTGATGAAATTTAATATCCTAATTAAGTACCTTGGGGACCACAAAAAAGGTTAAATAAAGTTTTTAGTAAAATTATATTTTAAAGTACTTTACTCTAGAGTAAGATAGTACTTTTTTAATTTTTTAAATTCTTTAAAATTTATTCATTTGAACGTTTTAATATAGCTCATTTAGCCTTGCTTAAATAAGAATGGATAGGCTTCTCTCTGTGAAATGCTAAAAATTTGGGAGGAAATTTTATAAGTAACCATAGCAACTGCGTTGTTTTCTTATCCCTTACCTTTGCTAAAGACATAGAGGAATCGACTTTAAGCCAAAAATAGCGATTGATTCTCATCTAATACTTGAAGAATAACCATTCTATATTGGATTTTTGACGTTTCGGTTTTTATTGGTGACCATTTATGAAGACATAGAGGAATCGACTTTAAACCAAAAATAGCGATTGATTCTCATCTAATACTTGAGGAATAACCATTCTATATTGGATTTTTGACGCTTAGGTTTTTATTGGTAACCATTGAAGAAGACATAGAGAAATCGACTTTAAACCAAAAATTGCGATTGATTCTCATCTAATACTTGAGGAATAACCATTCTACATTAGTTAATTAAAAGTACATACTTCTGCGCCCCACACTTTTTGACTTTTATTACATTATTTTGTACTTTTTAAAAGCGTGTTTTTTAGTTTTTTTTAAATATAATTTTTGTATCCCTTGTGCTGATGAAGATTCGAAAAAGGGAACGAAATATTATATATAAATGTAGTACATCTTTCAAAACACATTAAATTGGATTCTTTAAGATAGTTGTTATGGGTTTTGTTAGGATTTTTTTGTAATTTAGATAAATTATTATTTAAATACTTCTGCATCGATTGGTGGCAAAACGAAATTTATGAACAATATAGTTCCGGAGAAATTGAATTCCAAACAGTTTTTCAGACTCATATATTGCACTATACGGAATATCGGAAAGCTTACATACATATTTAATTATAATTAAGAAACTCTTCTTACCATTGTTATAAAAAACTAAACCAACATTAAACAATAACTAATACATTTTTTAAGAAAATTTTAATTTATAGTTACAACACGGTTTCTGAGATAATAATGAATAAATAATGAAAAATGAATAATGAAAAATTTACACTAAAAACAAGCTGGCAACAACTCATGTATTTAACCACTTTTTAAAGTGTGTTAACTTTAGTATTTTTTTTTCCTTTTTTTCGCTTCAGTCATTGTCGCAACAGCTTTAAATCTCTTATTAAGAACTTCTTGTTTTATAAATCTCGCTTTATAATGTACTTTATCTGAAATTACTATCATAATATATATACAAGCTCTGACAGTGTTACCAGATTTATCAAACGAGCACGGGATTGGCTACAATCGGTACATAAACAGCAAAAAGATTTGGGTTTATGAATTATGAATCCTTATTGATTGTTTTATATACTCTATCATTAACTTTTTGCTAGTATTATCGGGAAACAACTATCTTAATTCAATTCCACCATTTCTTCACATTTAGTAAACAAAAAATTCCAGAACACCTCGAAAATATTTCCAATCATTATTTTATAACTTAACTTTATACCATAATAAGAGTCTTTAAAATATCTAAATTTTTTTCTATCCAAAAGCACAAAAATGTAGCCTCTATTTGCTCGACGAAACTCGGAATTCCTTTTTAAATATCACAAAGACCTATTTTAATGTTCCTACAACAGTTTTCCTTTCATCTGAAAAGCAACAATAAGTGATTTCACCTTCAATATGTGAATGGAAGTTGCTGCTATAATTCTCTATTTGAATATAAATTAAAAGAGCTTTCTAGTGCCTAGTCCCTCTAGATTTAGAGCTAAGATTAAAAAAATGCTTTGAAAAGTTTCTTTTCCATTTACAGACCTGGGCCAGTTCTTGGGGGCTCCTTGTGAGGACGTGTGCGACGAGCGTTTGCCAAACGTATTCTGTGACCAAGTTACACGCCATTGTGAGTGTGAAAAAAAGTTTCCTGTGCGACTGGGACCAACGAAGGGCTGCGCCAAGCGTAAGTTTCAAATCGATACTTTCTAAACTCGTAGCAATCATTTTAATATTGTTCAAAAATAAGTGTATCTTTTAATTGCCATTCAATTAAAACATAAAAGATTAATTCATATTTTATTTGAAAAAGTTTCATTCATTTAAGAGAAAAATTTTGACAAATGTTGAAATCGATTCTTAACTTCTACATTTAACAAACAATTGTCTAGTATATATGTTGCAGTAAAAACCCATTTTTTAGTAAGAACGGGTTCTTACTAATTAAAACGTGTTTCACAAAGAGAAACAAAGAGGTTGTCTTCTGCTTGATGCAAATAAACATACACACATATATATCGAGATGATATATCTGTATATATATATATATTATTTATTTGTATGAGACTATAGTTTCGAAGATATATATATATATATACAGATATATCATCTCGATATATATATATGTGTGTATATTTATTTGCATCGAGCAGAGGACAACCTCTTTGTTTCTCTTTGTGAATCAACAACTCTGCTACTCTCGGCAAAACAAAAACTTTTCAATTAAAACGCGTTTCACTGAATACTTTTGTGGAAACTATAATTTACTGATGTTGGTTGAGTTTAGTTCAAAGGTATAGATTCTGGAGTCTAGAATCTTCATTTTTTAACTTCTGCCTCATTTTGGGTGTTTATTTTCAAAAATTTTTAAACGAAAATGTCAAAAATTAGAACCACACCCCTAGAGGATGTAATTTTTGACATTTTTGTTTAAATTTTTTTGAAAATAAACACCCGAAATGAGGTGCAAGGTCAAAATGAATATTCTAGACCTTTAAACCAAACTCAACCAACATTAGTAAATTCTAGTTGCCGCAAAGGTATTCAGTGAAACGCGTTTTAACTAGTAAGAATCCGTTCTTACTAAAAACGGGTTTTTACTACTACATGTATACTATATAGTTTTATATAAATTAAATAAATAAATAATTTTTTTCTTAAAAATAATGTGGTATTTAATTGAGAGTATTTATTAGAAATTAAAATTGTTGTTTTAAGATTCAATAAATGAAACATTCAATACTTCTTACGTAGCAATGTAAATCTTTTTAAATATCTATAATTCATCATCATCATCATCATCAGCCTGTCGATAGCGACAATCCACTCCTGAATATAGGCCTCTTCCATCAAATGGAAGGGGGTTGGCATTAAGTCACCACGCTTGCCAGACGGATTGGTGACTAGGAATCAGATTATAGCCGGTCAAATACCAATGCAGGGACTCGGACTCGAACCCGGGACTCCTGCTTAGAAGGCTAGTGTCTTTAAGCTCTCGGCTAATCCGATTCCTATCTATAATTACTCCCTATTAAATAAATCTTAGCTTCAGAATACTTTTTTTTTCTTATAAAGATTGCAAATCGCGAAAATTTCCCACTTATAAGGACTATTCGTACCTGGTTCTTGTGAAACTACGCAATCTCATGGTCAAAAATATATCTAAAACAAACGGGTAAGCTGCACAGTTATCAATCATGCCGAGGATAATTTTTCAAAATTGAGTTGCCGAAGAATATTTAAATAAAGCACTTTATATTGCATAAGATAGTAAACATCAAATTAATAATCTATCTTTGTTTTGTTTTATTTTTAATAATTATATTTATACAATAAAAATAAATATGACCCGATTGTGTTAGTTTTGATTTTGACCACCAGTCAGCGCCATTTACCAATGGACAGATACCACTTGTAGTATATTTTTAAATTTCGCGTTCCTGTTTAAAGTGTACCTACTACCATTATTATATTCAAACAAATAATTGATATATATATAATATATATACTATACTTTACTTTTTGTTGAAACATCTTGTATCGATATTAATATAAACATAAATATATATCATTTTTGTTATTCAGCTCTATAATAAGTATTAGATATATCAATTTTTCAGAGGAAAAGGAATAATAATACTAAATGTTATATTAAACGTTTGTTGTTTGTTTCTTTATAGAGCCTGATGAATCTGTAATAAAACAGCGAAATCTTGCTATTGATCGTTTAATATAACACTAAGTATTATTTTTCTTTTTCCTCTGAAAAAGTGGCATATCTAATAAATACTCGTATACAATACAATTATACATATTATGATAAATGTTTAGGTCGAAAATTTTTAAGGAGTTAAGTGTTGTTTCTAGGTGAAACATTTTAAATAAGAGTGAATTAAATTCAATTGCAAAGTAGATTTCAGATGAATTATTAAATTAAATTATCTATGTGAAATCTACTTTGTATTTTAATTTAATTCACTCTTATTTAGGTCAAATTCTAACGACACTCGCAAAGTTTACTTATCGGATATGACTCCGACACTGCTGATCATTTTTCCTACTAAATAATAACCAGTGATTGAAAAATTTAATCACGAATTGTCAAAATTGAAATTATTTGACTTATTCTCTATCTTATTGATTCTCAGACATTTAATAAAGCGCCTGCTGATGCAACCCGCTCGTCGGGTCGTTCAATTTGAATGCATATCTAATCACACACAGGCGGTTCTTATTCTTTTTAAAGGACGTAATATGCCAACTGTATTCAATCAATGTCTTTCTTACTGCAGTCTCAACGAGGGTCCCTTTAACTTCATCAAGATTATTGAATGCCACAAAGATCTGCTTATTTTACTTAGAGTTTTTTCATAGGCCATATTTACATTCCCATATTAATAATATATTAATATATCGAAATTTTCATTTCTTTATTCACTTAAAAATAATAATATAATGAAAAAATATTTTTCTAAGATTCCCACTCTTACTTAAAGTATCTGCAAAATTTTGGGGATTTGCGTGATTTATAAAACTGTTTTTATTATAGATTTTTATCATGTTAATTTTTCTCAATCTAGCAATATCGTTTATTGAAATAATTATTTCAATAAGCGATAACCTATAAATTCCAAATAACAAAATTAATTAAATACAATACGAAGATGTATTAGGAGTCTTCAACAATATTGTAAACAGATATAAATATGTTTAATTTTCATTTTCTCGAAATATCGTTAAGATTTAGGCCAGATAAATTTATAATATCGCTATTTAATTAAAATATATCTCGAAGAATATTTGAGATATCGAAATATTCTTTTTATATATTTATTTTCTCGTGTTTTCTCCTCGAATAAGCAATGAGGATTATGTATATGAAAAAATGCTTAAGAAATTGTAACCCTTTCTTAAATGAATGAAGGAAGTATTGAATAATCATAAGTACTATCTACAATTCACTTACTTACGAAATAATTATAGAGATAAAGTTATTCGGGAATATTCTAGAATCTAAATTAATTTAATATCTAGAACAGGGCTGTCCAACCCGTGGCCCGAGGGCCGCATTTGGCCCAACACTGCAATGAGTGAGGACCAACATAAAATCATAAACTTCCTTAAAACATTGAGATTTATATGTAGAGATATATTTTAAATTGAAAGTTTTTGTGCCGAGGGTAGCATAATTTTTATATATTGAAGGAGACAATAAAAGAGTGTGTCTTCTGCTGGAATTATAAATTTTATTTATTTATAACTATGAATAAATAAATAAATAAATTTATAATTCCAGCAGAAGACTCACTCTTTTATTGTCTCTTTCAAGAGATATATTTATTCCCTTTTTCGAAATATGAATGTACATTTGTACAATAAGCTTTTTCAAGAATAAAATTCACTAAAAGCAAAATTATAAGCTCAACTAAATAGGATAAAAAAAATAATGAAGTTTCGAATTTTTAAAAATTATCCTTCTCTCATATTTTCATTTTCTAAAATATTTATTATTTCAGTAATTTATTTGCTAACCAAGTCTATAGTTTTAGTAGGAGACAAGGAGACAAGGAGACAAGGAAATGTGTTTTTCTAGAACAATAACAGTTAATTGATAATTTCTTTGCTGGACTAAAACTTGTCAGGACTTGTCTTTTAGAACTTTGCACGTTCTTACATGTCAATAGATAATGGATAGTCAGGGATTATTATATTCGTGACCCATTTAAAAAATAAATTATCATTCCTCATATCCTTCTTTAATCCCATTCGATTTAAATTGGTTTACAAGGGATGTCCAACCCGTGCCCCAATATAAAATCACAAAATTCCTTAAAACATTGAGATTTATATGTAGATACTGGAAAACACACAACAATTTGGTCTGATATTTTTTTCTCTAAAATAAGAAATCTGAAAATCTACTGTAAATTTTTCGAAAAATAAAAGTGCTAATTTTATATTTTGAATTTGGAACTAGGTCTATTTTCGACTCCATTTTCATTAGAAATAAACTTTCTACTTGCAAACTTTCTAATTGAATGTTCAGAACAGTGTTTTTCCCCCATAGTATGAAAAAAAAATTCGCGATCCCCTACCTGTATTTTACTATGTTACAAATATCAAATCCGAACATTTTTATTAATCTTTATTATAATTAGGTATCGGCTAAATACACAATTAAGTACCTATAAGAGACATATTTTCACATCGATTACATCGCCAAAAGCCTCGCCTTGTTTTAATCTACAAATGTCTTTAATTAACATTTCCTTAATAAAAATATATTTTTAAACTTTGTTTATTTTTTATTTTTTACCGAGGCTTCGTGAATCACACGTTGAAAAACACTGTTCTAAAACAACAATTGGATACCGATCTGAAAGAAAAATAAATATTGGCTCTTTATTATAATTTTCAGAGACAATTTTTTTCTTCAAATGTGGCCCATGTAAGGCAAAAGGTTGGACACCCCTTATCTAGAATAACAGCAATGCTCTCCAAGTTCGAACTGATGAGTTAAGATAGAAAACTTTTCTATGTTAACTCTTGATGATGGACTTAAACCTCAAAATATATAATATCGAGATAAAACTCAAAACATACCTTTTTGTTTTATTTTCTGAAACGTACCTTGAAATTTTACTTCTTCTTTCTTTTAACATACTTGGCTTCGTGAACTAAATGCCCATTTAGCCAGTCGTCACAGATATAACACAGTGTATAATCCAATAAAACAAAATAAAAAATAAAAAAAATAAAAAAAAATAAATAAATCAAAATAAAACAACATAAATAAATAATATCATTAGATTATAGTTGGAACCCAATGGATACTATATGTTTAATAACGGATTCTGCCATTGGACCTCCTTGGAAATTTTACTTATTGATTATTTAAAAATGTTTCACCTTCAACCGACAGCTAACTCTTTAAAAATTGATGATAAATTGGGGGATATTTTTCATTAATTTCTCATATCATTTATCTGACAATTCAACTAGAATCGAATTTGTTAGAAATTCTAAGTTGATCCCAAATTTGTAATGAGTATTTTCAATTTTGGTCAATTTAGGAAATACATACTTAATTTATTTGTATAATTTGAATACAATATCAGGACAACTTTAACCTTTTGCCTTTTTTTTTTTAGTTTTTGGCTTTAAATTAAGTACAATTATTAGACTAGAATTTGGCAAAAATAAAATTCTTAAATTTTTAAATTCACTAGAAAAATTGCAATTTTCAAAATTCAATTTAATTAAATTATCCCAGCCTCTTCTACTGGGAAACCAGAGCTCTTTGTTCTTGCCAACGTCAAAACAAAAGACATCTGTTTGATTCTAGCTCTTCATTATCACTATTATCATCGTAAAGTGACAGTTACAAGGAAGACTCATCCGTCCAAGTTTCGCTATCATTTCTCTCTTTGTCCTAGCTGTTATTTCAGTTAAATTTCTTTTTTCTTTAGTGTTTTCATTTTCTTTTTCTTTATACTTTTTCTTTAGTTTGAATTTGTTTTTGTTTGTTTCCCTTTTTTTCATAAACTGTCTTCACTGGTTTACTGATATTATTTCTGTTGTTTTTCCTTGGCAGTTTTCTTGTTATTGATTTTATAGTACGTGGTTTGTGATTGAAGAGATTTTGATCAATGCAGATGTAATTGGAGCCAGGTTTATACTAATAGAATTAAGTCTAATTTTTCCATTGGTAAAAATATTTTTTTCGAAGCTGATATCAAAATAATCAATACAAATGTATTCTTATTTTTGGGCTGGGTTTGCCGAGAGTGAAACAAACGTTAATGCATCTGAACTTTTATTAGATATTATGCTGAAAATAATAAGTATGTTTACAAAGAGAAACAAAGAGGTTGTCCTCTGCTTGATGCAAATAAACATACACACATATATATCGAAATTATATATCTGTATATATATATTATTTATTTGTTTGAGACTATAGTTTCGAAGACTTGGTCTTCATCATCAGTCTTTTTTAATTATAAATATTGTTTTTCATGGATTCAATACCGTATCGATATTGAAAATTTTCGATCTTTACTTAGCTGGAGCCAGTTAAAATTTAATTTAATTTAACTTAAATTTTAACTGGCTCCTAGCTAAGTAAAGATCGAAAATTTTCAACATCCATATGGCAGTGGTTCTCAAAGTGTGTTCCTCAGAACCCTTGGGTTCCATGAAAACTCGCCAAGGGTTCCGCAAAAAAATTCACGGCAGGTGAAAAATTCTAGCGTTCAAAAGGAAGGTGGAGTTTTGGATTAATTGTGTGAATCCCATTCCCATAACAACGCTTTAACTCGAATCACTAGATTGTCGGGTTCCACGCTTACCCACCAAACTGAAAAGGGTTCCACATTCGAAAAAGTTTGAGAAACACTGCCATAAAATTATTGGATAAAAATACTTGGTAGGTTTCACATTAAGATATAAAAATAAATTCGTTTTATTTTTTTATATCTTAATGTGAAACCTACCAAGTATTTTTATCCAATAATTTTAAAAAATGTTTCACCAAGTACCAACACCAAATTTCTTAAAAACACTGCCATACGTTATTGACTTCATGAAAAACAATATTTATAATTGGAAAAGACTGATGATGAAGACCAAGTCTTCGAAACTATAGTCTCAAACAAATAAATAATATATATATACAGATATATAATTTCGATATATATGTGTGTATGTTTGTTTGCATCAAGCAGAGGACAACCTCTTTGTTTCTCTTTGTGAATCAACAACTCTGCTACTCTCGGCAAAACAAAAACTTTTCAATTAAATAAGTATGTTCCATATCGTCGCTTTAGAGTGTAAACCTGCTAGCTCACAACAATGAAATTTTACAGGAAAAGAAAAAACAAACAAAATTTAATATTGTTGTCATGGAAAGAAACTATTTTTCACATTTTTTTCTACAACTTAATCGTAATTTTAAGTAGCAGTTTTAATTAGACGATGCTATAATTATCTCTTTTTCTTTCGAACGCTATTAATATGTCATTTTTGATAAAAAATGAATTTAGCAGGTTTACACTCTAAGGCGACAATATGTATCCTAGATCTCTTGTCCGACCTGGACAAGATTTTATGAAATTAGTTTAGGACCCTTCGATTGATGTAAAAATCAGCTACCCGAAATAAGAAGATAAGGCAAAAAATTGAAAGGGAAAGGGAATTTCTAGGCCAAAGATTCATTTGCATTAAATTTTGCTGAGACACTCTAATAGTCTACGGAACTATTGATTCCAAAAACTTAGCGGGATGGCAGTAGGCGTATAAAAAACATAGGGCCTTAAAGTATCTCAGGGATCCCACAAATGCTGCCCAAAGGCCCGATATGTTGCTTGTTAACAATAAAAATTGTTGTTCAATTAAAATTTAATTCCTTAGCTTTCATACACTTGTTTTTTTATTCAGGGCTAATTAAAAGGCATGTAGCCAGGAAATTTGTGAGGGAGAGGGTCATGTTAATTCTTTAATATGTTCGACAGCAAATGTTAACAAAGCCTCACCGGAGATAAAAAATACATGAGTTTTCCAAAAGAAGTCATATTTATTCATAGTAGTATTATATTTTTATTGAAGTAGCTTTAGTTGTCCTTTGAGATTTGATATAAAACCTTAACAATTTTAATAAATGATAGATGAATTTGATGGAATATTTTCAAAGATTCACGAATCCTCTCCTTTAATGTAGAATGACTCAGAAATGTTTATTTCTCTTAAATATGTTATAATAAATTATAATTTAGTGTTTTATTACAGGGTGGGGCATAAAGATCTACCACATTTTGAAGAGGTATAAAAAATGAAAAAAATTAACTAGAAAAAATACTAAATATATTTTTGAAAAGAACATAAAATAATTTTTTTTTAATGTGCTTTAAATATTATCAGACAAAAATAAACTGCAACGGATCGTTGCTAAACTTTATCCAATGAACTATCGTAGTCTAGGGTAAAGTACTTTAAAATATAATTTTACAAAGAATTTTATATGACCATTATTGTGGTCGCTCAAGGTACTCAATTACAATATTAAATTTCATCAAAATTGGTTAAGTCATTTTCAAGATATTTAGAAAAAACTAAAAAAAGTACTGAAATAAAGTACTAATGTTTGTGGGCCGATATGTACCAAAAACTAATCAGCGCTTCATTTTGTTAAAATAATGTTAGGTTTTCATTTTCATTTCAATTGGTGCAACGGTGTGGAAAAAATCGTGGACGAAAAAAACGATAACATCCATCCATCCATCCGCACGCTTTCCAAAAAAAATGGCACTTTTTGGCCTCTCGACGAGACCCCAGGTAATTTTTGTCAAAATCGTCACGTGCTAAAATTCAATCTAATTGAATACTACAATTTGTGACCTTAATTGAGTCCATGGGTTCCGTAGTCTTTACCTGAGGACCCTTTGAAGTCGCGCTTGCCGCGAGACCGATTACAATACTTTCCCCATGCTTCGCATTGGATAAAGTAAAGAGGAGGGGGTGGGGTGAAATGAAAATTCTAGCCCTTTCGACCAAACTTTGTATACATATTCTGTGGGCTCCAAAAAGGCTAGAAATGCAAAAACTAACCACCCAAAATGGAGGAGTGTCAAAATTGAAAATTCTAGCCCTTTTGACCAAAATTAACCAAATTTTGTATACATATTCTCTGGACCCCCAGAAGGATAGAAATGCAAAAACTAACCAAATTTTGTATACATAGTTTGGTTGAAAGGGTTAGAATTTTCATTTGTGACCCCCCCCATTTTTGGTGGTTAGTTTTTGCATTTCTGCCCTTATGAGGGTCCACAGAATATGTATACAAAATTTGGTTGAGTTTAGTGGAAATGGTTAGAATTTTTATTTTTGACCCCCCCCCCCTCCCCTTTTTTTCGTCAGATATAATGTTTAAAACACATTTTAAAAAAATTATGTTATGTTCTTTTCAAAAATATATTCAGTTTTTTTTCTAGCTAAATTTTTTCATTTTTTATACCTCTTCAAAATGTGGTAGAACTTTATGCCCCACCCTATACAATGAGTTTTGGTATTTTTAAGACTAACCAAATCTCTAATAATAATAAATAGTAAGTAACAGAATACTTCTGTTATATAACTTTTATTCTTTAAAAATTGTTTTATACTATGTTTTTTTTTTAGATTTTTTAAAAATCATATCTAGGTACTTTTCGTCTTTCAGAATGGCGATGAATTTATTAATGAGCTAATCTATCGAGGAAATTTTTAGAATCGTCCTTCAGTATCACATTTTCAATATATTGATGCTGTCAAAACACTGAACTAGGCTTCTTATGATTTTACTACTAAGTAATAGTACGCTTTCATGACTATTGAGAAATTTTCTTTTGTTCTTTCTATCTCTATATTTATTTGAATTTCTATACTCATAATAACTCAAGAACTTGAGTTGGTAGAAAATTCCTTCTAGAGCTAAAATGTTCGTATGAGGCAGAGTTAAATGAAAATTCTATCCTTTTGGCATATAAATGAGCCGGTCACTGCACAAATCGATTAACTCCACAAAACAAAATTCGAGAAATGTGATGAAATAATGTACATTAGTACATTATTTATTATTATTCAATGGCCAAAAAAAATTGTCGCTTAATGGAATTAATCTTTATTATATGGGAAATGTATTTATTATAAATATAAAAAGCTATGACTGATCCAAGTACTTTGACTCTTAAATTTAAGATATTTCAAAAAGTGGAGTGAATCGATTTGAGCAGTGAACGACTCAATTAAAAATACTTCATTCCCTCTCGGGTCTAATAGATGACACCCTTTTGTGATATTTTGTTTTTAGAAAATTTAAATCTATTTCTATTGGGAACTTGAACTCTCAAATTAAAATTTTAAAAAACTTTAAAAATAAAAATGTCATTTATATCGGCACTTTCCATTACATTCTCTCCTGATTTAGATATGCTTGAATACCACAAAAAAATTATCTTGGCTTTTAGCTCAAACCGAGGGGTGAACTGCGACCTAATATCTTGTACACATACTTCCACTTCCACTTAAATTTCCATGTAGAAGACAGTAGATGAAGGGACATTATCTAATGAATTCCAAAATAATTCCACATAATTCCAAAGATGTGTACACCTAATTCCAATCGCGGTTCACCCCTCGGCTCAAACCTTTGAGTGAAAAATGTTTACAATTCGCTAATTTGTACAAAAAAAATTTCTTTTAATTATTTTTTCCTCTCTTGATTCTTCTAGACGAGATTTGGATAATTCGTTAAAAATTTTATATATTTTTACTTGATTTAATTAAATAAACTTTAACATATTTGTTTAATAAAGGTTCCATTTTTGGTATATATTATTATATAGGTGTAATGTGTTGTTTATATAAAGTTTAATGATTTACTTATGATTCGTGATATGTTTCCAGCTGTGCGACTGGGTGATCAATGCTTCTACAATCAAGCATGCACGTTCAGCGATCAGCACGCTCTCTGTATGCAGATCAACCACAATGCCATCTGCCAGTGCAAACCCGGATACCATACGGTTGCATTGCAGAGGCCTACGAAACGCGTCTTTTGCTCGGAAGGTGGGATATTGGTTTCTACTTTGTTATTAGATTATTACTTAATTATAACATACTAGCTGCAAGGCCCGCCTTCGGCGGTCCTCTTGCTAGCCAGGGGTCACACCCCCTGGACCCCCAACCCACGAACCCCACCCTCACACTCCACTCCCACCCACCAAACCCCCCGAAACCCACCCAGCACCCCTACCCCCGCACCATGCACACGTGCTCAATTTATTAGGCCGCGCAGGAGGGGGCTCTTCTTACAACAGATAAGAAGTTTACAAATCAGGTCTATACAAATGGTGGTGTACATTTTCTCTTTCTCTCTCTCTATTTACAGTAGTCGCATTGTTAAAATTTTATACATATCTATGTCAAATAAATAAAAACAAAAATGAGAAAGATGAATAGAAAAAATAGTCCAAGAGCTGGTGACACATTTTTGAGTACGAATTTGTCCCAACTAGAAATAATGCGTATTAGTACCGTCTATGATAGTTGTACAAGGAATGGCCAGTCTGGCTGGTCTAAACAGGTGGACCAGGCAGGCATGGTGTGAGTGCGGTAAAAAATACATATGTGTTAAAAATATTTTTGACCCACAATTAAATTAATGCTATTTTTTGCATGTTGTAAAAATACACTTTGGGTGGTCTGGTTCCACGTCCCACCACTCAAATGGTCCGGAGTGAATATATTATGTTTATAATTGACTATAAATTATAATTTTTATAATTTCATTGTGGGTCAAAAATATTTTTTAACACATATGTATTTTTTACCGCACTCACACCATGCGCAGTACCTGGTCCACCTGCTTAGACCAGCCAGACTGGCCATTCCTTGTACAACTATCATAGACGGTACTATTACCCATTATTTCTAGTTGGGTCAAATCCGTACTCAAAAATGTGTCACCAGCTCTTGGACTAAAATAAATAAATAAGTAAATTAAAAAATAAAATATTAACAAAAAGATGAATAAAATAAGTAAAAGTACATATAGCGTATTTGTTCTCTATAATTGTAATTAGAATGGATAAAAATATCTTGAAAATTAATCATTTATTTTTCTAAGAAAATCAAAAATTCAGTATAAATTTCAGATTCTTTTGAGTTGTCAAATTGAAATTTTTTCGCTTTATATCAAAACAAACAGCATATTTGGTCTCTCTAAATACTCTTGTATCAGAATCGATAAAAATATCTTGGGAATTAATAATTTATTTTTCTATTAAAATCATATATTCAATCCATAGGGGGGACCCTTTGTATATATTTCAGATTTTTTCCAGAGTGTCAAAGTGAAATTTTTTTGCTCTATATCGAAACCAATACCGTATTTGAACTCTCTAAATACTTTTTGAATTAGAATCGATAAAAATATTTTGAGAATTAATAGATTATTTTTCTATGAAAATCAAAAATTCAGACTATAGGGGGGACCCTTTGTGTACATTCAGATTTTTTCGAGGGTGTCAAATTTAAATTTTATGTATACCTAATCAATCGTAAGTAAGAGATAAAAATAATAATAATAAATACATTTTTAGCATCTCACTTTGTTTTTTGTCTAGTTAGGCCAAATGTCTCTTGCTTCAATTAATTATGAACCTGTAAAGAGGCCGCGGCTCCCCGGGGAACCTCTGTTATACATTATTTCATTTCTCAGCAGAATTTACTGTAGACTAAACTAAATTCTGCTGTGATGAATACTATATAATATTGTTACTACCACTGAGAGAGGAGAGCGAGGGGAATGTTTCATTGTATTTTCTTCACTGATCTTTCAAAACCCCGAAGAAGGAGGGAATAAACCTCCGAAACTTCAGCTTTGAATAAAAAAAAGATAGTTATAATAATTATAATTATAATTATTATATCTCTTTTTTGAACCTTGGACTGCCTCATCAAAATCCACTGAATATAGTTGGATTCATTAAATAAAGCTTAGAAGAATAAAATACCATATACAAAACAATAAATTCATATTTTTATTTATTTATTTTAATTAATTTAATGTTAATGGTGTTTTTAATAACTAAGATTATGTATAATGATGATGTTATATTTCTTCTTTTGTATTTTTTCAATGTTCTCGCTAATTTTATAGCCGGCCGCAATGCAGCATTTATTTGCCAGGCACGGTTCCTGAATTTGACGATGAGTGGTAGAGGGCTATTTTTTTAATTATATGAATGAAAGAAGGAGAAGCAACTACAAGCCATGAAATTCATTCATCCAATAACTAAAAAATAAATTTATTATTAATATAATTTGAATATTATAAGCTTCAAGTTGAAATTATTCATTTAAACGAAATTTTCTCTGGAGAGAGACGGACTGGTAGAAATTTTAATTGAATGTAATGGAAGGCAACCCAGGGGTAGTGAGGAAAGAAAAATTAACACATATTAAATAAGGTGTAATTTATTGAATCCTTCCACCTTTCCTAAACCGACGTTTCGGAGGATTTTCCTTCCTTCTTAAGGGCTTTCAAAGGGTCAATGAATGAAACAAATAAAATGTTTCCTTCTTCTCTCCACAGTTTTGAACACTACTGTGGAGAGAAGAAGGAAACATTTTATTTGTTTCATTCATTGACCCTTTGAAACCCTGAAGAAGGAGGAAAAATCCTTCGAAACGTCGGTTTGAAAGGAAAGGTGGAAGGATTCCAATAAATTACACCTTATTTAATATGTGTTAATTTTTTCTTTCCTCACTACCCCTGGGCTGCCTTCCATTACATTCAATTATTCATTTAAAATTTGAGGCTTCTGAAAGGAGCCCATTCATAGGACTGCAGCTATTATTTGCATCATCATACTGGCGAACCTCTCTTTGAACAGATAATATAAAAACAATTTTATATATATGGTGAAAGTATTATAATTGATGCATTAAGGAAAAATGTGGATATAATCCAGTAATATCAGAGTCCTTTCAACTGAACAATTTTTATTACAGTATATTCATGCTTAGCAGCATCTTCTTAAGGTTTCTAAATGTTTAAATCATTGATTCCGTTAATTTTAAAACGATATCTTTTCGAAAAGTCTTATTATTTAGCCAGAAAGAGCTTAGTATCAGACACTAGTCGATTGTCAATAACTGGTACTTTCACCCTATATGTAATTCATATTGAAGTTGCATTATATCTATTTTTTAATATAACTTAAATTAAATATAAAAGATGAATGATAAATTTGCTCAGAAGAAAATATAATTTGTTTATATGTTTATATAATATTTAAATAACGATAGATTAAAAAAAATAAAAAAATCCAAAATGAAAGTATCCGTTTTTCGTATAACATAAAATTTCTAAATGATAATCTAATTTTTATCATGAAAATATTTTACTAGATACTCTTATATATAGCTTCTTCATTTCATTAAATTGTTTAGGAGGGATAAAAACAGTTGAATTAATCTACTAACTTCCTACTTATCAGTGGCGATTGGGGAATTTTCAACCAAGGGATGCAAAAAAGTATCCTTCATTTTTTGAAATTTTATTTTCATCTTCGTTTTTTTTTCAAATTTCATCGAATACAGCATCATTTTCGTTATTTTTCAAATTTAACATACATTAGATTTTTAAAAAATATATTTTGGGGCCTTCGCCCCAAACGGATACTGCTTTGTGTTAGCGAGGGTAGGAGTCAATAATTAAATCTTGTGACAAACTCCACAGCCCCTAAGATGAAAATCGACCATCTTCCACAATGAATCAGCCTGTCCAATAAGAAAATCTTAAATTTCTCCTAATTCTATTGCTAAAAGCAAGCTATGACTTGTCTATAGCACTCTTAGTTATTTCCGATCTTATATATTGAGAGTTGTTAGAAATGGATTAGTCCAGAAATTCCCGAATCATCTTTATTTATTCCTTTTTTGTATTATTACTATTTTAATAGATCCTCAACGAGAACATTTTTTATTCGACTAGAACTCGTCTGGACTTCTCTTTGACATGCTTGAACTGGAAAATTTACCAGGCAGGGACTTCAAACCTTCTATCCGCACCCTTTTCGGAAAAATAATTCATTTTAATTGCCCCTTGAAACTATGTAACAATTTTATTTCATTTCGAGAACCAATCTACTTTTCAAAACAAAAAAATATTTTTTATAGAAATATTTGAAATAACAGTTAATAATTTGAAAATTTAAAGATCCTTCTGAAATTTTGAAGTCGACCTTATATATTTATGAAAATACTATAAGTGTTTGAAATTTTAGAGATGCGCTTCATCCACAGCATCCATAGACCTCACGCCATTGCTACTTATGTATATTAAACATTAAGATAAATCCCGCTTATGATTATATGAATCTAAAACAAATTTTGGAAAAGCTTGAATCATCTAAACTAAATAATAATCAACTAAGCCAATGACATCGAAAAGAGGACAAAAATATTTTATTTAACCTGAAATCTTTAGCTTCCAAACTAAACAATCCCCAAAGAGTTAGTTCATTATAAAAAAAAATGATTGAATGAGAAAATTAATTATCGATCGTAAACATCATAGAGGAAACGTATCCAGCGCAGGGGCTATATACTAGGAAATTTATTTTTTATTCTTCTATGCGTGATCTGGTTTCGTGAAAATAAACCGGCAACTTTTATGGTGCTATACTAAATGAAATTGTTCTGTTTATTTTCCATTAAGCTGTGGTTTCATTTAATGCTACATTTGATAAATTAAATCTCAGATGCCAAAAGTTTTACTAAAAATCACGACAACAATTAAAACTTGTGTGTAGGTATAAAAATTATTACTTTTGGTGACATAAATTTAACAAATGTTTAAAGTGTTTGTTTACTCTCAAATCGGAGTTAGGAATTCTACGTATTATAAATGATTTGGGAAGTTGTTATTTTTACTTTTTAGAGAGTTATTTGAAGCTTCTATGATCACAGTTCTAAATAAGTGTATCATTTAAAATATATTAACCAGATCACCAGATGTGTTAATCTTTGTATAATTACTTATGTTATATATCGTGTTTGCTTGTGATGTTGTTTCTTGTTTTGCATGAATTCCTGCAAGGTGTAAATAAGTAAAGTGAAAATTAATTAGTAGGTATCCACAAGTAAATCATTTGAGACCTGAGACATTGATATTATTATAATTTCATAACTCCCGTTAAATTTAATGCCAGCATTATTTAAATTAAGGAGGTCCTTTCGCTTCAGTTGAGCCAAAAGAAGTGTAATATCTAATATTTAATAAAATAAGTTAAAATACAAATGAAAAATAGTAGAATTAAAAAATAAGTAGTATGAAAGCGGCCCAATTTTTGAAATAAAAACAATTATAAATAAAAATAATTAAATGCAAAAGTTACTTTGATTTATTCAAATCAGCTGATAATAAGTCTTGTATGATTTGGCAATGCGTTGTATTAATACTGTTTATGTTTACCATATAGTAATATAGTATAGAGTGGAAGGCTCCATAAGGTGCCAATGTATTTTAGCGTATACGAGTTACAGAGCTCTCTGGCGAGACCAGGGCGAAACCATTGGGCAATAAAATGGCGGAAACCGCTCTCTTCGGGGCAAATTTTGGTGACATTATCAAGAGTAAGTAAGTAAGTATATAACATAAATGGTATGTATCTTTTATCTATGACAGAGGCTTTGAATGTTCTATGATCTTTGGATAGCTCTTAAGAACTAAGAGTTTTCGCCCTGCAGTCGCTAGGGATCGCTTTTTCTATATACGGTAGCCTTTCACTCTATATTACTCTATGATGTTTACATCCAAACATAGCATTTATGTGATATTTTAAAGTAAATATCTAAGTAAATTCGTGGTCAATCATATAGTTTATTGCAAAAAAAGAAACCTGCATGTTTCAAAAAGCTAATTTTTAGTTTTTTTTTAACTATATATAAAAAACTAATAGTAGTAAAATTCAAGAGAAAGTGTCAAGATCTTAATTTTACATAAGACTAAGAAAATGTTTACATTTTAAAAAATTTTATTTTCAAAAATTTGCTCGCTAATGTGTGATTCAAACTTCACCAAAGCATAGATAGAGACTTAAACTATTATAAAAAATTAAGTTATAGTTATAATCTAATAATTTTTTATTAAACATTGGCGGCGAAAGGACTTCCTTAACTGGATAAAAAAAATGCAGATTAATTTTATGGCACATCCACAATCCAAGACAGGGTGTGTGCATAAAAATGTTAATATTAATCGATAATTTAATTAAAAATATTGAATACATATTTCTTTGTTTTGAAAAATAATCAACTGGCGTGGGCACCACACGACTTTCACATTAGTTTCTCCTTTATTTGAAATCATCTAGGGGTCTCTTAATTACGAGAGGCGATTTTGGCAATTTTTCGACCCCCATGCACCCATGGTGTTATGAGATTTGGCTCGAACCCCCCACCCCGCCCTTTTTTTCAAAATACGTATTTTTAGTGTAAAAACGTTATTATCGCTATTGTCAAAAAAATTTTATTTCTTTCAATCCAAAGTGGTGGCATACTAATCTTTTAGTGTAGTGCGAGTCCTGTGAATGAATTTCAAGTTGATTGAAGTGAGTCCATTAAAACGGAATTGCATCACTGACTATTTTAATGAAGGTGTAAAATTAGATAACTGTAATAGAAGTACAGTCAGTACCTGACAAAAAAAAAATACAAAATGTAATTTTATTTATTTTCGTAAAAAGATGGACTGGTAATCGAAATAAGTAGGTTATAATGAAAGGCAGTCCATAAATGATTTAAATTTTATTCAATTTCCGACGTTTTCGAAGACTTTTTCTCTCCTTCTTCAGGATATTGAATAGTTATTAATGGGTGAGTATAACTCGGTTTCCATTTGTCTCTCCTGTCAGTGATAGCAAGAATATTACAATATTTTCCAACATTATACCATTGGTTAACAATGCTATGATAACCAAGTACACTTATGGTATAATGTTGAAAAATATTGTAATATTGTTGCTATCACTGAAAGGAGAGACAAATGGGAACCGAGTTATACTCACCCATCAATATCCTGAAGAAGGAGAGAAAAAAGTCTCCGAAACGTCGGAAATTGAATAAAATTTAAATCATTTATGAACTGCCTTTCATTTTAACCTACTTATTACAAAATGTACTAAGCAACGAACTATTACTTGGTATGGATTGTTTTTTACCAACTAGTGAACATTTTTTGAAATAGGTACGATATTTTACAAAAATTTACCGAAAATTATTATATTCATTTAGAATTACATAAAATCAGAATTAAATCTCCTACCTATAACAATTCAACAATATGAATTGAAAAATAATATCAGAATTAATGATTTAATTCAGTTGACAGAAATGATAAGCATTTACAAATTAGTCTTTATAGAATTTTATAAATTGTATAGCGTTTGTCTTAAAATGCCAGTTAGCAGCGCTGCAAACGAGGGAACATTTTCTTGTCTGCATCGTTTAAAGAATTAGTGCCTGGAGCACCGAGCGATGCTCGGTAACTTTTTGCCTCTATATAGCTTAATTTACCGAAGACGATTTATGAATGTTTAAAATATTTATTTTACGACACTCCTAGTTTATACTCCCTTCCTTTATTTCAATCGGATTAAAATCAATACACGACTAATAACTTATGACACTTGATAAGTATACCATTTTTTAAAAAAATCTTTCACCTAAATGTCCACTTCCGGTGTTCCGATTTCAATCAAAAGCTTGCTTTACCACTTATATCCTATATCGAGCTTAGGTTTCGAATTTCGTAGCTGAAACTTTCTCTTTTTCAGGACCTAAAATGAAGGGGTGAAATTTATTATAGGCTTAATTAACATATAGTGAAAATACAATCAAGCTAAAATGCTGAAATATGAGATACTGGTAAAGCTTGACATTAATAAAGGAGGAAATTGAAAAATCGAAACTTTCCCTTCTTCGGGGCCTGAAATGAATTCTAGATTGCTTAAGTTTCAAATCCTGGAGCTCTGCGACTTACAGTATTCAAGATATATTTGATTAAATTATTTCGATGATAATCGCAAAGAGAAAATAAAGCAAAAACACTAACTAATTTCGAGTGAATGAACTCACTTTCAGTCCCGAGGAAAAATAACTTAAGGTAAATCCCCAAAAAAATGTAAAGCAAACAAAAATCTTGATCGTGGGAGTCGGTTTACTTGGATAGCTCGTGTTCCGTTTTGCACAGTTTAAAAAAATTCTATAATTGATTGAAGTTCAACATTAGCTTTTAGCTATTATTTGATAAGTAAAGTAAACAAAACAATTTGTCACAGTTTAGCTAAGAGTAAACTAGTTTGTAATAGTAATTGGATCTTTTACTGATTGAAAAATTAATCATCGGTTCGACTGCTGTTGAAAGGGCATGGTCCCATGGATTGCGGGGCCCTGGGCTCTAGCTCAGATAGACCATGCGTAAAGACATCTCTGTTGTCTCCTCAGCATCATGATTGTGCTTAGCATGCGCCAGTGGAATGCGCAACAAGTACGCAAGCATTGATTCACAAACAAACATTTGAAAAGTCAGTGGATGGATAAAAAACTCTTCCAAAAAGAAACTATTCTTTTAAATTTTTCATTAAAATAATTTTTAAGAAAAAAATAAAAACCGACTTCAAAAATTAAATGCAACAAATAAAATACACTAAAAGGTATAAAATAACTTATTAACTTATTATTAATTATTAACTTATTTAGTTACAACTAAACTACGAAATATTAACACGAAATTACTTTTTGATGTCGGTGCCAAACATATACCTTTTATGAATCGCACTCGACGGATCTTACTTAGTACGTTTGGCTGGTACGCTCGCTTATAGGTATAGTTTGTTTGGCACCGACTTCAAAAAGTAATTTCGTGTTAATATTTCGTAGTTTAGTTGTAACTAAATAAGTTAATAAGTAATTATAAGTTAATAAATTATTTTATACCTTTTAGTGTATTTTATTTGTTGCATTTAATTTTTTGAAGTCGGTTTTTATTTTTTCTTAAAAATTATTTTTATTTTTCTCTTTTTAGTGATGTTATTAATAGTGATCATATCATCAGAACATGACCAAATTAATATGACACCATCCCTAAGACACCCCCTTTCGGATAAAAAAAGAACCATCGAAATCGGTTCATAAACAAAGAGGTTAGGTCTAAACAAACCTAATAAAAAAGGTCTAATACCTATGAAAAAAAAACGAAAAAAAAATGGGACCAATCGGAAGCTAGACTGGACCCAATGCAAATTTTTTTTTCAAAATCTGTTGACAATTGGCTGAGATATGAGGTAACATAGGCACAAAAAAAAAAATCAGTCGAATAGAGAACCTCCTCCTTTTTTGAAGTCGTTTAAAAAAAAAAAAAATCAGTCGAATAGAGAACCTCCTCCTTTTTTAAGTCGGTTAAAAAGGAAGAATTTCTCCCGAAACGTTTGGAAATTTAATAAACGTTTTGAGATTGTTTTTATAAAAAGAACTGTATTTGTAAATATATTTAAACATGAAAAACCAATAGAAATACTTACAATTTGCAATAAATAAATTGATTTTTAGATACAGATCCTTATTACAATTAGCAAAAAATCGTCACTCATATTTATGTTATTTCTTTATTCCAAAATGGACCTCCGTGAGAAGTCTCACTTAGGGCCAGTTGTATCTCGGTTGGTAAACTCTTTTTAAACGTTGACAAAGGGTAAAACCTTAGAATTCACCTTGTGCCTGACGGGATAGCCAATCAGATGAAAGTGCCTGTCATCTGATTGGGCATCCCGCCGACCACCAGGTGAATTATAAGGTTTTACCCTTTGTCAACGTTTAAAAGAGTTTACCAACCGACATACAACTTGCCCTTAGGGGTTTGCCTGAATCAGTAAGTTTAGTTTTTCTCAATTTTTTCCAATATACCTACTATGATTTGGTAAATATCGTGATTAAATCCCGATTCTATTTATCCAGGATTGAGAGTTTATTAACTTTCTCTAAAACTGAGCTTTTAATTAAATTTTGCACTGTACACTATTTTATAGAAGAAAGATATTTAAACAAACTTTCTTCTTCTTCAAATGCCATACTGGATTCCGAGCGTCGGCGATTACTGTGGAGAGTATCCTCCCCATTATAATTTCCCTGGGGAAATTTTTCACAGGGGTGGTTTCCTATTGCCTTCCGCTAAAGGGATCAGATTATACCCGGTCAAATATTTGCAGCGAGTCACGCTTGAACGCTCACTAGTTTGATTAAAAGGCATGCTCTATAACTAATCGGCCAACCTGACCTCTAAACACAAACTTTACACAATTTATTTTAAATATTTATTTGTAAGACTTTTTTTGTTTGTTTTATTTTGTTTAAGAAAAAAAAACTGAATTAAAAAAAATTTATAGCCGAAGACAGAAAGGAAAGGTGTAAAGATAGAGGTCACCTTAAACAGATATCTTCTATTGAAAATGTACACAAGGAATTTCCATGTGAAAAAAAAATAGATTTATATATACCTAAGTGTATTTTTTGTTTCACAAATGCAAAACATTTTATTTTGTATATGGTAGATCTAACTTTTTTTTGGTTTCGTTCAAAAGTAAAACGGGAACTTATTAGTATTGAATCTATAGTCTCTATATATGTTATACTATAGATGCAATGAATGGCGGTTTGTCTATCAGGGCCGTTCCGGTCGTGTGTTCGTGGCGCACACATGCGTCAGGACATCAGTGGCTCCGTGAGGCCTCCATGGGACTTAATGAAATGTCAACCATCGAAATTAAAAATTTATTTAAACAATAACATTCATCATAGTCAAGTATCGATAAGTACTCGTACAAGTCTTCAAGGCAATATTTGTACTTTAAGTTTACATTTTTTGAACTGACCCAATGTTTACATCTCTGGTTTTAGTTTTATATTGTTTATCGTATGGTGAATGTGTGTTCAGGAATCGACTTGGCTTATATGTCTTGTCAACAGTTACAAAACCCGTGGATAAGTTTAATATAAAGGAAGCAGATGCAACGCGATGAGGGGTCGGATCGCAGAGTATTCCCTAACATCACCATACCATTCTGAATTTTGCCAGTAACAGTAGCGAAAGCAGAAAGGTCGTTGTCTAAATTAAAACTGATCAAAATTACTTACGCTCAACTAAGACGCAGGAAAGGTTAACAAATTTAGCCACAAGATCTTTAAAGGCCATATTAGAGCATATTATAGAATAAACATATTACATATACACGCAACTATCATGGATTTTGCAGACAGAAAAGCGACAAGAGTCGAGATAATATAAGTAATTCTGTTTATATTTTTCGACATATTCGACTATTTTCACTTTACCTTTGAAAAATGTATAATAACATGCAAATTATATATATAATTACTTTAAAAAATTTAAAGTACAAACATTTTATAAACATGTTCTATAAAAAGTTTAAATAATTTAATTCTCATTTTCTTTTTCTCAATAATTGTCAAGCGAAAGTGAATCGTCTTTTTACTTTACCATACATGGTGTTTGAAAGTATCGCTCCTTTTTGTTATGAGGTTTGTAAGACCTCAAGGAAGCTGTTAGTTACTTTATAAAAAATAGAATGTTTCGATAGGGGCTGCTGGTTCGATTATCTAGTTAATTAATATTATACATATATGATATCCTGTAAAAGAGCAAATGGAGGGGAGACAAGGTAATTCTCTGCAAAAGCGTATGAAATAAAAGATAAAACAATTTAACGTTGATATAAAATTTATTCAGTAATTAATAAAGGGAAGGTTTTTGATAGAAGTGGAGTTAGGTGGATTGATTAAGAAGGGGTGGTGTATTGGGGAAAAATATGGATTATTGGAGGCTGGCTCGCAGTTCCAATTGTTCCCTTGCGAAAAAATGCACTGATTGTGCGTGTGATAAGCGTCTATGCTCGACGCATCAATTCCGGGGCGATTTGCCCGGAAAAGTTAGTGTGTTTCTTGCCGCCTGAGTGGGCAAAGGAGTATATAAGTTTTGTTGACTACCAAGCGAGCGGGTGTCACAAAACATATTTTGCTAAGCGCGTTTTAGCGCTTATTAAAGAAAACCTTGAGTGGTTTCTGTGCATGAGATTGTATATGTTTTGTGCTTTGTCAATCGAGCGGACCGCAAAACATATACATTAAGGTAACCTTCAGACTCGTACAAGCCTAGCGAATAGCACACAGAGTAAATCTAAGTGATATTTACCCTTTGGTAGTTAATAGTATAAGAACGATAGAGCGCGTTAACCAGTGCTTCGAGAGCAAAAAGGTTGGTGGGGAGGGTAGTTGCAGATGCCGACTATAGGGGTCTGAGTGCTTTAATAAAGTGACTGATTTGACCATGTGAAAAATTGCGGCAATTTTGAACACAGGGTATGGTCAAGTATTGTAATCGTGCATGAAAAAAGTGTTTTTTTTCCTTCTTTTTTTCAAAATATCTAAAAAACGGCTGAAACTATTTTGATTTAAAAAATTGAGCAAAACCATGGCATTTCCCTCTAAAAAAGCTCTAATAAGTGAACATCGAAAAATTATATTTTTTGAGAAAATAATTGTTTTGTCAAAATGTCTGTTATTCTGGTTGTCTGTTAATTAGTTAGTTAGTCTGTGCGTTACCAAATTTTCGTAGACGAGCTAGCTCAAAAACTAGTGTGAATATCGAAACCAAATTTCACACGTAGTTTTGGTCCATTGAGATTAAGAGCTGATTAGATTTTGGTGCATATCGACCCAAAATTAAGGATAAGTTATTAAAATTATTAATATTAAGGGTGGAGGGGGGTTAAAAATTAGAAATCTAGGTCGTTTGAGCAAACTCAACCAAATTTTGTATACATAATCAGTGGACCCCCAGAAGTCTAAAAATTCAAAATCTAACCACCCAAAATGGGGAGGGGGGGGGAGTCAAAAAATGAAAATCTTGGCCATTTACCAAACTCAACCAAATTTTGTATACACAATCAGTGGGTCCCGAGAAGTCTAAAAATGCAAAAACTAACCCTCCGAAATGAGGGGGGGGGGCGGTGGGTCAAAAAATGAAAATCTTGGCTATTTACCAAACTCAACCAAATTTTGTATACATAATCATTGGGTCCCACGAGTCAATAATTGCAAAAACTAACCCCCCCCCTCCCCTACATGATTATAAATAATTTTATTAAATATTAAGTATAAGTGAGGGGCCAGGTTGTATGGTAAAGTCAAGTGGATACCCACATCAGAACACGTCAGCTTATTTCTATTTAATATAACAGAAAAAAGAGGCGCTTTATAATTTTCGCACGCAGGCGCTAAAAGAGTCGGCTCGATCCGTCTCTTACACGTTAGAGCATTGTAGCTTGTAAACGAAATAAGATAGAAAACTTAAAATGAGGCGTTCAAAAGCAGAGTGGACCAAGCCACAAATCTCATTTTTGCTGATAAACCTCTATAATCAAGTAGGTTTTTGATAAAACTAAATAGACTCTGTCTAGAGGGGTCCAAACTTAAAAATCAGATTTCTACGATGTTATGTATTCCAGGTTCTTCTTTATGGCGTGGAATCGTGGACCTTAACAGAAGCATCTATAAAGAAACTGGAGGCTTTTGAAATGTGGCTCTATAGAAGATTGAAAGTGAAATGGACGGATAAAATATCTAACGTCAAAATCCTACAATGGATTAATAAAGAAAAAGAAAAGTTTTTGTTTTGCCGAGAGTAGCAGAGTTGTTGATTCACAAAGAGAAACAAAGAGGTTGTCCTCTGCTTGATGCAAATAAACATATACACATATATATCAAGATGATATATCTGTATATATATATTATTTATTTGTTTGAGACTATAGTTTCGAAGACTTGGTCTTCATCATCAGTCTTTCTTCAATTATAAATGTTTTTCATGGAGTCAATATCATATGGATACTGAAAACTTGGTGTTCCTTCGTCACTGGAAAGCTAGCAACTCTGCTAGCTTTCCAGTGACGAAGGAACACCAAGTTTTCAGTATCCATATGATATTGACTCCATGAAAAACATTTATAATTGAAGAAAGACTGATGATGAAGACCAAGTCTTCGAAACTATAGTCTCAAACAAATAAATAATATATATATACAGATATATCATCTTGATATATATGTGTATATGTTTATTTGCATCAAGCAGAGGACAACCTCTTTGTTTCTCTTTGTGAAAGAAAAAAGAAATAGTCCTTACGATCAAGACCAGCAAACTTCAATATTTCGCCCACTTAATGAGAAACCCCCAGCCATATCAGCTGCTACGGATTGTTCTTCAGGGGAAAGTCATGGGAAGGAGAGGAGTAGGTCGGAGAAGAATATCCTGGCTGAAGAATCTTCGAGTCTGGTTCTCCATCACAAGCAACCAGCTCTTCAGCGCTACAGTCAACAAAATAATGATAGCCAAGATGGTTGCTGACATCCGGCGCGACTAAGCACTTAAAGAATGGAAGGTCCAAGCTTAGTTTTTAAACGTCCTTTTAGATTACAACACAGGTACCACTTTTGCATCGAACTTTTACCTCAATTTTCCTGGATTTCTCATAAAAAAAAACAAAAGTATGATGGTCCACTCTGCATTTGAACGCCTCAAATTTACAAATGTGTTTTAATTTTTATCGAAATTTTTTAATTCTCCGTATGCGATCCAACCCAGGCCTAAAGGTGCTATTTCGCTGCGATTTCCCACCGCAACAGTCAACAATAATTGCTGACCAGTCGACTACTGCTTTAACATAAAACAAGGAACTATTTCGTTGGAACTGCTCTACAGTTATTTCCTATCGCCAACTGCCGAGTAGTTCCAGCGTAATAGTTCCCTTGTTTTATGTTAAAGCATTAGTCGACTGCTAGCAGTTACTGCAGACCGCTACGGTGGCCAGTCGCAAAGAAATAGCACCTTTAGGCGGCTTATTTATTCATTTGAAAATCCATTGTTTTGTTTTTCCATTTGAGCTGACCTTTAACGTTACTCCATTGATTCTCGTATATGGTATTGCTTATTATTTATTTAAAACAAAAGGAATATATTCAATATTTTAATTTTAAACTATTGATTTGAGAAACTATATTAACATTTTTATGCACAAAACTTGTTTTTTACTTTACAACCGAAGCATGGGGAAAGTATTGTAATCGGTCTCGCGGCAATCGAGACTTCAAAGGGTCCTCAGGTAAAGACTACGTAACCCAAGGACTCAATTAAATTCAGAAATTGTAGTATTCAATTAGTGACGGTTTTGCCAAAAATTACATGGTGTCTCGTCGAGAGGCCAGAAAGTGCGATTTTTTCATTGTGAGCGTGTGGATGTATGGAATTTAGTCTTTTTGATTTTAAGCCGAGTCTTCCACGTTTTCACTAGAGATTGACATTAATAGTCAAAACATCAAAAATGGAATACAATAAGGTTATTCCTCTTGTATTAGATAAGAATCGAACGTTATTTTTTATTTTAAGTCGATTCCTCCATGTCTTCAGCAATGGATACCAATAATAATCGAAAAGTCAAAAATCCAATGTAGAATTGTTATTCCTCAAGTATTAGATGAGAATCAATCGCTATTTTTGATTTTAACTCGATTCCTCCATGTCTTCAACAATGGCTGTCAATAATAACCAAAAGGTTTAAAATCCAATGTAGAATGGTTATTCCTCGAGTATTAGATGAGAATCGATCACTATTTTTGAACTTAAGTCAACATGGACTACAAATAGCAAGTGATATCTGATTAATAATAAAGGAATAAACATATTAATATTTCAAATGACTTTGGATAAATTTTAGCAACGACCTGTTTTAGTTTTTTTTTAAATTTAATTTACCATAATCTTATCTATACCCTATTTGGGGTTTGGATCTATACAATTGCCATTTTTGCACAATAATGTTATAAACAATTACTAATTAATTTCTTTTGTATTAATTTGTATTATATTTTTCGGGCTTCTTTGACCATTATTTTTCTTGTCTTTTCTCCTCACTCCTTGGATTTCTCTATTTTAATATTGAAATCCTTTGAATTAATTCCCATCTCCCTGTCTTCTTGCTTATTTTTGTTCTTCGAAAATCTCTCAAACTTTTTCTCATTTCTTTCTTCAAAATTTCGTACCTTCTGACCTTTCGTTCATAGTTCCCATTAAATCTTTTTCAAATCCACTTCAATTCCTTCGCTGTTTCGGTCAGAATCTCATTTATTTTTTTCCTTTTTGACTCTGCCTTTTAGTTTATCTGCCCTTCCTGCCCTCCTTCATTAACATTTGTTGAATTCTTTTTCCTTCCCTTCCCTCCACATCAGTCCCATCTCTTCATCACATTTATTTATTTCTTATCTATCTCATTTCTTTTACCTTTGGATCTATCTATTTTATCAGGATTGTTGTCCATCTCTCTGTCTAATTTTGCTTCCAGTACTAATGGCATGTGGTCCAATTCTTCTCGATCTTCTACCTTCATTCTTGTAATCAAAAGTTCAGGTTCCTTATTGACAATTGTATAGTCCACTACGGAGGCGCCCCCCCCCCCATGTAAGTATAATTCCCTTCCTTATCTCCATCGATTCTTCCATTGAAAATAAAATATTATTGAAAACAAAACTTAACTTATTGCAAGTCATGCGAGAACTACAACTTTTTCATGTGTATTTCAGAAAAATCCCAATTGAAAATCATAAATGAAAAAATATCAGAACTCTCAATTTAATTTCAGAAAATCTGAATAAAAACGACGATAAATTTTAATTGTTAAAGAAAAGTCGTTTCCAAGATTGTTGATTACTGTGAGCCAAGAATATGTTAAGGGGATCGGGACTGTTATCATTTTATAAGACAATTCTCAAATTTTTACCATCGAATCATTGATGTATTAAATATTTATTCTCGAAATTTGAAGTTGATCGTCTGTCCCATTACAAATTGTTCTTTTAACATGGAAGTAAATGGACCAAGCTTTTAAAAGGGCTATAACTTCTATACATATCAATAATTTAACTTTTATTAATCGAATGATATATTTTTCAATAGATTTGACAGTCTAGTTAATTAGTTATTCATAAATGTAAAAATAAAAATTTATTTGCAGCCAACAGAATATAACAAAAGCACTAGTATAGAATTCCAACTCTATTTCTTGAAGTCGTTTTTGTGTTAGAGGAAAAATTTATCTCAATATTCTTTTTATTAATATTATCAAAATAAATATTTTTATTCAAAATTAACCTCATTATTAACATTTTTTTTTTAGTAGCCAGATGTTGTCACTCTGCAAAAATACAAAACATTTTTTCGAAGATCAACCAGATAGATAAGCTGTCGCGAACTCCCTTAAGGAAAGATTAATGATGTTTTGTCTAATAGTAAAATTGTTTTTTGACAAAGAGTGATAAAATAACCCACTGAGGAAGTCAAAATAAATTGACAAAACGTCTGGCCCATTTAAAATACTATATTTTTAATTTTATGCAATTCCCTACTATTATTGTTATATAAGACCGTAAACTCCAAACTCAACAAAGTGGTTAACAAATGTTTACGTCAGGAAGCCACCATCACTGTCCACATTAGAAATATTAGACCCCCTCAACTTAACAACCCCAACACCGTTAATTGGTTAAACATTAAGTTTGTTTAAGTAATTTAAAAATAAAATATTGCCCTTGTAAACCACCTTCGGGCCTTCGCCCTTAAACTTCAAGGGGGTAAAAATCCTTACATCTTCTGCCTCCAAATCTGAAATTTTCTTTGTAAACTACCCACTATCCTTGTTATATTACACAGGTCGACACAAATTTGTACCCGTAAACCTAACAATGGATTCCAGTAGAGTTTTATAAGCTGATTTTCATGCAATTTCTCGATTTTTTTACAACAGGTCAGAGTTTGGAGATATTATTCGTCAAAACGACGAAAAAGGCAGGCCATTTTGACCTATATTCGAGTCCCATTAGATATTAAACAGCAATATTTGAAATCAAAATATTTTTTGACCTAATAGAAAACAGCTTCCTCTTTGATTTTCAAATTACCACTTGTTTTTAGCTCAATTAGAACTCGAGTTATAACTAAAAAACTAAAACTTATAAAGGATAATAAACAAAGATAAAAACATATGGTCTTAGTTTTTTAGTTATAACGCGAGTTCTAATTGAGTTACAAACAAGTAGTAATTTGAAAATCAAAGAGGAAACTGTTTTTTTCTTCTTGTGATTTCAAATATTGTTGTCTAATATCTAATGGGACTCGAAAATAGGTCAAAATGGCCTTTTCTCGTTTATTATTATTATAACCTCTACAAAAGCAAACTTTATATGGAATATAGGTATTTTTCCTTTATTTTGATGCACAATGAATAGAAAAATCATGAAATAAATCTTAGGACAAGGAAAAAAAAATTGTCGACCTGTGTTATTAATTGTTTAGTTAGTTGTTTATCTAGATTTATTTTCTGAAATACAAGTGAGATTTTCTAAAAACGAGGTCTATTATGTTATCTATAAAATGTATTGTTATTTTCTAAGAGAATATGGATAAAAAGTTGGAGGTTAAAAAGATGTTTGCTGTGTTTTCAGACATGGTGCTGCTGACAACGGACGCCCCCACGCTGCTGGGTGTCGCAACCAGCATCGCAATCCTCACCGCCCTTATTTGTTTTGTGCTTAAGCTGTTTAGCCGGGCAAGATACTCAAGGCCACGACATTATGCCAATGCTAACCTCGCGCCTCCAATCCTCTTCTCCAGTGAAACAGGTGAACAATGCATTAAACGGAAATTTATTCTCTATCATTCTTTATCATTCAAGTGTTATATTTTTGCTCTTGTTTATGTCTTGTTTATATGTTATTATCAATTAATTTTATATATTTTGTGTAGTCCAGAACTAGTCTTTCCTGAAGTTTTTTTCTTATTAATTTTTCAAGACAATTCAATTTTTCAAACTAGAAGGTGGTTCGATATAAAATATCTAATAATTAGATGCTGTTTTGAGGTATGTAAGCCCTTTGAACCAGATATGGTGTCAAATGAAGACAAGGATATAGGCATTTTTAACCGACTTCAAAAAAGGAGAAGGTTCTCAATTCGACTGAATTTTTTTTTTGTCTATGTTACCTGATTTCTTCGCCAATTGTGAACCGATTTTGATGATTTTTTTTGCATTGGGTTCAGTCTAGTTTCCAATTGGTCCCGTTTTTTTTTCATTGATATTGGACCTTTTTTGTTATGTTTATTCAGGCATAACTTCTTTGTTTATGAACCGATTTGAATGATTCTTTCTGCATTTGGATCAGTATAGCTCCAAGATAGTCAAGATAGCTAACTATTTATTTATTTATTTTATGTATGTTCAGCGAGAACATTTTGCCACGTGGACCGATTTCGATGATTCTTTTTTTATTGGAAAATGGGTACCTTAGGGGTGGTCCCATATTAATTTGGTCAAGTTCTGATGATATGATCAATGACGAAATAACGTAAATCTCCAATTCTTATGAGCAAATAATCGAAATTATAATAAATAAAATCTTTTATAAAAAAAAACAATCTTAAAAAAATTCATTTAAAACCCGCAAACATTTCGAGAGAATTTCTATATTTATGAATTGAATTTTATAATCATTTTCTGATTCATTCGCCCGACGCTTTCTCTTACGAGATGCATGCAAGGTATTATATTAAGTCACTATTAATAACATCACTAAAAAGAGAAAAAGAAAAATAATTTTTATAAAAAAATAAAAATAAAACCAAATTCAATAAAATTAAATGCAACAAATAAAATAATAAGAACTCAAAAATCAAATAAAATGCACTAAAAGGTATAAAATAATTATCTTATTTCGTTACAACTAAACGACGAAATTGTTACATGAAATCACTTTTTGAAGCCGGTGCTAAACAAACTATATAAGCGACCGTACTCGCCAAACGTACTAAATAAGATTCGTCGAGTTCGATTCATAAAATGTATTTTTTGGCACCGACTTCAAAAAGTGATTTCATGTGTGTCGTCGTTTAGTTGTAACGAAATAAGATAATTTTTTTATACCTTTTAGTACATTTTATTTGATTTTTGAGTTCTTATTACTTTATTTATTGCATTTATAATATACATTTTTATAAAAAGTTGAAGACTGAGATTCGTTTCGATATGTTAATATGAAAAATTGTTGATTGATTAACTCATGACTCTATGAATTTATAAAGAAGGATTTGTATATTTTATATTTTTTTGTTGTTTTACATATTTAATATAACATCATTTTGACATACAAATAAGTATTTTTTACATATATTATATGAAGGACATAACACAATTATGTATTTTTCATTTAATTTTAACCTTCACAAAACTGTTGTATTTATATTATATATATATGTTTTATAGCATTACAAAAATGTAATTGAAACATATCTAATGCTTTTCTTACTGCAACGAACGTATATTGAGCGCTATATAATTCAAACACTGGCTGAGGATGGTGGAGAGTCTCCGCTGAAACCGTCTCGTGATTTTAAAATAAAACATCTAAACAAGACAATACATCTCATTATTAAACCAGAATAAAATTCCTTGTCTTCATTTGAACACTGATTCAAAGGGCTTACATATCTCAAAACAGCATCTAATTATTATACAAAAGCCATCAGCGCCTTCATCAATAAAATATCTATTCTCTCAGTTGGAATAATATATACTTGTGAATCAAATTTTACTAAAACGTCTTAGGCAGTTTGAGTTATAGTGGAACAAACATTAAGGCAGAAAAACAAAAATAATTCTGATAATTATTATATAGGCGCAGTGCCTGGATTAAAGGCTAATCAGCTAAGCCCTCCATCTGTGTGGGGCTGAATCACATCTGCTGACATTAAATTAACGGCACCTCACCAACTTAATTGATGGACAGCAGCGAGATCAATAGTATCATATTAAAAAACAAAACAAAAAAACTGCGGTGTAAAAGAGATTGGGGTTCTCGAGGATTTTACGGTAACCGTGGCGCCGCGATCTGAAGATGGATTCTTATAGTAGGTACTCACCAAAATAAGACGAAAATGAAGAAAACCATTTTTCGAGATTTGGCTTAGTTTTCGAGATATCGAGTTTAAAAAATAGAGTTTTTTCTATTTTTTTTTTCAAATGTTTTTTATAGAAACTACAGAAACCGTATTATTCCGTGTGGCGCCGCTATCTGACAACAGATTCTTTTAGAACTAGTCAAAATAAGTCGGAAAGTAAAAATAAAATTTTAAACTACAAATTTGAACTGAAATTGAGTTTATGTAGCTTGATGTCTCAAATTGTCTCAAGTGAGCGCCAGTGGGCGTTAGCAATTTTCAATTTTACAACTTTCCATAGGCTCGGTTCTATTCACCATCTCGGTTCGATTAGATAAAACAATGGGTTTCCGAACAAACTGTGAAAGGTTCGGTTAAGATATATTCAGCTCGGCTCGGTCTCGTATATCTTCATTTTGGGCAAGTTTTTAGGCAATTAGTTTGCCTAACTTTTTCGAAATGAAGATATACTAGCCGAACCGAGCCGAACTGAATATATCTTAACCGAACCGGCACAACTTTTACAAATTCTATTTTTTTGGGGGGCATTTACTATTTATTTTTTAATTAATATTCATTTTTTGATTGGAACCAAACTGCGTTGCTAATCCGTCTCAGATAGCGGGGCCACACAGGACCCGTAGTACTACGGTTTCCATGGTTTCTATAAAAAAACAATTGAAAAATAAAAAACTGTATTTTTTAAACTCGATATCTAGCAAACTAAGCGAAATTCCTCATTTTCGTCTTATTTTGGCGAGTACCATAAAAATCCATATTCAGATTGCGGCGACACAATTACCGTATAATTAAATTGAAAGTTTTTGCCGAGAGTAGCAGAATTTTTATATATTGAAGGAGACAATAAAAGAGTGTGTCTTCTGCTGGAATTATAAATTTTATTTATTTATAAGGAGACTATAGTTTCGAGGGCATCGATGAATTCATTCATAAATTAATTCCTGCGAATACATTGTAATAGACTGATGAAGAGGGCAAAGCCCTCGAAACTATAGTCTCGTTATAAATAAATAAAATTTATAATTCCAGCAGAAGACACACTCTTTTATTGTCTCCATCAATACCGTAGAATTGCCGACTTCTCATTATACTATTTTTTAAATAAGTTACTATTAGGAAACACAACTCTATAAATAAGGCAAAACGACTGAGAAGGAAAATCATGAAACAAAACAATGAGCAATTTAAGAAAAAACAATTACGCAAATACGTATCCTTACAATTTTCTTTATGTGTATGGATATATTAGGGATGATTCGAATACTCTTCAAATTTTTATCTATTGGTGGTATATGAAAAATTAAATGAAAATACTTGAATTTTAAACGAATAGTAAAGTCCAGTGGAATTGGCTGGTAAAGGGTGAGATTTAAAAGATTTTCAATTTAATTTGTTTTATTTCTTTTAAAATAAAATCAATATTAACGACCAAAAGAAATATGCTTTGTTTCACTTATCATCGATATCAACTTAAAAACAAAACCAATAAATGTTATTAAGTTATTGGCAAATTATATAAAACATTTTTACATCAATTTCTGGAGTCGTTTTCAAAAGCTGTGGGTGATGTCTAATGGTACACGAGGGATTTTTCGGGCTTATAAGTTTTTTCCATTAATATTTGATTACATGAATACTTATTTTCGGCTATTCGGAACGTCGCTAATATGTAGATATATCATGTTAGAAAATTTAAATTTGAAATCTCTCAGATATTCATGTAATGATAAAATATATTAAATATATGGTATTACCATACATATTGTGGGCTTGATTTTTTTTGTCATATAGGAAACACAAGGATAAAATTTTTATTTGGCTATAGAATTTTCCCTATTCATTTTAAAACGAATGAGACTTAAAAACTGAATCTTTATTGTTGTCTCTCCCTGTGAGAATATTAAGATAAGTTAGAAAAGAGCTAAGAACTCAACAAAAATACTGTATCAGAAGATTATATTAATTAAGATAATGTTTTCTGGTATCAACAAAAGGGACAATATATTGTACTTAGACCAATGGTTTCTAAATTCTTCAACACGTAAATGTGACCCAATTAATTGGACAGCTAGATAGCCCGATTTAGCTCCTTTTCATGGCCGTACTTTTTGGTTCTAAAATTAATAGCAAAAAATCTATTGCCAAATGAAAATTTTTCAATTGTATATTCTATATTAAAAAAATTAAGATTACTATTTTTTCTTACATATTTTTTGTTACATGATTTTCATTTCCTGAGGTTTTTCCCATAAAATGATTCTAGTAATCTTCCATTTGGGTGTAAGTCATAGGTCTAGTATTGGTTATTAAAATCAGAGAAGTATTTATGTGGCAATATGGTCCCTAATCTGATTCTAAGTGATAATATCGTAAATAATTTACAATTATTTTAACTAAATTAGAAGAGATTTTTATTGGCCATTGTTGATGTTATTATAAGACTACCGTTTTTATTTTTGGCATATAATGATAAAATGCAACAATTTTCAACACCCCCCTCCTATACATTTCAATAACGCACTGCGTCTTAACCCCCCCCCTCCCCTGTGGGCACCCACGATTTTAACAATCAATTTATGTTATTAATAATATATCAAAAATGTAATTATATGGTAGAATCTATGTTAAAAAAATTAATAAAATTTTCAGGTTTAAACAAATTTTATTTTTTGCTAACATTTCGAAAATAACATTTACTCAAATATGAGGAATCATTTGGTCGCATCATGTATGAAAGGAAATGAAAAGAATTTAACGGCATAAATTATCAACAGTGTATTGGATCTCTGGATTAGTTCATCCAAGTTTTTATTCCTAATTATTAACGAAATGGCGTTCAGAATCGATTCAAGTTCCAACATTATTTTCATCATCTGGATCACTAGGAAAACTCTCTCCCGAATCATTAGCCGGATTTGTCAACTATTTTTCGTCCCTATCTATCTATCTGTCTATTCTCAGGGCTGTAGTAAGATATTACTTGCTAAGTCAGACCAATGTATATGCCAGGGGTGCCCACAGGGAAGGTTAAAACCCAGAGAGTGCGTCATTGAAATTTCTGGGGGGATTTGAAAATTGTTGCATTTTAGCTTTATATGCCAAAAATAAAAGCGGTCAAGTCTTATAAAACAAAAGGTAATAAAAAGCCCTTCTAATTCTCTACAACTGAATAAAATGGGAGGGTCATGAAGCTAGGGGGTCACTCCTGTATTTGCATTGCTTTCTTTCGATATCAAACCAACAAAAAACTAAATTGAAAGTTTCTTTTTGCCGAGAGTAGCAGAATTTTTATAAATTAAAAGAGACAATAAAAAAGTGTGTCTTCTACTGGAATTTTTTTTTTAATTTATTTATAACGAGACTCATATAGTTTCGAGGGCTTTGGACCCTTTACCAGTGTATTACAATTGATTCACAGGAAAGTCTTTCACACACCAATTCCTGTGAATCAACTGTAATGGACTGATGAAGAGTACAAAGCCCTCGAAACTAAAGTTGCGCTATAAATAAATTAAAAATTTATTTTTTCCATCAGAAGACACAATCTTTTATTGTCTCCTTTAATCAACAAAAAACTATTAACAAAAGTAGCATGATTGTTGAAAAAATTGAAAAATAATTCTTACCCTTTCAGCTGATTGCCACTGACTCACTTGTAATACGGTTTTAGATAAAACTCGACCTAATTGAATACTCTAGTTGGGATTATGGGGTCCATAAATACATACTTTATGACTCTTTAAAGTAGTCCTTGGTGCCTGGCAGAAAACAATACTTTAATCGAGTGCCAAAAACTTCGATAATACGGTATGGATAAAAAAAAAAATACGTTATCTTACGACCGTCAAAACACTTGTTTCTCTATCCTGCCCATAGAGTTAATAACAAACTTCTATAATAAGTGTAATAATGATTTCAACCAAAATATAATCAGCTCTTAATATCAATATTAAACAAATAAATATGAAATTTTATTTGAATATTCTTATGAATTTAGATCGAATCCTAAATTGGGACCCAGATGAATGTACTAACTAACTTGAAATTATAGATCTTGGAAATTAGGAACATAAAAACAAAAAATTTCTAAATAATTTTAACAGCCTCCATTCGAGGGTTATTTTTTTTATTAAATACTTTTACACAATTTTTTCCTGCACGACTACAATACTTGACCACATTGCGAATGGTAAAATAATTCCTATAAAAATATAAAAACATGAGCAGTATATATACCTAAAGAATTTGCTAGACCAGGGGTCGGCATCCGGCGGCCCGCAATGGGATTTTGTGCGGCCCGGAAGCTCCTAAATTTGCTAATAATTTTCTGCAAATAAGCATGTTAAATTTTTTTTATTTATTTTAAATAAACAATCAATCAGAAATTATAATACAAGGTGAACATTTATTTTACTGAAATATTGATATTTTCAGAAAATTTTATTAAATAAATTAAATTAGATCATTTGTCTTCACTATTCATGAAAAAATCATGAAAATATGATTATTTTAAAACATAAAGTGTTGTTTATATATCATAATTTTTTTTTAATATATAAAAAATAAATAAATCATTTCATAAGATCTGCCTTTTTAACATCTAGCCTTGTACACACCGTGCGCCTGAATATAGGCAATCCATTCGTCACCTATTCTTCAAGGCTGCGTAAAATTAAGGCTCTACAGTAAAGGACTTGAGTTTTAGAGTTAATCGATATAAGTCAACAAAACTAGCCTGCCTGTCGGGATGGCCAAAGTATTCAATTCATTTTTATTACTATTTATTATAAGGAAATTCGATGTAAAAAATCATTTGGGAATAGATTTTTCATTATTAATTTTAAAATAAGATGTAAATACAAAAGATACCCACAATTAAAATCTCTATAAAATTTATTAATACGTTCCTGTAGTATAGAAAATAAATAGAATACCTAAAAATTAAAAATTCCACAAACCTGGTTTCACATCAAGATATCACAATTTCGCCTCAATTACCGGAGCTAATAATGATTGAAATGTAATATTAGGCTACTTTAAATCAGTGGTGGCTACACTTCTTTGACCTTCGACACCTTTAAGAGTTTCTTGACATTTTATCAAACCCTCTATTTTCATTTTATGTAATTGTACTAGACCAAACAAAAACGGACGACTATGTACGTTTATATTTTTTTTAAATTTCGCTATTTTATTTATACATTAAAGTTGCTCAAATCTTTGAGCTATACAGATGAGTAGTACAAAATATAGGGATTTATATAGAAACTATGGGACAAATTAAATATTGTACAAATATAAATACAATTATGTTTTATATTTTTCTATTCCTAATCGACCTTTATTTGATGCAATTTTTAATTCTGAGGTATAAGAAACAATCTGTTAAAAAGAGAGATCTTCTGAAATGACTTGAAATTTTAACTAAATCTGACACATTGTGGGGGGTTCAAGCGCCCCTTAGCGACTGGATAAAATAGTAAATATTGCCATTGGAAATGTTCTGAAATTAACTTTGCTCCCAGTTAGTCCAGATAAACGAGGTTCTACTGTAATGTGATTAAACAATCAATTGAATTTTATCCGAACACGTTGAAGGTAAAAAAAAATCCCGAACATATTCCCAGTCGTGCATGCACTGTAAAATGATTCTGAACACATCCTAAGAAAATCTCGAACTGTTCCTGACATGTACCACAAATGTAGCTATTATTATGTATTTTTTGTCTCCAAACTCCCCCCCCCACCCCGGGCGCGCCTCTGAAAAATTGTCTGCGGACAGTAATGTCCTGGTCCCTTCTAGGTAAATAAAGTAAATATCCCAGGATTTAAGAGATGACGATGTGTGTTTTTGGGCAGACATGTCCCTGGCGGCAGCGGTTCACCACGCTGGCGTGGTGGGCGTGGGCGTGAGCGGGCGACCGTCCAGTCGGGCTTCGAGCCAGCGCAGCAAGGGTACCATCACTTCCAGCTACTCGATGTCAGGGGTGGCCAGCGGGCGTCGTTCGAGCACGGCGCAGGGTAGCCGTGGAGTCCTCGTGCCCGCTTCACGTGCAGGTGCCGCCCGCGCCGCAGCCATCTTGCTAATCTCGTGCCATCTGGCGCCCGCAGCCTCGGCCTCGGTACCTGCGGCCAGCGACCATCAGGCGCCTCCGCCAACAGGCAGCTCGCGGACCGGTAAAAGCCCGCTGCTGCCGGAGCCGGCCGACACCGATGTGGTCCGAATCCCACATGGGAATCATATCACTCTAGCCGTGTTGCCGTGTTGTCTTTTCCGCGGACCAAGCGCCTTCCCTCCATCCTGCTATTCAAACTTTCATTTTTCTTACTTCACGCATTCTCTATTCTATTTCTTTCTCTCTGTGCTTCTTTCTTTTCGAACACAAAGTAAAAACACTATCACTATTCTAACGAAACTTTAGAAACACTTTTTATTTGGGGAAAAGCTGTCTCTTCTTCATTTTATAATGTATTTTATTTATAAGGAAAATCAATCTGCTTATCCTCTGCTTAAGATGTTAAAGATAAATTGGAGGAAAAAGTGAAAATGCTATTTTTTCAGGTTAAAATCCCCGTTGGTAATTAAAGATAAATTGAATATTTTTTTATATGTATGAACTCGGAAACATTGCCCATTTGTTCGGTTCCTAAGTGAATATATTTTTTATTTAGATGTGTGTTTATTTGTGTGTATAAAATAGTGTAAGGGTGGGATTATATATCTTCTTCCTCTTCTTCAAGTGACATACTCGATCCGAGTGTCGGTGATTACTGTGGAGAGTATCCTCTCCATTGTAATTTTCCTGGGGAAATTTTTCACAGGGGTGGTTTCCCATTGCCTTTCCCAGGAGGGGTGCAATTATAGCCGGTCAAATATTTTGCAGCTAGTCGGGCTTGAACCAGCGCTAGTTTGATTAGAAAACATGCTCTATAAGCACTCGGCCAACCTGACCCTTGGATTATATATAGCCAGTCAAATTTTCAGGGTGAACTGGCCTTGAAGCCGGGCTGATTCGTAGACTACAATTAGGCCAACATCACCTTAACATTCTTGTATTATAAGCTATTAAAATTTTGCTTTCTAATTATCTTGAGATAAACTTAGTTTCTTAATTAATTTAGATATATAAATTATTTTTAGTTAGAGGAAGGAATTGGGAAACCACCCTGTGAAAAATTTCACCAGGAAAATTACAATGGACAGTATACTCTCCACAGTAATCGCCGACGCTCGGAATCGAGCATGGCGCTTGAAGAAGAAGAAACTTTTAGTGGGTTTTTAAATAAATAAACAGATTAATTTAATTAAAAATTAAACATTGTTTATTTAAGTCCAACTCACTGCAAAAATTTGACCGGCTTTAATTTAACTTCTACATCAATTTACATAAATACACATTTAAATAAAATAATCAAAATATTTACTTAGGATTTGACCAAATGGTCATTGTTCCCGAGGACATATACATACATAAAAAAAGTCTATATTATGACATCGCTTTAAAATCTAAGAGAAAATAATATTTCATTTATTTTTGATCCGAAGTTTTAAAAGGTAGAGAGCCTAAAATCTTAACGTTCTTTGCATTGAGTTACAAACATATTAGTACCAGAACTAAATTTCCAAGATGTTTCATTTTTAAGTTATCGTGGGTATCGAAATCCAGACAGACACACAAACAGAAAAACAATCTTGAGCGAAAATGCTTTTTTCCACATTTCAAAATTTTTAAGCACAATGAGCAAAAAAAACTCGATCGTTCAATATTAGAGCTGCCCGTCAAGCAGAAACGGGCGTACCGAATAATTTGATTACATGCTAGAACCCAACATCAACCTAAGCTAAGTACCACATAAGATCTATCCGGGCAATTGTGTATCAAGATGATCCCTTCTGACATATTTCCCATGGGAACTTCAACTTTTCTGACATATAATCAAATTTATCTCTAACATCACAGATTAAGCAGATGACAATCTCAATGATATGATTTTACTTATAAAATTAACTCTACTACTATTAGAAATAATAACGTTCTAGCATACATTCAACTATTGTTGTTGTTTTTTATGAATCAGGTCAATTCTATAATGTATGCAGGTTTGTAGGTATATTTAACATAAAAAAATTCCCTCGAAACTAATATTTTTTATGGTTAGAAATTCATAACATATGCCAAGTTACAAATGGAAATAAAAGTGCTGTAACGTCACCTTGGGAGAGAATAACATAAATACCCTATGTTTGACTTCTTATAAATTAAACAAATCTCGCAAATCTCAGGAAAAATAAAAAATAAATATTTTTAATATAAATATGATTAATTTTTTGGATTTTTAAATTCACTAGAAGGGGTCCCCAGACTACGGTTCGAGGACCAAATCCGGTCCTTGAAACTTTTTCATCCGGCCTGCGGCTATTACAAAATTAATTCACAAATATTCACTATATTAAATATTAATGCCATATAATAGTGTATTATTGATGATGTAATTTCCGTATAATATGTTATAATCCGGCCAGTCCATAGTTTGCAATGTTCATTTGTGGCCGTATCTCTAAAAAAAAAGTTTGGGGACCCCTGCACTAGAAGAACAACAGTAGCTATATATTTTACAGTGGCGTGACAATAGGGCCTCGGGGGGGGGGGGGCGATCTGAGAGGGCCGTGAGCACAGGAGGATCTTAACATTTTATTATTGCAAAATTCGTGTCTCGTTTAACAAGGAAATGGAAAAGTCATCTTCTTTAAGAGACCTTGCTGAGTTATTAATCATAAAAAATCATTTTATGTCTTCAAGCTTTCCTGAAGTGTGCACTTCATTTCTGTTATTTGTAACCGTTCCTGTGACTACGGCTAGTGTCGAGCGATCATTTTCAAATTTAAAATTGATAAAAACTTATTTAAAAAATTCTATGGGACTAGAAAGGTTACGCAACTTAGCTATTCTAACCATCGAACATTTCATGACCAGAAATTTAACAGAAACTTTGATGTTGTCATTAACACTTTACTTTCGGTGAACAGAAAGGCCGAAAAAAGAATTTTAATAATTAAAATTTTGACTGAAAATAAAATTGTTATTTCAATCCAAAACGCTCTTTAAATTAAAAGTTAATAGAAAATCAACGAAAAATGCCAACAATAATTATAATAGCGTTTGTACGTAGTTTACGTAGTGATTTATTAAAAAGAAACTACAACTTTGGTTTAGCTTCTTTACATTGAAGGGGATGAATTTTCCACGGGCCTCAACGTTATTGTTACGCCACTGATCTTTGAGATATTTTACAATATAAGTGCTGGTCCATCTCGTCGTAACCATTCACATATGTACATATATTCCTATTGCATTTTTCCTATAATTACAAGCGACTAAAGATCCTATGGAAAGAGAAGTCGTATGTAATGGATCTTTCCGAGGGATTTTTAGATGGTTGTTCTAAGCCCATAACGTCATTTATTTTTTCATATCGTTTCGGATTATATGTTTTGATTTTATTTTTTTACAACTTAACTGTCTTATTAATAAATAATAGCTGGATCTTAACATTTTATTTTAATTAATATTATATTTTAGAAAAACAAAGTATTAAGGTAGTTCTTTCACAAATTCAAAAATTCAAGAAGTCATCGAAACTTGTAATATTAGTCATTAAAAGAATAATACACACACCGTTAAAATTTGAAGACGATTTACCAGACCAAACATGAAATAATTCCGGTTAAAAATTCAATTTTTACATATGGTAGATAGAGAAAGGGTGGGAAAATGAACATTATTTTATTTTTCTTTCATTGAAGGACTTTCACCATCTTGATGAAAAACTAATATTTGTTAGAATAATATATTCGGAGTAACTTAAAAAATAATTGAAATTATTTACCAAGTAGTTTTGATAAAAAATAAAAAAAAACATATTTGGGCGATTATTTTTAGTGGAGGGGATAAAACATCAATGGCTTGGAAACGATCCATTCATAAAAAGAAAGTAGTATCGTAAAATGTACAGTCACGTTAAAAAAACATAACCTAAAATTTTAACACCGTCCAATATTTATAAAGTGGTTACGAGGCTAAAGCTTTTTGTGTGGATTGTCGCGAAAGAACGTCCTTAAATTACAAATTTATTATTATTATTTTTTATTTATTTTTTGAGAAACTCAATACTATCTTCTAATTTTAAGATATGTTTTAGTTTTTCATTTTTCATTGAAAATAAATTCCGACATCTTCGATCTTTAATTTTTATTTATTTATTTATTTTTTTATTTGTTTGGCTTCGGATTCTATAGTCCATTTAGCCAGTGGGTATGTTGTATGATTATTTTATCATGGGTAAATAGTGTTAGTGATGTAGCCGGATTTTCGTGGGTCAATTTTTTTATGTTTTATTCTGCCGTGAGCAAGGCCTGAACTTGGAACTCTCGCTCCAACATCTAGATGATGCGGAAGCAGTAACTTCAGTGCGCGCGGCTACCCGAATTCCCGATCTTTCATATAAGTTTAAAAAAAAAGTTCCTATAAGAGTCCAAAAAAGTTATTTATCTGTGATATTTACAATTCCAATAACAGTTTTAAAAAAGCCATTTATCTGTGATATTAAAAAAAAGTTCCAATAACAGTTTTCAAAAAAGCATTTATCTGTGATATTAAAAAAAAAAGTTCCCATAACAGTTTTCAAAAAAGCCATTTATCTGTGATATTAAAAAAAAGTTCCTATAACACTTTTCAAAAAAGCATTTATCTGTGATATTAAAAAAAAGTTCCCATAACAGTTTTCAAAAAAGCCTTTATCTGTGATATTTCTTATATTTTTCAATCCATTCGGTTTTGAAATGTCAAAATTAACAAATAAATACAATTAATTTCTTTCAATATTAAGTGTTCTTTTAGAATATTATTTTTTATACAATATATAAGAAAAATTCTAATAATTTTTGCTTTCATATCAAATCGTGAAATGATAAGGTTTTGTTGCCTATTCGCTAGGCGAATTTTTATTACTTTTTAAATGTCGTTTCAGCACTACTGTTAAAAGCAGTGGCGGTTGGTGACTTTTCAACTAGGGGATCCAAAAAAAAGTACCCTTCATTTTTTGAAATTTTATTTTAATCTTCGCTTTTTTTTGCAAATTTCATTCGGCATCATTTTCGTTATTTTTCAAATTTACCATTAGATTTTTAAAAAATATATTTTGGAACCTTCGTTCCAAACGGGTACTGCTTTGTGTGAGTGAAGGTAAAATTAAATCTTGTGACTTAAACTCCGCAGTCTCTGAGATGGAAATCGACCATCTTCCACAATGAATCAACCTGTCCGATAAGAAAATCTTAAATTTCTCCTAATTTTATTGCTGTAAGCAAGCTATGACTTGTCTAAGCACCCTTAGGTTTTTCCTATCTTCAATATTGAAAGTTTTTATAAATGGATTAGTCTAAAGTTTCTCCAATCATCTTTATTTATTCCTTTTTTGTATTATTACTATTCTAATAGTTCCTCAGCGAGTACAAATTTTATTCGACTAAAACTCGTTTGGACTTGTCTTTGACATGCTTGATCTGGAAGATATACCAGACAGGGACTTCAAACCTTCTATCCGCGTTCTTTTCGGAAAAATCATTCATTTTAATTGTCTCTTGAAACTATGCAACAATTTTATTTCATTTCAAGAATCAATATACTTATATTTCAAGAATGGAAAGTATTATAAAGATTTATTATTGGTGCCCAAAATGTTTGTATTTCCAAAATGGAAACTGGTTAAATTTTGGTTTTTTTAGCTCCAAAACTTTCGCTTAAAAATGGAAGAAAATCAGAAAAAATTATAATAGTCATATCGGAAAATCAGGTTCTAACTTATGGGCTGAAATTTAGCACATATTTTTGTATTATTAAATTCCACGGCTTTGCTAAATTTCAGCTCAATCTATTCATTACGAAAAATTGCCCCATTACTAAAATAGTCAAAAAGCGTTTTAGTCTTAAAAAAGTTTTTTCCTTTTCATAGAATTTTATACATATTAATGTTTATTAAACTTTTTTTTTAAATTTTATAATATAATCAGATTTTTATTTTATTTTCTTACTTTGAAAAAATATCATTAATAGAAATGAAATTTCTATATGTAGTAAACGATATATTTTTCAATTTAACTTCATATAGTAACAAATTTTCATTATATAATATGCTATAATATTTTAATTTTTACCAATCTTTCATTTCATATTTTGGTACGATATTAAATAAAGAATAAATCTAAATTTAAATAGAATATTTTTCAAATGAAAATTATAAATATTTATACTTGGCCTTCATTGATATAGATTTATATTAGATTATACTCTATAAATATGAACGTTTAAAACAATTATTATGAAAAATGATTATTTATCAAGGACAAATACGGGGCAGTCTTATCTTTAATTAACAGATAAATATATTTTCTTATTAATAATTTTATAAATTAATTTTTCATGTCTTCTATCATTTTGGGATTCCAATTATAAGAAATTTATTTTGAAGTAGTTATCAATCTGCAAATAAATTACTCCACAAATCGTTATTAATTTTTCTAATTTTTTAGATGAATATAGGTCAAAAAATTGAAAATACACGTGTAAAATTAGATTTTTTATTAAAGTAATTTCTCTATTTTCTTCTTTATCTTCGATTTCTTAATTGAATCAAACAAAAAAGTAATCATATGATTAAACTTTTTCTTTGCTTAATCCAGAAGCACCATTGGGAGGAAACTAATTGAAAATTTTTAATATATCTGACATAATAACCTTGTTATAAAAAAATTCTAAAATATTTTATTTACTTATCAAATATTTTTAATATACTTGTACGTAAGTCTACAATCTCGAAGAATGATTATTACTCGGGAGGGATGAAGTTTTGAATTCACTCGGAAATTTCAATTTTATTTTTCCATAGGTATTTAGAAATGTCTGAAAGAATTTTCAAGCATCTTTTTTACAAGCTTTTATTCAACTTCACTTTTTTAGTATGGGTTAAATTCTGCAACAGAATTTTAAACAAGTTCCCCCCAACCGCTGCAATTTTGCACAAACTTTTGGTGCTGGTAACAAAAGAATCTAGTATCTAGTATACTCAGTTATGTATTTTTTTTTATAATTTACATGTAATTTTTACAATATTAAATTTTTCGCCTAGTGCTTATACAACCGAATGTATTCTTAAGCACGAGAAGGGTCTTTAGTTTTTTAACACGTTTTTTTTGTTCATAAAATTTTCTTTAATGAGTGCAAATTTCTAGCCTAGATTTCGAGTCTAAAATTTTTTTAATTATTTATCAGTGTTCAATTTTTTAAAATGTTCTAAAGTAAATATTTAGTAATTAATCAAGTAATTATTATTTTTTGGTATATTTTATTTACTTTGTGAAAGACGAAAATAAATGTCTTTATAAGGCGTTTTATTTTGGCATTTCACTCGCGACCCCCCAGGGGGTGCGATCTACACTTTGGAAATCACTGTTCAAAACTGTTTTTAAATTAGTGCTAATATTTTTAAGAATTATTATTATTATAGAGGTCATCTTAATAACAAAAAATAACTTATAATTAAATACATATTGAGTTTATGATTGATATTTTATTCCATATGAATATTACACTTAGTGTCTCACTAATATTTATAGGAAATTAACTTGTAAAACAAGATTTATTCAAATTCTTGCTTCACTAATTATTCAAAATGGACAAAAATTAAGCAAAATTATAAACAATAAAGAATATGTAGATCGTATTTTGTTTAACTTTTATCAAAAGACTAAAAACCTAATTGTTTATGATAGTCGCAAAATAGATTGAATCCAAATAGTGAAAAAAAATAAGTGGTGAAAATTGTTGGTGCGAAATTTCTTTGTTTGCTTATATCCAGAGAGAGATTTCTTAAATATCAAAGATTCAAAGGGTCAGGGATAATCGAAATAAATACATATATAAATAAATAATATATAAAACTTGAAAAAAAATTTTCTTGGAGAAGATCATGTTAATGATAACAAAGTGAATGTAATTAATGTCGTTGTAAATTAACATAATATCAACTTAAGAACTGAAGGTTTAAACATTCATCACATTTACTCCTTTGAAATTTTAAAAAATAATAAATCTAAAGTTTACAAATATGCTTACCAACAAAAAATTATTCAAGAGGATACTTAAAGGAGAAAGTTTTTCTGTGAAGAGCCAATTTTGGTAACAATTTACTTGTATATTTGTTTTTCTTTCAAAGGAACATTTAGTATTAAGGGGGAACTAAACGTTTAAAACTATAGCTTTTGGGGTAAAGAAAATATTATTTTGGTCTTTGACAATTGTTCATAATATCCTTAAACGGTGAATGTTTGGGCAGGAATTTTAGGGACCTACATTATAGGACAATTTTTCATTTACGAGCTTAATTATGAGGGCTTCAAAAGCAGAGTGGACCATCCCACTTTTGGTTTTTGATGAGAAATCCAGCAAAATAGAGGTAAAGGTTCGAGGCAAAAGTGGTACCTGTGCTGTAATCTAGAAGGAGGTTTAAAAATTAAGTTTGGAACACTATGTCTATTTAGTTTTAACATAAACCTACTTGAGTATAAAGATTTATCAGCGAAAATGAGATTTTTGGGTTGGTCCACTCTGCTTTTGAACCCTCATATTTGGAACTAGTAAAACTGGAACTGGGCTAGATAAAGCAATCAGTGAAACATAAGAAAATATAATCTGGTTTCAGCAAAGTTGGTTGTACGGGGAATTTTACTAGAGATACTGTGAATTATTTAAAATGATATAACCCCAATTCTTGGATAGTACGCGTTGGATCTATAAATTGTCAAGTTGACAAATTGAATCAGTTATCTGATTTAGTTTTGTATTTTTTGTGGAGCCATTTAAATTTCAAAGTTTAAAGCGAAAAACAAACAAAACTAATTTCATTAAAAAACAAAATGTGGAGGAATGTGATGAAAATAAAACTGAATGAATTTATTTTTGAGGATAACTTTTATGACAAAGATATTGTTTACCTAAAATAAAAAACTAAGAGAACATTTTCTCTAATACTACGGTTACTTGATTAGTTGTTAATTACTTTATCGTTAATTTCTATTTCCAGTAACATCTAGTTTATTTAATTATCTTATCTATTTTTCAATTAAAGACGGTTGTTGTTCTATTAATATAAACATTGGATAAAATATGATGTACTTATCTTTGAAGTTTTTAATTTCTCTTCCACACTTTTGTTCTAAAATAGTAAGAAAAGCTGGAATTTTTATAAATGTTGTTTTACATATTATGTATTTCCCATTATATTGGTGAGTCAGTTTAACACCCAGGATATGCCTATAGTATAGACATTTTTGAATAAATATTTCAAAAATATATTTATGCTATGTAAAAATTTGTTCCACTATTAACAGTAATACGCTCTACAGGAATTTTTTTAAATTCCGAAAATCTATTTTAGTTAAGATTTATAATAGTTGTTACTATAGTTTTAATAGATAGATCTATATACCAAGAGTATAATTTTCATTACACTAGAATAATTTCTATTAGTTCACCTAAAATTTATCGCATGTATCCTATTAATTTCTGTTAATTAAATCAATATTCTAGAAACAACTGGAAAATATTAGTCCCACTTGAATTAGCTTGGCAAGAAGTCCCAGCAGACCTCCTCGTACTCCTTACCTCAACAGGTGCTTGGCTCCGAGTGATGTGTAGCCATGAATAGTCCCAAAAAGCAGTTCAAACCCTCTAGACATACATACATGAATGATTGTCTTATTTTTACTTTCTCTCTTTTTCACACTCTCTCTAGTTAGTTCTGGAACTCCGTGTATCAATTTTTCTACCTTATTGTGCGTGCGTCAATGTTGTGTGTTCGCAAGATGGCAGTGGTGACTAATAGAATTAATCACTCTTTAGAATATATATTCATAATCAAAATTTTAGTTACTAATTTTAGTCTAGATTAGTTTTTAGTAATCGAGACGAACGGTGAATAGAATAATATTTCTGGAAGTAAGTAAAAATACTATATAAGTTCGGTATCTAAAATTGAAAATTTTAGCCTTGAACTAACGCAAAGTAGCTTTTCTTTCTAATAATAATTTATCACGCGAGGCTTTTGCATTGAAATCAAGTCATTCAAACACATTTATTTTTATTTTTGCATTATATACTATAACACAGCACTCTTATCAATTTACTCTTTTACTTAAATAGCATGATTTTTAAAAATAATATATTTCAAAGTTTTTCTCAAAACATTACGCTCTAAACATTACTCAACTAATTTTATGAAAGTATAAGTTATAGTTTTTGTTTGGCAAGGGTGTAAGTGAGGAATATCCGACAACTGAGAGCTGCCGCATGAGCTGAGAGCTTATGGTGCATTCCCCTGAGTATAAATGTGGACCCAACGCACTATAAGGCAAGAGCAGTGATTCAAACGAGTATTCAGATGAATGTAGTATAAGCCGAGGCGAATGCCGTAACCTTGATTGTCGGATGTTCCTCATTACGCCCGTGCCATACAATATATTTTTTGTAATACCAGCTGAGAAAAAACGATTTGAGAGAGAAAATAAGTAATAACTTTTTCAATAAGATCTGGCTGTGTAAGTATTTCTAAAGTTTGATTCATTATTTTAGACATTGTGTAATGATCACTATATAATTAATACTTCATAGTCCAAGGCCCATGACCCATTTTTCATGAAGTGTTTGATTCAAGTAGATATTTCACCTAGAGGTGTTAATGGCATGGATGAGTGGGGAATCGGCTGTTTTCCTGATCTGCCTGGGCACTGCTGCTACTGCGCATGGGAGAAAGTTGTAAAAAAATGTTCGCCAAAAAAAGTGTTTGATTCAAAATCCAACAAATACTATTCGACAGTTCAAATAAAAAAAAGCAACTTTAGGGTTTTCTGGCTCAGTGTTGCCCCCCTTAAAAGTGCCTGGCTTAGTTAATTTTCAATTTAAAATCAACTTAACTGTCGAATAGTATTTGTTGGATTTTGAATCAAACACTTTTTTTTGGCGAACATTTTTTTACAACTTTCTCCTATGTGCGGTGGCAGCAGTGCCCAGGTGGATCGGGAAAACAGCCAATTCCCTACTCATCTATGCTATTAATGCCTCTAGGCTCGAGGTGAAATCTCTACTTGAATCAAACACTTCATGAAGGGTGGGTCATGGGCTCTTGGACTATCATGGCGACAGGTTACATTGAAGCTGTTTACAAGAATCTATGTAGCTGTGAATGTATAAATAAATAATAAACTTACGGCAAATTAGAGGAGGCTGTAAAGAAAAGTGGAAATTTACGCGCCTGGGTATGTAGTATAGTAAGTCAGAAATCACTTTTATCAAGACCAAACGCCTTTCAAAAATCACATTTTCGCGACTGGTATTACAAAAATGATTATTTTGCCTGCTGACAAAACAAACGATTATATTTTATTAACTTTTCTTTTGCGAGAACATTTTTTCTAAAATTTATTATAAAATAATGTTTTTATAATTTACTATTCATTTTTTTATTCGATATATCGATAAAAAACTAAGGTAAATTGAGTGGATATTGATGAGGCAGTCCAAAAAAGAAGAAGATAATTTATACTATATTTTTATTCATAAACCAACGTTTCGGAGGCTGTTCCCTCCTTCTTCAGGGTTTTGAAAATTCAGTGAAGGAAATCCAATGGGACATTCCCTCTGTCTCCTCTTTCAGTGGCAGTAACAATAATCTATTGTATTTCATTCTCAGCAGAATTATAATGTAGTGCTTCAGCTGAGAATGAAATACAATATATTATTGTTACTATTGATTGGATTTCCTTCATTTCAAAACCCTGAAGAGGGAGGGAGTGGCCTCCGAAACGTCGGTTTGTGAATGGAAAGATAGTATAAATTATCTTCTTCTTTTTTGGACTGCCTCATCAATATCCACTCAATTTCACTTATCAGTCCGTCTCCAAAAATTACTTCACTCTTACTAAGGTAAATTTTTTCGTGTTAACAATCCCAAAATTATTGAAAAATAAATGTAATATTAACTCACAATTTATTAACTCAAACTTTATTTGAGTTTGATGTTGGTAGATCTAATTTTTGAATCAATCCATAAATTACACCAAATATATTATTAAAATTAAGTGAAATTTTCAATAAAGTCCCTAGATGCACTTTAAATTTCTGAGGTCTTGATTGATTTTAGTTACATCTATTGATTCTTCATTTATAAGGCCATAAATATCGTGTATTTAGGAGAAATTTTAATTTTATATTATATAAACTGACAAAATCATTTTAATTATAAAAATTTAATTTGAAAACTTTCAAACGGTATATAATTTTAATATAAAATTAATCAAAGTGCACAGCGTGCGCAGGCCATACACGCTTACATGCTACATTTACACGAACAATTTCGAGCCACTTTCGAACCCCCTGCAGCTCGGAACCCATTTTAAATACAGAGCTGATATTATACAGATGTAATTATGTAATCCATCTTGAAGAGACTATCAACTTTCGAATTCTCTAACATAAAGAATCAAAATATTCTTTATCTTTCATTTTAAGAGTAGGAATTATTTTTTTATATATACTTTTATTTTCATCAGACAAACAGAACGACAAACCTTTTTTTTATAATTTTGCTTTCTATATCGTTCCAAAAAATTTCAAATACAACTTTAACTAACATATTTTAAACCCTTGTGTAATTAAATCAAAAAGGAAGAAATTTTGATGAATTTTCAAAATATTAAAACGAATTATCTAATATCATTAATATTATTAAGATAAAACTATGTAATAGTTGTATACATATTTCAAAATTGTTAATGTATCTAAATAATTAAAATATATTTTTCTACATAAATGAATCTAAAACATTGGAACCGTGAACTCTAGGGGAATCCCACTCGATTAGCGGAGGGATTTTTGATTTCCAACCATTTCTCTTGTACTAATTTTGAACTTTCTAACTAAAATTGTGGTTTGTGTGAAATTTGAGGTGGTTCGGAAAAAAAACTAAATTTTATTTGAGAGAAATGAACTAATTTCCCCGGCCATTAATACACACTATTCTCAGTTATGTTTTAATTTTATTATACAAAGGTTTAAAAACAAATTCGACAAAACTTTTATTCATTTATTTGGCATTTTTCGCTCTGGCTCTTTGCAATTCCTTTTTGTTAACTTTATTATTATATTTATTATTAAGTTAACTTTTTTTTGGCATTTTACTTATTTAATTTTTTGCAACCTTATACATATAGGTATACAATTTAATTTTCTATGTTTCCCTTATTCTAAGACAATCGTTTTCAAACATTTTTGCCCATGCATCATCCTTTTTACCATTAGTCAAAATTTCATTTTCAACTTTCTTAGATTGTCCGACTTAAAGATGAATTTATAATGTGCATAAAAACATTTTTCTTGTAGTATTAAGAAAAATATATACTAAAATAGTCGCTGGAGTTTTATAAATTTAATAGTAATAGAAGAGGTCCAACTCCTTCGTATGAAAAGGTCCCTTAATCGCCTTTGCTTGAGACTGCAAATTAGAAAAAATAGAAGTCTTGGAGTGACCGAAACAAGATTAAAAATATGGGTGCGTGTACTTTATTATGTACCCCTAACGAGCCCAAAGAAGTATAACTTGAAAAAAGAATTTTGATCGATTTTAAAACTTAATAACAATTTTTACCAATTATCAATTATTTATTTTACTAAAGTGAAGAATTTTTCAATAAGCCCAATACACAAATTTTTATATATTTTAAGTAAATAAGAGTTCTCAGTTAGTTGATCTTCGGGAAAAATCGAAACAACAATTAATTCAAAAGCGCTTTATTGAGACTATTTTCATGTTCATAGTAAGATAGGATTCACTAATAGGTTGAAAAATAATAACACATTACCTTTCCTCGATGTTCAGATATATAAAACACAGCCAAGGATTCCTAAAGACTAATTGGTATAGAAAACCATCCAACTTTGAAAGACAATTAAATTATATGTCCAACCACCCAATAGAACAAAAAGTTGGAACGATTAATGGACTCGTCGACAGAGTACTAAGCCTCAGTCACGTGGAATTTTATAATGAAAAAATTTAATTAAATATTAGAAGAATATAATTATTATATATTTCACTGCGAAATAAAAATTATCTAATAGGATTTACTAATAGAAAGATAACTAATAAATAATATATGAACAAAAAAAAATTAAAATAAAAACATTATTTTACTTATGGAAAGTGGTGTAGGTTTTAAGTGAAACATGATGTTAGTTAATAGTAAAGGGTGTGTAGTTTCACAGTGAAACTACACACCCTTTACTCTATTAACTAACATTATTTTACATTGAACAAGAATGAACCAACTCGAAGAATTTTTTTTTCCATATTTAGAGGATCTTTCAGAAAAAATCTGTGAGCCTCATCCACATAAGCTCATGGGGGAAGGGAAACTTCTCTAGCCGTAGATGTTATTTGTATATAACGACGAAAAAGTGTACCCCCTTTAAAAATCACACTCCAGAGACATACGATATTAGTATATTTTTAAGCTTATTATATATTTTAAGGAACACAATTTTAATATCTGCTTGGTCCAGTGGTTAAAATGCAACTTTAATAATAAATGAGCAATTTATATTTGAGTTTAGCAGCTCTAGTGTACCAAGTGTTGAACAAGTTTTCACTTTTTTATTATTTAATTAATGTGCGGGTGAGGGATTTTTCATTAGAATCTGATCGATGAAAATAATTAAAAGAGCACGGATAGAATGATTTCTCTTTCTTTCTAGCATTGCAAGGGTTCGAAATACAAGTTAAAACCTGTTTCTGACTTTTAGAGATTAATTTCTTAATTTCTATTATTCTAGGAATGACCTTTTGCACTCGGACCAAAACAATACTCGTTATATAGAGAGAGAATATTCAATTTCACTTACGCCCTTGTCATATAATATAGTATTCTTATAAATTTCTTTATAAACAAAACGACTTGCTGGGTAATTGGCTAAAAAAATCACATATTAAATAAACTGATGTGTCCATCCAGATGACTTTACCATACACCCTCTCATATATTTAATATTTAATAAAATGATTTTTAATTATTTATGAAGGAAGCCCCCTCCCCTCTTAATTTTGAGTCAATTATTTATTAATGGGTCGCGATCAAATTTTACAGGGGGTGGACATAAAAAAGTTTGCTCGCAAATGTTTTAGTAGGAATGCGGTGTGACTTGACCGGGTATTTTCAATTTCATCAAGAATATTTGACATAGAGAATATTAAAATTCTATCTCTATAAAACTTCATCACACTACAAATATACAAACAGAAAGACTGACAGAAGAACCTGTTTAAACTAAAAAGTTTCTAGGAAAGTCCAAAAAAGCTCTATTCTATAGAGTGGCTCAGAGGGAAATTCATTTTTGAAAATAGAAGGAGGACAAAACTATTATATTTAAAAGCGTTTAATCTTATACAATATAAAGTTTATTAAATGTAATTTTAGTTTTTGAAAATTAAATCATCAAGATGACGTCCTTGGCTGTGCGACACTCTTCCACGAAAATTTTGAAAAACTTTGGTAGGATTTTCTTTTAAAATGGCTTCCATTTCTTTGTGAATATTCAGCTTCAATTGCCGCAATGTTGTCGGATTATTAGCGTATACCTTGCTTTTAAGGTGTCCTCGTAAAAAGACATCTGCTGGACTTAAATCGGGCACGCCTCGGACGCCAGGTTGTGTCACCCCTCTGTGAAATCGGTTTCTGAGGAAACATATCCCTTATCACGCGCATGCTCTCAGTGTGACACGTGGTGGCTCCATCATGCTGTAACAATGTGTTTTGATTCTTGCAACTTCGAATGAGAGCATTTGTCCGCCTCCGTGGTGTAATGGTCAGAGTAACTGACTGGCAACCCGGAGGTCTCGGGTTCGATTCCCGGATATACCCAGACATTTTTTCTGTAAGTATAGGGTCTGGTAATAAAAATTAAGTGGGAGATAAATTTAACCGAATTTATCGCGCGGAGAATTTACCACTGCTCGAAGCCCCTAAAACCTTAGTAAATTGGATATTGAATTGTATCTAAGTTTCTGAGATTGGCTGTGATCCCGGCTTCTTTTCCTTCTACTCTGTTCTTTTCACGATGGAGGGGCCAGCCCATACAGGCCTTTAGGGGATCCACCTTCTGGTGTATCTCCTTCTCACATCAATATAATTAAAAAAAAAAAAAAAAAATATGCGTGTTAAAGGATATGTTTCCTCAGAGGCTGATTTCACGGAGGGGTGACATAGCCTGGCCTCCGAGGAGTCCCGATTTAAATCCAGCAGACTTCTTTTTATGGGGACACCTTAAAGGCAAATATACGGTAATACTCCGACATTATTGAGGCAATTGAAGCTGAATATTCAGCAAGAAATGGAAACCATTTCAAAAGAAGTTTTTCAAAATTTTCGTGCCTGTTTGGAAGAACGTTGCAACAGCCAAGGACGTCTTTTTGATGATTTAATTATATCAAAAACTAAAATTATATTAAATAAACTTTATATTGTATAAGATTAAACGATTTGAAATATAATGGTTTTGTTTTCCTTCTATTTTCAAAAATGATTTTTTTTCTGGACCACCCTATAATCTATTGGATACAATTTTGTCTCTGAATCAAATTAGAAATACTTAGTTTTGTTTTTTTCATTCTCACCAATTCATAGCAAAAGTCTTCCCTCCCTCTTGTGCAGTCTGGCGTGCATACTCCGCTACTTCACTTCAGGTTGCATACTCTATAGGCGTTCCCATAGTCAGGACAGGGATACAAAATATAAGTAAATAAACTGATGTGGCCATCCACATTACCATACACCTGACCCATCTTTTATATTTAATATTTAATAAAATAATTTTTAATTATTTACTAAAGAACCCCCCCCCCCGTCTTAATTTTGGGCCCATTATCAATTAATAATATCTCATTTCAATTATGAGACTATTCTATTAGAAATATCAGCTTTCTTCGATATTTGTTTGAAAATATTTTGCCCCCTCCCCCTCTTTTTGGTCACTATCAATTCCACATAGTGAGCCATTTTCATAAGGTCGTAAAGAGTGCATATTATGCGAAATTTCGTACAAATCGATCAAAGTATCTAAGACTTAGGTTTATTGATGTTTTTTGAACCCCCCCTCCTTTAACTTTTGTTTCGATTTCAACCAAAATCTAATCAGATTTTATTCTCAATATCCCATGCTTGAGAGGAAAATTCTACATTGGACAGACAAAGCAAAGATTATAGTATATACTATATATAAATCAACAGAAAAACAGAGCGAATAAGATGTCAAAGAAAGAAAAAACTATCTATCATTTTGATGTGGGATCTACATCGGACAGACATCTACTATATTTTGATGTGGGAGATGACTTTGATTTCCAGGATTCGGTGAATTTGGATATGGAGAACAAATGGTGTAAAAAAAAAATAGAAGCAAAATAAAAACCCATTACAGAGACAATTTAAAATATGACAGCCAACATCTCAGCAACTTTTGCAACAATATTTTAACTTTGGCCAGCAGAAGAGCAAACAGTTTTTAAAAAAATGAAGAGATTGGAAGATAGAAGAAAGAAGAGAGAAAGAAAATAAATAAAATAAACGAAAGGGTTCGGGGGTGAATTCGAATTCGAGTTCAATGACTCACCGTTAATTTAAATTAAATGTTTATCCATATAGCACAATCGCTCTAGAATATGTCTTATTCAGCTCTTATTAAGATGCCTTTAAGATGTCTAGAAGATCTCCTAGTGTCTAGAAAATATGTTCTAGACAAAATGTGCTAACAGGGTATTTATAATTGTTAATGCAATGTATTTTAAATATAAAAATAAGAGAGAGATAAAATAAATTTAGCCCATTATAAGAGGATAAGTCAAAAATTACTTACACTTTTCGTTCTACAACTTTATTAAACTAAGATAGGTGTACAACAGATACATTATTTTTCGATCTAGTCTCCACCTTTAGCAATACACTTGGTCCAGCGAGCCACAAGCTTCCGGATGCCTTCCTGGTAGAAGGTTTTCGGTTGGTCATGAAGCAAGCCACTTTTGCACCGCATCCCGAAATTTGAGTTCGTCGAGGATAATGTGATAGGCAGAACCGTGACTAATGTTTAAAGAAGATACCTTATCTATGGTAACTCGCCTATCTGCTGGAATCATCTCTTGAGCTTGCTGAATGTTGTCGTCAGTGGTCGAAGTTGACGGTCGCCCAGCTCCCTCTTTTTGTGTTACGCTCGTTTGGCAACTTTTAAACATTTCGATCCATAAAAAACGCTTTTACGAGATAAAGCACTTTCCCCATATTGTGACAAAAGTCTCCGGTGAATTTCAGCACTTTTCACAACCTCTGACCACTCCTCGTTGCTCCTCTTTGGTGCAATCTGATAGCGGAGCTGACATGATTATGCAGTTGTGGCTAGAGGACAACTGACGCGATCGTGATTAAATTCCGCACACGTGACTCCAGACGCGTCAACTCAACGCATGCGCATGCGGCCGCCTCCTATCTTAGTTTAATAAAGTCGTAGAACGGGGGGCGTAGGTAATTTTTGACTTATCCTCGTAAGATCGCAAAAAACCGACAAATCACTGAATTGTTTGTTACAATCTTATTTAAAAGTGCCTGTAATATTTGAACTAAAGATGTTAATTACTGAATCCAAAGTGAAATAGTAAGTTTAAGATTTCATATTTTTATGATCTTTGTTAAATGTTTTATTTGTAATTTGTTTTGTTACACAGCTTGAAAAGGTTATAATAAAGAGCGAAAACGCCGCTTTCTAATTAATTGTTTCGATTTTTCCTAAAGTCCAAGTCCCTGAGAACTTTTATTTTAAATATGAAAAATGAAGGAATCATAAAGGTATAATAGTTTTATATATTATTCGGGAGTTGAATCAGTTAAAATAAATTTTAAAACTGATTCTTAAAATAGTTTAATAGTTATAAGGATAATCAAATTGAGAAATATATTAGCTCAATTTATTTCTAATTTGTCTGAGAAGTAGCTATAGGTGTTTCAGTATCGCGTAGGAATAATGCAGATTAAATTGAAAAGTTTTAGCATGTCGATTCCCAAGAGAAGCAACTTTGTTGATTCTTAATGAGAATTCAATGAGGTTGTGCTCTGCTTGATGCAAATAAACACCTCTCTCTCTGTATATATACATATATAATTTATTTGTTAGAGGCTTTAGTTTCGAAAGTTTGACCTTCATAATCAGTCTTTTTAATAATAAATATTCTATCTGTTTTTCTAACAAGTTCTAATACTCGATTAGATGTAGGTGAATTCGTTTTCTTATAATAGTAAGCTGGTCATCGTACGAACATATTTGATAGTTAAAATATTTCTAATTAAAAGGAGATCATGAAGGCCAAATCTTCGAAAATATAGTCTCTAACTTGTATAGATATATGTTTATTCTCATCAAGCAAAGGACAACCTCATTGATTCCTCGTTAAAAGAAACAAAAATTATAGTTTGCTTCCTTTAAAACATTATATTAATTTCTAAATTCGAATTTTGTAAAAAGATCAATATTCTAAAAAGTTTGAGTCTTCCAATATTCATACCCCTAAATTCCTTAAATTACCAACTGAATGAAATGAAAACCCTTTATTATTAATGTAATATTTAGTTAATCAACAAAATAATTAAAATTTGCCCAAAAATGTTTGTCAAAATTTTTTCTTTTATTAGAATAATTCATAATTAAAACTCTTTGGAATAAATAAAATAAACATTTAAGGATGTTCCCTAATATAGCTCAGATGCAGTTCGCTCTTTCCCCTACTCTCACATGCTCAGAAAGGCAAAAATATTTTCACTGCGTCGTTTCTCGGATCTGGCAACATTGCATTCTTACCGACGATAAAAGACAAAGAATAAAAAAAACACTTCAAGAAACAGCTCAATGCGAAATTCCAGATGAGAACAGTATTGTTAGGTTGAGAGAATTAGTTAAAAATCTCAAATGCACCAGCTGCAGAAGTTTTTTAGATGTGGAAAATATTGAGTAATTTTAGTGCGACGTTGCCAAATCGCCATCTCTCACTTGCTATGCCATGAGAGAAAAAATGAAAACCATCAAAAGTACCTAACTTTTCATACAAAACGAATACCGCTTGATACAATTATTTTAACAGAAAAATATTTGTTATATCTTCAGTTAATGATTCTCAGTTTTTCAAAATAATTTCAAGAAAATTACGATTGTTATTTAATGAAACAGTCGCTTTAACATCAATCGGGATAGGGTTCGCGTGTTAAATATGCAAATTTCAATGGTCAATATTTACAAATTTAGTGCCGTAAGGACTATTGAAAAAATTTCAACGTATAAAGGACACTTATAAATATGTGTATTTAAAGTTTTAAAAGGATTGCAAGAAAATCGATTTATTATGGAACGTCCTTAAATAAATTAATTTTTAATCTATGATTCATATTATTACGACTATATCTATTTATACCGCATTATGCTTATACACTTTATTATTATTATTAGTTGCTTTTATAATTAACCACCATGGGCAAAGATTATACCTTTTTTTTTATCACAAAGTTAAGCAGGCGAAGCTAATTCAGTTTACAAATATGACAATTGTTTTTTCAACTTATTCATTAAAGAATATACATTTTAAAGGATTTGATAATTGTTCCATTCATTTATACAGTTATAAATATAATTAATAATAAAATAATTTATTAATAAAAATATATTGGTATAAATACGCAATTTAAAATGAAATATGTAGAATGGGGTATAAAATAGTTCAAAAAGAGTTTTTGCTACTTTAAATAAATAAATAAATCCTTTCATTAAATAAAAATCAACTTAAACTTTTCATAAAACAATACAAACAATTTTTTATCTCTTCCTAATAAATTAAATAATTTACCTTATTGTGTTTTCTTTCTTTCATCTACGAAACTCTGTCTTCTTCATTATTTAAAATCATTCCTTTCGACTTGATTCCAAAGCCAGCCTAAAAGAAGGGTCTTTTTAGGCAATTCTGCATGTCTACTTTTTGTATCTAGTCATAAAAAATATTTTTAGATAAATAGTAGGTTCGAATAAAGCTGTAGAGGTGGAAAAAAAAGTTAAGCGATTTTGCGCTTATTAGTAAAAGTCGCAAAAAGCAAGTTCATTCATCACTGCTCTCTTGTTGCTTTTAGCATAGAGCCTTGCTTTTATTTTAAAGTATACTTAATCTAAGACTTACCTTATAATAAAGACACACAAATCCGACAATAATAAACCGAACTTTCTTTATATTATGCATGTTTTGATATATTAAAACGTTATTATTGGTAAGTGAGTCTAATATCAAAATTGAATTTAATTTATATGTAGTTATTTGAATTAAAATTTTTTCTATTCTTATTTCAATTAGCCAAAGTAATTAATTATTTAATCCTATTTACCAAGTTATTTTTTACCTTAAACGATATACCTATATATATATAAATATATTAGTTTTAGCCATATTATTTTATTTTTTTATCTAGAAACTATATTCTTAATTCTATCGGTCAATTAATTGATTAAATAATGAATAAAAAAATATATATAATTTTTTTACTAAAATTGAGATTTTATTAAGGTAATGTAATTTAACTCTCAAATTAAATTGTACAATTGGGGGAAGGAGGGGGGGGGGGGGTGAAATGATAAAGATTTCGAAGTCAAATAAAATTATTTATTTGAATAAATTTAAATTAAGTAGTTACAATTAATTAAAAGACCATTAAATACCAAGAGTAATTTTTCGAATTTAATTATATTTATCAGTTATTATTTATAATGTCCATTTCGCTTTATAGTTACACCGTTCTACATTTTTAGGAACCACTAGATTAAGGAGCTAGATGGGCGTATATCGAATTTGCTTTTTGGGCCCCCAAACTGCAAGAAATAAATAAATACCTTCCTATAATAATAAACAAATAATAAATAACACAAGAATAATCATGAAATTGTATTAATGAAATTTCAAAATATTATAAAAAAAAAACTTATATTTAAATAATTTACAAATGGTCCTCTAAAAACATCATTGGGCCACTGGAAATATTTTTTGATTTTGTTGTCTAAAACACAAAAGGCTTCGTATCTTTCGTATATTTTTCGATTTCTCCAGATCTTCAACAAAGTTAACGGATACGATAAGAACGCAGTTGTCTTCTAACTTACTTTCGTTGCTATATAACGTTTTGATATTTTGACCCCAAAAGGGGGTTTCGAGAGGAGCACTAATGGAAATTATAAAATAACTCCTAAACTATTAATTCTACGGCAAATTTTGTTATGAGCAAAGTTGTAGGGGATGTGATTTCTGACAACGTTTGTTTAAAAAACTACCCAAAAAAGGGGGGGGGTCAAAAAATGAAAATTCTTGCCCTTGGAGCAATCTCAACCAAATTTTGTATACATAATGCAGGGGTGGTTTGCAGAAGGCCCGGGTGGGTGTGGGGGTGGAATGGGGGTTGGGCTCGTAGTGGGGTGCAGGGTGTGGTGTGGAGGTTGAATGGAGTTGGGGTTCGGGGGGGGGGGGGGGGTCCAGAGGGCATAGCCCCCTGGCTAGCAAGAGGCCCGCCGAAAGCGAGTGTCGCAGCTAGTAATATATAAATATGTAACTAATTAATATATGAAATTAAAAAAATAGTAATAAATATAAAAACAAACAAACAAACAAATGTGTATCCAGGTACAGATTTATTGCAAAGTCAATTTTACAGAAACTTTCTGAAGGCAATCTATTATATAGCAGCATCTGAAAGGTCTGTGCGTTCCCTGTTAAGCGTGTTGCGTAAACCGTATGTATGTTTCATACATATATACCTAATAAAATAATCAAGGAGAGATAGCCGAAATTGAATAAATAAATAATAATACTATAATAATCAAAGATAATGAGTGTCTTAATTAATACTCTTTTGATAATGGATATTTTTCGCAACTGTGTATACATATCTAATGTTCCAAAGAGTTAACAACAATCTCAGGTATTTAATATTGTCTAGAAAATAATATTCTGTAACTATAATAATGCGAAACGGGAATTATATATAAATTACTGATAAATGGTAGACGACTAGATTTTACAATTGTTCAACAATAAATTAAGTGATTTGAATATTTTATTTTTGATAATTACCAAGGCCGGTATTACACGAGAGGTCATTTGAATAAATCGTAATCTACCTCATGGGCTAATATCATTAACATAATAATTTAATTATTAATTATCACGACTATTCTTAAAATAAAAATTAAGAAATTTAAACCTCAAGTTTTATTTGGAGAATATATTGCTAATTTTAGACTAGAATCAGAATTTTAAGGTCCGAAAAAAGCAGGAGATTTCGAAAAAACTAATCAAATCTTAAAATTACAGTGAAAATAAAAAAACAAACAAAAAAAACACAATAATAAAATTTATATTAGTAAAAATAAATATGCAATTGTCATTTACAAATTTATGACAGAAATAAATGAAAATCAAGAGAGAAGCTTTGGAAAAATTAAAATGATTAAATTTAAAAATTCAGAAAACTTAAAATTTTCAGTGTAAAAAATTGGGGGGTTGAAAAAAATATTAAAATTTTACATGGGACTTAAAAAAACCTATTTTTCAATAGTGTCCTTCTTAATATCATTAAAAAATAGCATGTTGTATCTAAGATCCTTTCTTTGGAAACAAAAATTATTTTTAAATAAATAGTTCTCATTCTGATACTGTTCGGGAATCCAAATGGCTGGAGGACAAAAACAATTTTGGATGGTCGAGGAAGTAGCGCCGCCGATTTCCACGGCTGAAAGTTTTTCGCAGATTAAAAAAATTAATTGAATGTAATGGAAGGCAGCCCATGGATAGTGAGGAAAGAAAAAATTAACACATATCAAATAAGGTGTAATTTGTTGGAATCCTTCCTCCTTTCCTTTCAGACCGACGTTTCGGAGGATTCTTCCCTCCTTCTTCAGGGTTTCAAGGGGTCAATGAAGGAAACAAATAAAATGCTTCCTTCCTCTCTACACAGCAGTGTTTAAAACTTTTTTCTTTCTTAGCAGAGGCATAGAAAAACAATCCCCCCCCCCCCCTTTCTTAATTAGAAGGAGGAAAAAATAATTGTTTTTCTAAAAACAATTTTTTTCCCCTTTTCTTAATTAGAAGGAAGAAAAAAATTGTTTTTCTATGCTTCTGCTAAGGAAGAAAAAAAGTTTTAAACACTGCTTTATAGAGAGGGAGGAAACATTTTATTTGTTTACTTATTGACCCCTTGAAACCCTGAAGAAGGTAGTGATGAGCAGAATTGGTCTTGGTCTTGCAGTCTTGGTCTTGGTCTTGCAAACTAGCTGGGCAAGACCAAGACAACCCCAGTCTTGGTCTTGGTCTTGCTTTGCACATCACTAGAAGAAGGAGGGAAGAATCCTCCGAAACGTCGGTTTGAAGGGAAAGGAGGAAGGATTTCAATAAATTGCACCTTGTTTGATATGTGTTAATTTTTCTTTCCTCACTACCCCTGGGCTGCCTTCCATTACATTCAATTAAAAGTCCTAACAGTCCGTCTCCCTCCAGAGAAAATTTCGTTGCAAATTAAAAAATTGATTTTCTCCTACGGTCACTGCACAGGGATAGATAGAAAAATATATTAGCAGTGACTAAAATGAAAAATAAAAACGGAATTTTATTATTGTGTGTGATATGTCGTGTTGCATAATGAAGGCATCTAGTCCAAGGCTGAGCAGTCGGTAAAAATAAACAATCTATTTGCTCCTGTAGCTCTATTTTGACAAAATTAAATATTAAGACAGTTTATGGTGTGGGTAATAAAAAAAATAGAAAATTATATGAAAAGTGTTTCAAAATTAAGTAAATTTAAAGGATTTAAATTGTTCATTATTAGCTTGTAAATCTTTGATCCGCTTTCACTAATCTGTTTATACCTAGGTTGAATCTAAAAATGTGAATTATTCTTCAAAATTTCTCTAAGATTTTTAAGAAAACTTTATTACCCTCAACCAAACTCAGCAAACTTATCGGGACAGAACGCGTCACGACACACTTTTCCCAATAATGTATTTGGCTCTGAGTTTAAGTACATATAAATTTATTTAAAATAAAAGTCTATTTAACTGAATGAAAAATAAATTTTGAATTAGTGTTAAAAAAAATATTTAATAGATTTTGAGACCCCTGGCACCGGCCCTGGTAATTAAATTTTTCTGTTATTTCTACTTAATTGCGTTTTTACATGAGGATAAAAAACACCTAGTCTTTCTTCTAAATAATGCAAAAAGTCTAGATTTATTTTCTACATTTTTGAGTCTCTTGAAACAGGGACGGCGGAACCATGGGGTCAGGGAGGTTAGCTGACCCCCTGGGAATTTGTCTACAAGTTCAGGAGGGTCAGCGCACCTCCTAAAGAAATAAATTTTACTCAAAAACAACTTTGTTGCCAAATTGTTTGTTGTAAAATTAATGTTATACTATTATCTGTTTACGTTAACAAAATCCAAAACGCCCTAACGTTAGCCTAATAATTATTCATTTTACTTAAATAGTTAGGACTAGGTCAAGAACAGGCTACGTCTAAGTATATATTGCTAATTAATTTCGTTTTATTTTATTACCTTTTGAAACTAAACTCAAGCATTATAACTACAAACAAACATTTGAACTCTTTTTTCTTTCAGTTTTCAATAAAACCACAGCTACAAACTGCTTAAAAATGGGTTAAATTGTACCAATTTGGTTCAAAATTTTATAAGGGGGCCCCAGACCCCCCGTTTGTTATGGTGTTTTCCATACCCCCCAGACTCCCCGGTAGGCCTATATCACTTTCCAAGTTTTTACCCCCCTGGCCTAAGATCGTTCCGCCGTGCTTGTCTTGAAACAATCATTTTTTTGTTCTAAGTAAAATTAATCTTAAATAAATATGGTAGGGTAGAAAATAAATATGGGGGCGGGTGGAAAATAAATATAGGGCGGGTAGAAAATAAATATTCACTAAAATAATAATACCCAATAAAAACTGATCGATAATTCGAAGAAATTAACAGAAAAAGCAAGTGTTAGGCAACGGTGTGGTATGAAATGAGTTGGGGAACCGTGGTGACCGTTGGCGGGCAACCTGGTCCCTTTGCAGGCTCCCGTCGCGCAAGTTTAGCTTCCGTGCACAGCACGACGTCGTCGCAGAGGAGCTACACGAGTGGTGTGCGAAGATTCGAGCGCGAGAGAGAACAGAAGGAGGCGAGACAGGCGGCGGTGGCGGCAGCTGTTCTTCAGGACGCGATACTCTTAAGAAGACCTGCCTCAGCGCCGCCGATCACCTGCCACCAGAGCCAGAGTGGAGTGCTCACCTGCCATCAGAGTGGAGTGCTCACGCCGTCACCTCGCACACCCGGCTCTACCGACGAGCTGCTGCCCTCTGTCTTGGAAGTCAGAGAGGTGATTATTATCATTTATTTGCATATCTTTATAACAATCTCTATAATAAAAGTAAATCCCTCTCAATTCATTACAGCACCGTAACCGTTTTCATTAAGCTATGTGGTGTAATCACATCAAGGTCTTGTCTTTAAGAGGAAGACAATTGTATAAATTAAATGAGAAAATAAAGAAACAAATTGAGAGACACAAAGAATCAACAAAGATCGAACCTGGGATCTTACATTTCCGGTGTGAAGCTCAAACTAAATGAGTTACAATCAGTGGTTTCATGGTGCCGAAATGGCGTTCTGGCACTGGTTTTAGGAACATATATTTCCAAAAATTTCCGGTGGAGGACACCGAGATCTCCTAGGCCCCCCGGAATTCAGCGTCCAGACTTGCTAAATTTGCGATGACCCCACTGGCTACACTTTTCCAAAATATTATCTTTATGCAGACATATAGGCTTGGTTTCGCTTTGTGGGCTTATAACTAAGTTGGTTAGTGTTTCCCTCTGGAAATATGAGGTCCTTGGTGTCTATTAAATTTTTTCTTTATTTTCTAATTTAATCTCAATAGTATTTCTTGGATTTCAGGGTTTTGTACAAAAAAAAAAAAAAAATAATAATAAGGTAAAAAGATACTTCTTATGGAGAGACTTCGTTGTTTTTTTTGTCACATCTCTGTAACTTTTAAACCCAACACCTCATTACTGATAATGGGAAAAGTGCCTAACTAAACCATTTGCTAATATCTCCATGACTTCTAGGGAATGGGATTTCCTCCCTGTTTCTCTTTTTCCCAACTCTTGCAAGCTTCTATCCTTCAAGACTCCGATTTATAGTTACTTTCAGAGCACTATCCGGGCATGCATTACATGCGGGCATCAGCACAAAGGGGCGCCGGACGTCGTTTCAAATCTACTTGTGTCACATTTTTTGATTAGTGCCTTACTTATAAATACGAGCAGTCAAGAAATGTCACCACTTAGAAGCGCCTTTTTCTCAGTGTACTTCTGCCGCTTTTTCTTGCATAAAAATAATTAGCAGGGTCGGTTATACAATTTAGCGATTGCTAGGGCGCTCATAAACCAAGAAAATATAGAATGTTAATTATTTTTTATTTCCTTTACATTTTAGAATTTGAAAAAATATTTAGTATGAAGAAGAGGATGAATTCTTAACAGATTTCAAGAAAAATTATTTTATTTTTCAATTAGTGATGCTGAAATTTCATCTGTTGATGAAAAGTCCTAGCACACAGGAGCTTCTATAATTATTAGCAAAAAGATTAATTTTTCTTTAAATAATTAATTTCACAAATTACTCAAGTACCACGACTTGAAAAATGTTTGATATTGGAAAACTACTTAAAGCGTGATAATTTTAGAAATGTTGACGAAATAGATTTAACCAATGAATTAGAAATAATAGTAAGGCCCTTCTTCAATAGATGTCCTGCCTTAAATATGCAAAAATAATTTAAAATATAGTATTCTAAATGCGTTTATTGTTCTGAGAAATTTTAATTGTTGATAATGTTATTTTTATAAATATCTATAAGTGTAGCCATTCCAATGTAAGTGCTTTTGTGTGCAAAATTGGGGTGTCTGAATTTTCTTTGTTTAGGGGCGCCCAATGCTTTGCGCCGCCCCTAATTTTTTTCTCTTGATCTCCCTCTTCTCTTCGGTATTGCAAGGGCCTATCAAGACCTATAGGCGTTACATCTTCTCAGTGCGACTCTTTTAGGGACTTGCAATTTGTCAGGTAGTTAGAGTTTGATGATCTGCAAATAATCCATTTGTAATAGAAACGAACATAGTGATGTTAAAAAAAAATTGGGTAACCTATCAAGTTGTGTACTTTTAATTAAGTCTTCTAAAATGTTATTAAACATGTTCTTCGGTAATTTTCATTTTGATCCAGTCGTGGTAACATACTCCTATAATATCGCCTCTTAGTCTAACTTCCATCCCTTTAACCTTGGAACCCATTAAAAATTCATAAAAAGGTTTAGTCTTTACTTCTAGTTATTTTGGTTGTTATAAAATCATTTGGATGATAGATCGAAAAAATACGGAACCTCAAAAAGTCCCTTCACTCTTGACCGCTTTTTTTATCACTTGGATTTCAAAATAAAAATTCATAATTTCAGTTATTTTATTATTCACGAGGAATGAACCGCGATTGGAATTAGGTGTACACTTCTTGGAATAGATGTGATAATGCCCCTTCATCTATTGAAATTGGAAGTAGGTGTACACGATATTAGATCGCGGTTCACCCCTCGATTATTCATATAGATTGAAATTACTTTTTTTTTCTTTCCTTCCTACTGGCTCCAATTTCAATGCAAAATTACACAAGTCTACAAATACTTTCAGACTCAAATCCAACCTTTGGTTATTTTTTTTTATTTTTTAAGAATGTAAGAGCTATCTTAACTTATACTTTACACCTTCTTGCATCTTTATAGTTAAAATAATCTCTATCAAAATGTTCGCTTCATTTATACATTCATAAAATACGTCACGCAAAATTTTGCCTTTTTGGTCCAAACCCCCCCCTCCCCCTTCGTCATATTTTCTGGAACTCCTCAACAAATATATTAATTGTAGATTTCAGAAAAGTTTCTAAAATTAAAAAAAATAAAATGAAATGTAAACAGTTTAAAAAAATGTTTTATTGGAATATATTAACATCTTTACATAAAAAGCCTTACTATCAAATTATATATTATACTTTAGAATAAATATTGTATAAATTGACAAAAGTCGGTAAAAAAAAGTCATTTAAATTATTCTTAATTGATAATTATAAAATATTACTAATCTAAAAGCGATTTCTTATATTTTTAATTTTAAGCAGTGATCAAGTTATAATTAAGTTATTTATTTTAGGATTCACCCGGCCTTGGCGTATTTGGAGAACTGGGTCCCTGTACTTCTGCTGAACTACATTGACCAGATTTCCAGCCCATCCATCAAGTGTTGTTCTTGTTAAAAATGTATCACGTAGCACCTTTTATAAATAAGACATATTATATTGCCTTAGTGTCCAAGTGCGCGCTGTTTACACGCTCCCAATTAAAGGAATATAAATATAATTTCAATTGGTTAAACACCTTATGTTTTACTAATTCCTGAACTCATATTCATATATTTTTAAATTCATTAAATAGTGAAATAAGAAGTGTAAACTGTTTTAAATTTTATATGATTAAATAATGTTGAACAGTGTTTTTTTATATATGTTACAAATTTTGTTACATTTTTTAAGAGTGATTGTATTAAAATATAAATCAGTGAGAAAAAGTGACTGTGAATATGGAGCGTGTATATATAAATTAGATTTTTTATAGGACTTCTGGATTAAAAATATCTATAAATTACTATTCTATAGCTTATTCAATTTAGAAATAATATCAAGATTTCATTTAGAATTTAAAAAAATAGCCCTTTCAATTTTAATTATTTAATTAATTAAGAGCAAGATAAGATTTCAATTAATTTTATTTAATGCTTAACTAATATTTATTCTAAAGATTAGAATAAGGATACAAATAAATTTATAATTTTATATGAATGGTTACAATATTATATAAAATAAAAAATATAATTTTAGGTGAAGTTGTCTCAAATGTGTCCTCATCTAAAATATTCTACATTAAAAATAAACTGCATGGTTGGGTGAAGCGGAAGGCCGCTAAATCCTAGTGCCAAATGACTGTTATCATTCAAGACTGATCCCTGCTCTTGTTGTTTAGAAACTGCTGAACTTGTTGAAATGCATTAAAAAATTATTTCGTATAAAAAACAATATTGTCCTTGCAAAAATGTTGCCATGTTAATCGATCCTCGAAGCAATTTAGTACCAAGCAATCCATAATTCAATGTTCTTCAGTGGGCTGATAATTCCATCTTACATGTACTTGAGGTGTTAAATTGATTATCTTTACTTGAACAGCTTGGTATTTTTCAAATTTTGGTGGAATTGGACATAATCTATATTGTACTTCATCACCAGGTAAGGGAACATATTCTCCTTCAATACTTAAAAAAAAAAAAAAAATTGTAAAAAGTATATTATCAATAAATAATTCTTTTATAAAATTAAACTATGATATCTTACTCTGACACATGAACAAATATTGGTTCGCTCCCGGAATTTGGACTGATGAATCCATGTCCTTTCTCTCTACAAAAATCCTTTACTTTTCCATGTTCTTGTTCGCTTGTTTTTGCGCTCCTAAAAGATTTTTATAATTAAATAACATTAAGAAATAATTGAAAGTTTTTGTTTTACCGAGAGTAGCAGAGTTGTTGATTCACAAAGAGAAACAAAGAGGTTGTCCTCTGCTTGATGTAAATAAACATACATACATATATATCGAAATTATTTATCTGTATATGTATTATTGTTTGAGACTATAGTTTGACCCTCATCATCAGTCTTTTTAATTATCAATATTATTTTTCATTGGATCAGTATCGCGTGGATATTGATAAATTTTTTCCTTCTTTCTCAGCTGAATAGTCAGGTAGAATTCTAAAGATAAGAGTAAATAAATATTATATTTAATATTGATTTACTATGAGTTAAGGATTCTTGGTCACTTGTTTCACATTAAAAACACATTTCACATTGAAACAAGTGACCAAGAATCCTTAACTCATAGTAAATCAATATTAAATATAATATTTATTTACTCTTTATTAAAGATGTTTCACCTTGCACCAACAGCACAATCTCTACTAATTATAGGTAGAATTCTAATTAAAAAGACTGATGATGAGGGTCAAACTATAGTCTCAAACAAATAAATAATATATATACAGATATATAATTTTGATATATATGTGTGTATGTTTATTTGCATCAAGCAGAGGACAGCCTCTGTTTCTCTTTGTGGATTAAGAAATAAGCTTGAAATAGTTTTCGGAGACGGACAAGTAAATTAATAATACAGAATTTGGATGAGGCAATCCAAATTCAAATAAGAGAAATTATTAACGAAAATGAATTTAGGTCGAATCAAAGATTTTAATAGAAATGTTTATTGCATGTAGGAGGGTCCTGCCCTCTCAGGAGTTGAATCCAAGCAGTAGTTTGCTTTCCTGGCAACTAGTTTAGACCCTTGAGATAATCACCTCCAAACATGCAACATATATATTTATTTATTTTATTAAAAAATAATGCTCTGAGGTGGATACCTCGTAGAGCAGAAATAGTTACATTTAAATGAGTAAGTCTCTTTCAAATTGTAATCAATAAAGTTCAACACCTCCCAACCCAGAGTCAGCAGCAGCAGCAGACGAATCAACCAGTGACACAGTCCTCCCCCGAGAAGATGCAACCTTATACTTAACGAAAGCCAAAAATTTCGTTGTATGTTGCATGTTTGGAGGGTCTGACTAGTTCCCCGGAAAGCAAACTACTGCTTGGGTTCAACTCCTGAAGGGGCAGGACCCTACTACATGCAATATAAACATATCTATTAAAATCTTTATTCGGCCTAAATTCATTTTCGTTAATAAATTGATTAAATATCCCAAGTTGATTTTGAGAAAAAATTCGATCTTTCTTTTTCAAATAGATACTCATTTCTTTGCATTTAAGAGAAATTATATCTATCATTCTAACAAGATATCATTTATTAGACAAAGCTTTTTTCTCTCTTTATTGTTTTCAAAAGTGGACGTTTCGGAGGGTTTTCTCTCCTTCTTCAGGATTTTGAAAAGGTCAATGAAGGAATTACAAGGTCTCATTTCCTTCTATCTCTCTCTCGTTGAGCTAAATTCTGCTGATGATGTTAAGTTATAGAATATGCTCACACCGAGGGGTGAACCGCGACCTAATATCATGTATACCTACTTCCACTTCCAACTAGAAGACAATAGATTAAGGGGCATTATCTAATGATTTCCAAAATAATTCCACATAATTCCAAAAACGTGTACACGTAATTCCAATCGCGGTTCACCCCTCGGCTCACACCAACTAACGCTGAGAGAGGGAGGAGTCAGAAGGAAGTGACACCTACTCCCTGAAGAAGGAGGGGAAAAACCTCCGAAACGTCCACTTTTGAAAACAATAGAGAGAAATAAGCTTTGTCTGATAAATGACATCTGGTTAGATAAAATAATTTATCTTATTTGAATCTGGACTGCCTCATCCAAATCCTGTAACATGAAGAAATTGTTGACGATAAGTTGTATTGTTTATTACAACATTTTGACAAAAATTAAGATGAAATCACTAACATACCTAATAAAAATATACCACGTTTCGATCACTTCATATATGATAATCGAGGGGTGAACTGCGACCTAAAATCGTGTACACCTACTTCCAGTTCAACTTTCATTTCCAAGTAGAAGACAATATATTATCTAATGAATTCCAAATAATTCCAAAGACGATGTACACGTAATTCCAATCACAGTTCACCCCTCGTGTGGAAATTATCAAGTAGAAATTGCCATGACGGCAGAGGGGTCAAAAATTGTGATGGAATAACGATCTCATTTGAAGTAAATGAAACAAGGTGTATTTTTATGGTGCATGTTTATTATTTCATGTATAAAATATATTTAATGTAAATTAGGGAGGGGTTTTATTTTAAATTTCTAATAAACATTACATAAACAAGTATAATATGGATTTAGAAATAATTTGAATATTTACGTTGATTCAGTTCGTGTTCTTCGAGTGACAATTGGACTAGGAACTTGTAATTTATTCTCAACTAATTTATTAGATGGAGATTTTGGTTCATCAGACATTTTAAATAATTTCTTAGATTTAATGAAAAAACTCTTAAAGCAAAGTAGAAAGAAAAAATCAAAGATTAGTTGATAAAGTAATATGTTTTAATTAATTAAGTTTAAAAATTATTGATCAAAAAAGTTTTAAAACGTAAAAATTATAGTTGTAATGCGCAAATAATACTGTCACTTATCTAGAAACGTAGAAACGAAATAACTAAATATTAAATGAGAAATTTGAAATAGGTAGCCAAGGTTAAGATTTGACTTTTATATAATCTCCAACTTAATAAAAATAAAATAACTAATTAAGCAAAATTAATAAAACAATAAATAATTTTTTACAATAGATTTTAACAATAACAATAAAATAAGATTTATTTAAAAGAATAATATAATATTTATATATAATTTATTAAAAAAAAATCAATTTTCAGCGGGGGACCCCGGCACGGCAGTTTTTTCATTAAAAGTTAAATTTAAATGATTGGAACAACTATTAACTAATTGTACACAATTTTTTAATATATAAATTAATAAAGAGCCCAAGTATATATTTTTTTAATAGTTATATGTTGGTTTCCTTAAAGGAACCAAATTTAAATTTTCAAACAGTCTTTGTTGACTAATTTAACAATCAATTTATATGGAAAAATGACATTGAAATTTATCTAATATTTATCATTAGTTTTTTTTTGTTCTTTTATTTTTTGAATGAAAAACCGAGTGATATATGTTCTTAAATAACTATATGTTCAAATGCATTATGTGATAATGTCTCTGAGGTAAGTAAAATGTTGAATTATAAATTGAATTATAAACTTAAATTAAATTTTTTATTTTTCTTCTAGGTCTAATAAAATAGTATAATTTGAAGGATAAAAATTCACTATTTTTAATTCTTAAACATGTCATCCAATGAAGAACTTAAACCTCAGAGATTCTTTTCCATGAAACTTCTATTTCATTTCTTTAATGCTACTTTATTAATCATTTTGGTTATTCTCCAAGGAAGTATTTTAAATTATTACATTATAGCAAATTTTAAAAACAATGTACATCCTTATTTTTTGTTTATAGCAGACTTTGTGTGTGTTTTTATTTTCGCTGGTGCACTTACACTATCTTATCAATTTTTAGTCAAAAAACAGACTTTGAATGTTAAAAAATATATATTTGCTTCAAATAATCTTGTAAGAAAGTTTCCTACAAAAAGACTCGGAGTTATGCCTCTTAGTTATGGCTCATGGTTATTTTATAGTTTAGTTTTGTTTGCTAAAATAATAATGATATTTACTTCAAATATTCCTAAAGAAATTACAACTAAAAATGTTTTTGGAACGCAACTATTGCAAATAACCATTGCTATTTCTGGCATTATTTTTTATCTTCTTGTAGAAGGTCATAATGGATATGATCGAAACTCTTCCCGATATAGCTATGTCACCCATGTATGTGGAAAAACAGGAATTGAAATTTTAGATGCAGTAAATGTATTGGCGATTCTTCTTGTAGATGAATCCAATTTGCCTCTAACATTCACATTAGAAACCGCTGTGTTAATTTTAGGATCAATTGATTTTCTTCTTCCAACTTTAGCTTTATATAAATTAAGTTTATCAGATGTAAATGTTGACAATCTTTTTCTCCCAATGTCCATACTCTATTCAGTACTCCATCTTCTAATGATTGATGTACCATTTTTAACTTTAAGAATATATCTTTGGGTCAAATATCAAAAAAGAGCATCACTATTCTTAATGAAAAATGTTTTTGGAATTTTTGTTGCACTTCGATCAATTGGTCCGGATTTAAAAGATTATTGTGAAACCCGAGGAAAACGGGATGAATCTAGAAATGGAAATGATGAAGTCGAGCTAGAAACAATGAATAGATCTAGAATAGAAGCTTGATTTTGAATACTATGTATTTATATTCTGTTTTTTTACATCCTTTTTTTTAAATCTTAAATTTATAGATTGCCCTTTAAAAAATATTAACATAAATATCTTTATAGGCATAATTTACATCAGTGATTCTCAACCTTTTTTTTGTCACGGCACACTTTAAATAATTTAAAAATTTGACGGCATACTACCAATAAAATAAATTAAATGTTTAAAAGGTTGAGATTAAAAGGACCTCGTAGAATGGATGGATAATTCTTGTTAAAAGAAAAAAAATCCCAGCTTCACAGATGGAGCATTTTCTTTATTTAATTAGTACATTCTACGAGGTCCTTTTAATCTCAACCTTTTAAACATTTATATTTTGGACCTATCAAGTGTCTCCTATTTAAAATAAATTAATATAATTTTATTTGGTTTATTGATTGATGTACCTATAAAATTGTCATAGGACATTCTGCATCTTTTAAAATGTTAATACACCTCTTCAGTTCAAATGATCAAATAAATATTTGGATTAAATGTAGTGTCAATTGATAAAGCGTAAAAAAAATTTCAATTCGGGAGGGACCACTGCCTAGCAGTGGCGGCACACTTCAAGAATCTCGCGGCACACTAAAGTTCCGCGACACAGTGGTTGAGAATCACTGATTTACATCATGAAAAATATTGTGATGTTAATATTTGATGTAGATGTTTGAGGACAGAATATAAGTATATTTTATTTTTAGATAATTTATTTAATTATTAAAAACTGCCTTTAATATATATTTATATTTATATGTACTTAACACAAAATTGTAAATAATTATTTTCAAAAATTTTTAGCAGCTGTGTTGGACTATATGTTTGTGCCTTTTTATGATTGAGGGTAAATAATTCCTATTTTCTCCCAAATAATTATTATAAAAATATTTTATATATAAAATATATATTATCTGTATACTAGTTGTAACAATTAAAATATAATTCATTATTTTATTTGCTAATTTGTGTAAAAAATTTTGTATATGGTATTCTTAAAAAGATTTATAAGAAACGAATTAAAATTTTGATTTTTTGACTGATACATTTTAAAATTTTCTATTTTCTATTAGATTTAAGTGCCTTACTCAATATTTCTTTACTGTTGTAATTTAATATTTTATTTTGGAAGCATCAATTATAATTGTAAAAAATTTTGAGGAACGATCCCCAAAATTTTACGAATTTTTAAGTACAAAGCGTTTTTTAACTACGTTTAATTAAGTTTTTTTCTTAAAAATGATTGATATATCACTAGAATAAAATTATATAAGAAAATGTGTGTGCTCGCCACACGACTTACCTACTATCAATCGTAAACATCTCATTAGTTCATTAATCATGCCTCATTTCCAGTATTGCTGCCTTGTGTGAGGGGATGTCTCTGAAATGAGTGCTGCTAGGCTTGATAGGGATATGAATGCGTGCGTAAGATTTATCTACGATGTCCCGAGTCGTGCCCACATCTCGTCCTATTATGCTGCATTGGGGTGTTTCAGAGCTTCATCGAGGAGCCTCTACATACTTGGCAAATTCATATTCCGTGTTTTCTCCTCATTGCAGCCTGCTTATATCTTAGAGATGTTCACCCTTAAGTCATCAATCCACAATCGCTCATTGAGGGGTGATGGGAATCTCATCCGCATTCCTGCACACCCTTCTGAGCTGGCTAGCAGATCTTTTGTGGCCTGATCAGCCCGGTTGTGGAATTCACTTCCTTTCATATTCGTTCATCTTCATCTCAATCCACTTTTAATCGGTTGCTCAGGGCGCATCTCCTTGGTGGGGACGGAGGTGCTGGCTGCTGGTTCTGGTCTTGATGGGGGTCAAAGGCTAGTTTTACGGCAGTGGTAATAGGATCCTGGTCAGGGCCATTGGAATAGAAAGAAAATCTTAGGGTCAGAACCCAATTTTTTTGTCTTTTTTATGGACATACTACTTACTACAGAAATATACGGTAAAAATTTAAAATAGAAAACTATTTTGGTCTAATAATATAAAATACTTGGAGCCACCGAGTGATGGTCCGTAACTTTTTGCTTTAATTAAAAGCTATGTATTCATATTATTTTTAATTTTAAATTCTGATAAAAATACAAATATATATAGTACCCACAACTCAGGAACCCCTCCCCCCCATGACCACGAAAACCCGCACATCCACCCCCACTCCACCCCGGACCCCCTATCACTGCACCCCACATCTACCCCCACCCCCGTACCCAGTTTTTTCATTTCTAACCTTCTAATGGCCCACAGATTATGTGTATATAACTATATAAATAAATTCCGTATAATTTTTTTTTAATTAAATAACAATTTATCGAGTTTTATAATTAATTAAATTGGCAAATTCTAATATACAATAATATTTCTTATGAACTGTTTGTGGGATTTAAAACTCGTTTTAATAATTAATTGCTTAGTTTTAATATATAATTTTATTTGGTATAAAATCTTTGTGCGATTTAAAATTAAAAAACCAATTATTTATTAAAAGGAAATTGAATCAAAATGTAATTATACATTTTTATCAAGACAACCACCTGTGAATAATTATTTCAATTGACAAAAACCCCATAAAAAATAATTTATCCGAAGATGAGACCGTGACAGATCGAATTGTCAACCCAAAAACCTAACCCGTGAATTTCATCAAAATCGTTAGAGCCGTTTTCAAAATAGAAAAAACCTAAATATATAAACAATTTTTGCTCGTTTAATGAGTAGTAGATAGGTTAAAATAATTGTTCATTGTTCAAGGGATGAGAATTGTTTTATTAATAGCTTTTGATTTCTTTTATTGATATTTAAAAGTGAATTTTAAATAGAAAAAAATTGAACATAGATATATTTATTAAATTTCTTCCAGAACTTAAGTGACTTGATTTAAATTTTTCATTAAATTGAAGGGTTGGTTTTGTCACAAATATAATAAAACAATAATTTTAATAACCATTAGAATTATTTAATTGATAACTAGTTATTGTTTTATTATATTTGGGACAAAACCAACCCTTCAATTTAATGAAAAATAGATATATTTTACTATTCACTATATCACATAATTTTTATTTTCATTTTTCAATTATTCGAATAGATTTTGTTAAAATTAGGAGAAGCGTTTTCTTTTTTGTGAAAAAATATTAAACTACTATTTATTTTTAAAATATCTTGAAAATTTAATATTAATAAAAGATTTTAGTTTAAAAGTAGTAGGTAGCGGATCGATGAGAAAGATCTCGAGCCTCCTGACCTCAAGCCCGCCCTGTTTCATTTTTGAAGGGAATCCTAAAAATCAAAAGAAGCTAAATATTATAATAAAGAGGTCTTTCCGCTTCCAGGGGAAGCTTTTCGGTAAACGAGAACCAAACCGACGTCGCATCTCTTGGCTGCGAAACCTAGGAGATTGGTTTGGTCTTTCCTCTCTGGAATTGTTCTGAAGAGCAGTAAGTAAAGGTGTCGATCGCTATGATGATAGCCAATGTCCGGGGCGGGCATGGGACGAAAAGTTGTTTCACATTTTTTTTAGACACCTCTAATTATTTCTTCTCCCTTAATTTCAATTTGAATAATATTTATAATTGTTAGAGAATCTTATGATACCTGATAAGTACACCATTTATGTTTTTGATAAGTAAACGGATTTTACAAAAATCGTTAGTACTGTTTTTGTGAAAATTTCAAAAAAAAAAATTAAATAAAGGGCTACTTATAAGAATGAATTTGATATCTCAGGTATATAAAATAACGAACGGAAACCCTCGATATATGCGGTCCGACTCACACTTTGTTCAGAATGTCACTAAAATAGAATAGATGGCTTTCATTTTGATTAATATTTTATTAACTTTCTTCAATCAATACTTTCATTTTTAGAAATATATTCGACCTACCTTTAGTGTTTAAAATGCGGCGTATAGTTTGAAGATATTCAAGAAAGTGAGTGTAGATGAAGAAGAGATATTTAACCCTTTACACTAATGGTTTTAATGAGAAATTGGTGGCGGGTTAGTCGATATCAGGGAATCCCTGATAATTTTAAAGCAAACCGAACAGATGGCGGTGAAATTAGAAAGGAATTTTAAATATTTTATTTATTTATTTTTATGTTATTTAATTGAGGTGATAATACTTTGAACATAATATATATTTCTTAAATAAGTAAAGATTATAAAAAATCCTAAATTCGAATTTTTTAATGAAAATATTCGAATGATTATATCAAAATTAACTCCGGGTTTCCCACAGATAGGGCCGGCTATTATTTGCGGGACCACCGAAAAAAAAGAAGAAATAATGTATGGATATAATTTTATTAATTATATTATAAAACATACATTTGTATTAGGATTAGTTGAAATTTGGAAATTGCCTTTAAAGTTATTTAAATTTTATTATAAGTATTTCATTAATTAAAATAGGTCAATTATTGTTGAATGTCGAATGTCCTCTCGGTTGTTTAAAATATAAATGTACTATACCTGCAAGGCACGCCTTCGGCGGCCCTCTTGCTAGCCAGGCGTGGGCCCCCTAACCCACGGACCCACTCCAACCCAGCACCCCTCCCCTCACCCACCCAGCACCCCACCCCCGCACCATGCACCCATGACCAACCCCCACCCCCGCACCGACCTCACACCACCCCACTACGCCTTTGGACCCTCACCTGAACCCTGCACCAACACCCCCGCACCCTACCCACCCCGGACTCCACCCTACTCCGCCTCACTCCCTCACCCCACCCTCATTCCACCCACGGACCCTCTTTCCACCCCCCGAATCCCATACCCTAACCCCCCACTCCATCCTCCCCCCGCATACAGTTTTTGCATTTCTAGCCTTCTAGTGACCCACAGATTATTTATACAAAATTTGGTTGAGTTTGGTCCAAGACCAAGAATTTTCATTTTTTGACCCCCCCCCCCATTTTGAGCGGTTAGTTTTTGCATTTCTAGCTCTCTAGAGGCCCACAGATTATGTTTACATAATTTGGTTGAGTTTGCTCCATGGGGAAGAATTTACACTTTTTCACCTCCCCCTTTTTGGGTAGTATTTTGGTGGAATTTTTTAAACAAAAGTTGTCAGAAATCACATCCCCTACAACTTTGCTTATAATAAAATTAATAGTTTAGGAGTTATTTGAAAATTTTCATTCTTGCGCTCCCCCCCCCCAAACCCCCTTTTGTGGTCAAAATATTAAAACGTTATATAGCTAAAAACGTAAGTTAGACGACATCTGATGCAAATATGAAATTTCATAATAATCCCTTCATCCGTTTTTACGTGAATCATGAACAACTTTTCGCGGAAACCACGGAAACATACAGACAGGCAGACAGGCAGGAATTTTGTTGAGGGTGTTTTCGTTCATAACTTTGCTTGAAACTTGTGCAACCAAAATTTGGCGTCATTTGGACCAATGTACAGACAAAACCTTAATTTTATATACTATATAAATATTGGTTGGGAAAAATAGCTTTTTTAATTTGAGCTGATTCTACGATATCTAATTTGTGTTTTTTGTGGAGGAAATATAATGGCTGGGAGCTATTTCTAATACCCCACATCCATTTCTTATATATATAAATAACTAAAAAACAATTTACTATATAAAGGGTGTTTCAGGAGGAATAGGAAATATTTTACGAGGTGGTAGTATAGACGTATTGCAATAAAAAATCCCACAATAACATGTGTCTAATTTTTTTGAGTACAGAGACATGCGCGGATCCAGGGGGGGGGGCGATGGGAGCGACCGCCCCCCCCCGCTTAGACAATTCGATCGCGACACACTTCCGAGATCAAAAGTAGATCTTATATACCGGCGACCGCCCCCCCCCCCCCCCAAAACAGAGGTCTGGATCCGCGCCTGTACAGAGATACACCTAAGTTCAATGCATTTTCGTTTCGTGTCTTTGTACACCGGTTGCTATTTCGAAAAACGAAAAAAAACAGCAAGGCTATATATATAGCCTTGTGAAATTTCTGATTTTGACAAAAAATTTGAAATATCCAAATTATAGAAATTTTAGTATACCTACTCGTAAAACAACATCTACCTATGATTTTTTATCTATTTTTATAAAAGTAAATATCGTTCTCTTATTTTCTTTATGTATGTACCTTATATTACCTTACCTGTATATTCCTCAAATAAATAGGAATTTCTAAATCGAAAATATATTCTAACTCAAATTTTTCTATATCTTCGAATTTATATGTAAATTAGAATTTCGAATTATTATTGAAATGAATTTTCGGTTATTGAATAAAAAATACTTGTTAAGTTTCACATTAAGATATAAAAATAAAACGAATTTATTTTTGGAGAGACTTTAATCTCGATATATATATTTCGGGTGGCTAACCCATCTTCAGGAGCAACAGAAGGTAACGTAAAAACTGATGAATTTTCGGATTTAATTTTGCTAAAAATCTACTGTTCTAATATTTTCAATCTGTTCAATGACTGGTCCATATGTGTTTGCTAAGAATTAATATTTATAAAGTGACAAATATGCAAAGAAGTTAATTTGTTTGAGCCCTGAGGAAGTCAACAAAGTTGACGAAACGTTGGCATAAAATAAAAAATATTTGTATAAGCTATTGTCCTTATTTCCCTACAACAACTTATTAAGAAAAATAATTTTGCTTGTTGTGACATATGATATACATCTCAGTTTTTTCTTATTAGAATAAAGAGTAAAAAAAACTATTATTTTTCATGAATAATCCACCACTAATTTAATTATATTGAAAGTTTTTTGCAGAGAATAGCAGAATTTTTATAAATTAAAGGAGGAGACAATAAATGCAACAATTAAAATAATAATAACTTAAAAATAAAACAAAATCCACTAAAAGGTATAAAATAATTATCTTATTTAGTTATAACTAAACGACGAAATATTAACATGAAATTACTTTTTGAAGTCGGTGCCAAACAAACTATAACTATAAGCGAGCATACCGGCCAAACGTACTAAGTAAGATCCGTCAAGTGCGATTCATAAAATGTATATGTTTGGCACCGACTTCAAAAAGTAATTTCATGTTAATATTTCGTCGTTTAGTTGTAACTAAATAAGATAATTATTTTATACCTTTTAGTGGATTTTATTTTATTTTTAAGTTATTATTATTTTACTTGTTGCATTTAAGTTTTTTGAAGTCGGTTTTATTTTTTTTATAAAAATTATTTTTATTTTTCTCTTTTTAGTGATGTTATTAATAATGACTTAATATAATATCTTGCATGCATCTCGTAAGAGAAAGCGTCAGGCGAATGAATCAGAAAATGATAATAAAATTCAATTCATAAATATAGAAATGTTTGCGGGTTTTAAATGAACGTTTTAAGCTTGCTTTTTTTTATAAAAGATTTTATTTATCATAATTTCGATTATATGCTCATAAGAATTGGAGATTTACGTTATTTTGTAGTTGATCATATCATCAGAACTTGACCAAATTAATATGGCACTATCCCTAAGATACCCCCTTTCCAATAAATAAAGAATCATCGAAATCGGTTTATAAACAAAGAAGTTAGGCCTGAACAAACCTAACAAAAAAGATCTAATACCAATGAAAAAAAAACCGGACCAATCGGAAGCTAGACTGAACCCAATGCAAAAAAAATCAGTCGAAGAGAGAACCTCCTCCTTTTTTGAAGTCCGTTAATAAAAGAGTGTGTCTTCTGCTGGAATTAAAATTTTTAAATTTATTTATAACGAGACTATAGTTTCGAGAGCCTTGCCCTCTTTAAAGTGTCTATTACAATTGATTCACAGGAATTAATGTATGAATGGTAAGTGAGATTTACATGTGGTCTCGGAAAATTACGAGGGGTGAACCGCAACCTAAAATCGTGTACACCTACTTCCACTTCCACTTTCGTTTCCAAGTAGAAGCCAATAGATGACAACAGATTTTCTAATTAATTACAAAGTAATTCCAAATAATTCCAAAGACGGTGTACACCTAATTCCAATCGCGGTTCACCCCTCGGAAAATTATTATTCACCGTTTATACTTGTTTCATTTTTTTGGCTGTAGGTGGCGGTATTGGGGTTTTTATTTGCGCGGCTATTTTTAAGGTAGGTATAGCTTTCCGAAAGTTTCCGATTTACAAATTTTTCTGGTGAGTAATTGTTTCTAATTTAATTCGCGATTATTAAGTCTTTAGGTGTAGGTAATTTTAGCTTTTTGATATATGTAATTCCATCAAAATATTATAATAGTACTGATAACGGGGTCTATAATTAAACAACTCTTAATTTATTACAGCAGCCAAACTTGAAAATTAATATTTTTATCGAACCATATTGTGTAATCACAACGCTGCTTAAGAAGCCTATGTTTGGGGACATGGCTTGAATATGATATGTCCTACGTGAGGATTGTGTATCTGTGTAAATTTTTAAAAATGACAGAGTAGACAATTTCTTATTTTCAAAATACATGACTTATAGCGTTATCAAAGCTCTTTTGTCATATCCTTATCACAAAATTTTAACTAAAATAAATGAAAATTTATTCTATTTCCCCAAAATAATTTTTTGATTTTTACGACGACTTTCCGAATTTCATAATGAGTGCCTGGAGCACCGAGCAATGCTCGGTAACTTTCTGCCTCTAAATAGCTTAAGTTTCAAATTTCAAGGATCTGCGACTTAGCGAAGACGATATATGAATGAATAAAATATTTATTTTACGACACTCTAATTTATACCCACTTCTTTTATTTCAATCGGATTAAAATCTATACATGACTCATATAACTCATGACACTTGCTAAGCACCTACACCAATTTATAAAAAATCGTTAGTTCCGTTTTTGAAAATAAAAAAAAAAAAAAACGAAAAATCTTTCATGTAAATGTCCACTTACGGTGTTCAGATTTCAACCAAAAGCTTGCTGTATCCCTTCTATCCGATATCGAGCTTAAGTTTCGAATTTCATAGCTCTGAGAATTATGATTGAGAAACGCAGCGTGGTACATTCTTACGTACGCAAACATCAACTTCCGGTACTTCGATTTTAGCCAATATCTTGTGATACTTCTTCTAGCCTCTAGATAGCTTAAGTTTCAAATTTCAAGACTCTGCGACTTACCAAAGACAAGATAGGAATGATTAAAATATTTATTTTGCGACATGACTATAATTTACACCTCCTTCTTTTGGTCGGATTAAAAATTTTACACAACTAATAACTCTGAGACTTGATAAGTACACCAATTTTTAGCGAAATCGTTAGAGCCGTTTTCGAGAACCCGATTATATATATATATATATAAGAATTGCTCATTTAATAAGATAAGATTTAATAGACATTAAACTACCTAACAAAATTACCCAATCTTTATTCATATCTTAGAAAGAATAATAAATCCAATCTTTTATTACTGATTTTCTATCGGAGATTAATCTATGCATCTATAGTGTAGCCAGCGTTAATGTGTGCAAGAGTGGTTGACTATCTTTTAGGCGACCCGTTGGACTACTTACGCAAGCAAAAATACCAGCGTATATTTATTAACTTATTCAACCAGAAAAGAAGATCGGAAAACAGATTTTAGCTTATTACATAATAATGAATACTCAACTGTCGTTAATCCGATGTTAATTCAATATATATAGTTTCATTTTAATTTTACATAAGAGTTATTTTTTCCTATATAATGTTAATCAGCATAAGTAATTAATAATTTTAGAAATGGGAGGATTAATATATAATGTCTTACATAAACAAAACAAATGAAAAACAAAACTTTGTTTATTGTTTTATAGCACAATATAATTTATTTATTGTAAAATATTATATGTTAACATTAAATCCTTGGAAAATGGTAAATTTTTGCATTCACCATACTAAGGTGCTAAGAGCTCAACAATTGCTGCTAAACACTTGTGGATTGTGGGCTTTCCAACGTGTAAAAGCCTCTGTCTTATTTGAATTTGGTTGTGTTTTTACTTTACCATATTGGGTATGGTCAAGTATTGTAATCGTGCATGAAAAGAGTGTTTTTTCCGTCTTTCTTGTCTCAAAAACGGCTGAAACTATTTTGATTAAAAAAATTGAGCGACACCATGCCATTTAGCTCCCTACAAAAAAGCCCTAATAAGTGAACATCAAAAATATTATATTTTTCGAGATAATTATTGTTTTGTCAAAATGTCTGTTAGTTAGTTAGTCTGGTTGTTAAGTCTGTGCGTTTTCCAAATTTTTGTGGACGAGTTTAGCTCATAAACTAGTGTGAATATCGAAACCAAATTTCACACGTCAGTTTTGGTCCATTGAAATTAAGCAGCTGAATTTTAGATTTTGCATATCGACTCAAAATTAAGAGGGCTGGAAGGGATGGGGGTTCTAAAAGTAAAATCCAGGCCGTTGGCGCAGGCTCAACCAGGTTTTGTATGCGTAACCAGTGACCTCAGAAGTCTAAAAGTGCTGATACTAACCGCCCGAAATGCGGGGGGGGGGGGGCCAACAGATGAGTAAGTCTTGCTCTCGATCTGCCAAGCCTGTACGCGTGATCGTTGTTTGCTATTATCAATCGAGTGTTGTCGACCCAGGAAGTACGATGGTGCAGAGTCTACTACGTTTGTGACCCGCCGGCTATTGCGTGATGGTGGAATTCAGAATTGTCAAAGGTGTGGGGTCGTTTTATCAAAAATTTGTCGTGAAAATTGATTGAAGATCCCAGGTTGTGAAATTGGTTGAAGTACATTGGATGGCCACGTCAAGAACACATCAGCTTATTTCAAGTGAGTGTCGTGTGTGCTATTTTTAATTTGCAGATTTTAAAATATTATAAGTCATTTATCTTGCATAATTTTATTAAACTCAATTTTTATATAATGTCTATGGTAGCTAGTTCACATTTAATTATCAATATTTAATTAAAAACTGTGTAAATAAAATAAGTAAATTAAAACAGGATTCTTTTATTTTTCATTATTAAACTAATACACTTTAAAAATTTACATTTACCAATTTAAATTTTAAAAATAATGCCCAGAATTTCATTGCAAATTAGAATCTGTACCCTTACAGTATATATTCTAACGATTTTAAACAAGTATCACGGCATATTCTCTGATGAGTTAAAGTCGGTAATTTCCAACAAGTTACTTTGCGCCTAGCACGAGTTTTGCCAATTTCGCGGTTAAAACCACTTTATTCGCCAATACGTTTCTCCCCATCTACCAGTATGTGCTTTTTGGGATGCAGGCCCAGCGCCCCATGGATATAGAGAATCCCCAGCCCCCATTGAAGACAATGGACAATATTGCGAATTAAAATGGAGTATATAGAAAACAAATACCGGACAACAATGTCGAACAATCGACTAAATTATTTATCAGTTCTTTCCATAAATTGTGATTTAACAAAGGACTTACAATGTGATGAGCAAATAAAGGAATTTGCAGCGCAGAAATGCAGAAAGGTTGCTTTATAATTTATATAACATAACTACACATAACCTGTTAATTTCTTTTGCAATAATATCTTAGAGTTGCTGTTTGTGTATCTAAGTCATTATAAATAAATAAAATATTTTATTGTCCTCAATTTTTTCCTATACAGTAGACATAATTATAGAAAACTGTTTTTTGACAAATGGCAATTAGTTTGATTAATAAGGTAGGTTCCGAAGCAGTGTTAGCCGAGGGTCCCACAAATTCACGGTTCGCCCCTGTCCCCTTGACTTAGAGGAACTGGATGGAACTCTCTCCCGGTCTCCCTAGAGATAAACGATTTGGAGAATGCTGGTGTATTTATTATAATTTAATCTCAAAGGGTGTTTAAAATTTGAATATTGTGTATTTTACGCAAATGAGACTTTAAGGTGCTATTTCACTGCAACTGCCCACCGTCGACTCCCGACTATACGAGGCCACCCAGCAGTTCTCAACCAATAAATCTTTAAAGTAGTTGTTCCGCAAAATGTGTTTTCTTACGATTTTTTTTAAAACTTATACAGATAATTATGTAAATACTTCTGCATCGATTGGTGGCAAAATGAAATTTATAAACAATACAGTTCCGGAGATAATAAATTTCAAAAATCGAGTTTTTCAGGCTCTTTAACATTGCCCTATATGGGATATCGGAAAATTTACATACATATTTAATTATAATTAAGAAAACGACATTTTTATAAAAAACTAAACCAACATTAAACAATAACCAATACATATTTTAAGACAATTTTGTTTCATAGTTACAACACAGTTTCTGAGATAATAAGGATTAAATAATGAAAAATATATTAAAAAAATTTGGCAACAGCGCATTTATTTAACCAGCGAAAGATGAATGCGCTAGATTTTTTCAAAATTATAATTTTCATAAGGTGTATCGTAGGATTACATTTGTTAAAAAAAAAACGATTTTTATAGAAATTCAAAATGTATTTTATCTGCCATTTTAATATAAAAATATTCAATCTCTTACAATGGTGCCAAATTTGTCAAACGTGTACGGGATTGGCTAGAATTGGTACATAAACAGCAAAAAGTTTTGGGCTTATTAACTATGAATTCTTATTGTCTGTTCTATATACTCTAGCATTAACTTTTTGCTAGTATTGTCGCGAAACAACCTTAAAGAGAAATCAATGAGATCAATGAGATCAATGAGATCAATGAGATTTCTGGAATATTTATTTTTTGGTCGGAGGAAAAAAATAATTCTTATTAAATTTGTTTCCACGAAATTTTCTCTGGAAAGAGACGGACTGGTAGAACTTTTAATTCAAAGTAATGGAAGGCAGCCCAGAGGTAGTGAGGAAAGAAAAAATTAACACATATCCAATAAGGTGTAATTTATTGGATTTCTTCCTCCTTTCCATTCAAACCGACGTTTCGGAGGATTCTTCCCTCCTTCTTCACGGTTTCAAGGGGTCAATGAAGGAAACAAATAAAATACTTCCTCCCTCTCTTCACAGCGAAGTGTTTAAAACTTTTTTCTTCCTTAGCAGAAGCATAGAATTTTTTTTTTGAAACGTGCTTCTGCTAAGGAAGAAAAAAGTTTTAAACACTGCTGTGGAGAGAGGAAGGAAGCATTTTATTTGTTTATTCATTGACCCCTTGAAACCTTGAAGAAGGAGGGAAGAATCCTCCGAAACGTCAGTTTTAAAGAAAATGAGTAAGGAATCCAATAAATTACACCTTATTTGGATATGTGTTAATTTTTCTTTCCTCACTACCCATGGTCTGCCTTCCATTACTTTCAATTAATAATTCTTGTTAAAATTGTCAATCAAATCTCTAATTTTTTTAAGCTGAACATTTTCTTTTGCAGTACCTATCTTTAGAGATATAACAAAAAATTATTTTATAAAAAATTCTTAAAAAAGATATTACTTGAAAGTTTATTTATATTTCGAGGTAATTATGAAATCTGTCCAAAGTAATTGTTCTTGTAATAAAGCCAATGATTATGTAGCTACACCGATAAGAAATTATTATTGTAATTCAAGAGAAGTCTCTGTGTCATCATAATGTCCGGCATACAATACTGAAATCATAGCGGTTGTGTGAAAGCATTCTGCTCTGTTACGTAAATTCAAAGTACAATTGTGTGCGGGTGTCGGCAGAATTAACATTTGTCTTGGATTTTGCAATGAATCTGAATTTCGCTCATCATTCTTCCTCCAACCGAATTTCCGAATTTCCATTTTTGTTGACATTACGAAAAACAACAACAAATCATAATATAAACAATCTGGTGAACAAACAAATCTTCGAGCTACATGACTAATAGCATGTTCTTGAATTTTGAATAATAATTTTATTACATACTACTATAAAGGGCATTTGTGCCTGTGTCTGTATGTTCGTCCCCCCAGAAATAATAAATCAATTAACTCTTAAGCTGTTTATTCTACGACAATTTCTATTAGAAACCATGTTATAGAGCAGTGGTTCCCAAAGTGGTCCACGCAGACCTGCAAGGGGTCCATGTCAATGAAAAAAGAAATTGGGGTATATGAGAGGTAAATGGGGTTCCACAATAGTGAATCTCAATTAAGCAGGTCGTGACTTTAATTTTGACCTTTCCATGAATCGAATAATTCACATACACAGATAGATCTGTTGCTTAGTTTTTACGTGAAGACATAACAAACAGACTGACAGTACACGGTTTTGTATACAAACCTATTTCATCAATTATAAATATTAGTAGCGAAGTGTCAATTTTATACGTATACTATTTTATTCTATTTAATACAGCAAATTATATATTATTTAAATTTAAAATTAATTACATAGTAATTGAATTAGTATAACTCATAAAATTGACATAGGTAGTGGGCTATTCGATTCGTTCTGGCAATACACTTTGAACCTGTAGAAACTTGCACATAATGATACCAGTATCTTCATGTTTACCGCATATGCGCAGGAGAAATTGATGTCCAATCTTTCCTCAGAGCTTCGCAAAGACAGAGCAGGAAGACTCGGACTTGCCCTGATTTGTTCAATCCGTCGACAATAAATAGATACCTTCGACCCGTACCCAGCCACGATGGAGAGACCAACCCAGGCCTTTAGGGGGTGCACATTTTTTGTGTAACTCCTTCTCTCATCATTTTCATTAAAAAAATAAGCTGACGTGTTCTGATGTGGCCATCCACTTGACTTTACCATACAACCTGGCCCCTCACTTATATTTAATAAAATTATTAATAATCATGTAAGGGAGGGGGTTAATTTTTGCATTTTTAGACTCCTGGGGGCCCACTGATTATATATACAAAATTTGGTTGAGTTTGGTACAAGAGCCTATATTTTCATTTTTTGATCATACACACCCCTCCCCCCTGCCTCTCCATTTTGGGAATTTTTGATCATACACCCCCCATGCCTCCTCCATTTTGGGAGGTTAGTTTTTCTATTTTTAGACTTCTGGGGTCCCACTGATTATGTATACAAAATTTGGTTGAGTTTGCATAAAATGGCCAAGATTTTTAATTTTTAACTCCCCCTTCCACCTCCCTTAATTCTGGGTCGATATGCACCAAAATTTAATCAGCCTTTAAACTCAATGAACCCAAACTACGTGTGAAATTTGGTTTCTATATTCAAACTAGTTTTTGAGCTAGCTCGTCGTTAAAAATTTGGTAACGCACAGACTAACGGACACCCAACCAGACCTACTAACAGACATTTTGACAAAACAATTATTATTTCGAAAAATATAATTTTTTTCGATGTTCACTTATTAGAGCTTATTTGTAGAGCGAAATGCCATGGTTTAGCTCAATTTTTTTAATCAAAATAGTTTAAGCCGTTTTTTAGATATTTTGAAAAAAAAGTAAAAAGAAGGAAAAAAACACTTTTTTCATGCACGATTACAATACTTGACCATACCCTGTATGGTAAAGTAATAAATAAAAAATAAAAATGAATGGAAGAATCAAACATGTTCATTTGTTTCAAGAGTTTTGAAAAGGATAGTATAAAGAAAAAATATTTAAAAAATATAAATAAAGTTTAGGGAAAGTGCAGGTGTTGGTTTATAGTGAAACATATTAAACAAAGGAATTACTATTTAACGGGTTATAGCGGTGTTTCACAAAGAGGAAATAAAAAATTAAAAAATTAAAAAATCTTTTAAATTGATTTTGGAGATTTTTTTATTATCTCCAAAATAATTTACAAAGATTTTTTAATTTTTTTAATTTTTTATTTCCTTCTTTAGTGAAACACCACTATAACCTACGTTAAATAATAATTCCTTTGTTTAAAAAAATATAAACTGGTAGTTAGGCACATACAAATTAAAAACTCAAATATATGGGATTGAATATTAATGAATTTTGTATACATAAAAAAGCCAGATTGTCCTCCAACTAGCTAAAAGAGCTATCACGATATTATTGCAATTCTCGATTTTTTATTGGTGTGAATTTTGATAGGGCGGGTCAAAAATGAAAATTTTTACCCTTAGAGCCAACTTAACCAAATTTTGTATACATAATCTGAGGGTCACTAAGAAGGCTAAGAAGAAAAAATTGAGTGCGGGTAGAGTGGAGGGCTCAGGTGATGGTCCAGGGGCGTAGTGGGGTGGTGCGGGATGGGGTCCGCGGTGGAGGGCACGAGGTGGAGTGGTGCAGGGTGAAGTGGGGGTTCAGTTGAGGGTCCAGAAGCGTAGCCGGGAGATGCGGGGGCTGGGGTGCGGGGTGGTGGGGTGGGGAGCGGTGGTTGGGCACGGGTGCATGGTGTGGGGGTTGGGAGGTGCTGGGTGGGGTTCGTGGGTAGGGTGAGTGAGAGTGCGGTATGAGGGTGCGGTTCGTGGGTTGGGGGTCCAGCGGGCGTGCCCCCTGGCTAGCAAGAGGGCCACCGAAGGCGGGCCTTGCAGCTAGTTTGATAATAAAACTGGATTTAAAACCAATAGCGAGACTATTATTTTAAGGTGCTTTTTACATGTGAGAGCTTTTACTCTCAAGAGTAAAACTCGCAGTTGTAAAGGCCTATGAGAGTTCATAATTCTACTCTCGAGAGTAAAAAAATCTCACGTGTAAATATATCTTAACATATAAGTATTTGAACAAAATTCAATGGACTTAAATTTTGATTTTGGACACGTATATAAAAATATCGAAATATATTCGAGCACTTTATATAATATACTATTGGAATAAATTAAAATTTCTTTAAAAGTGAAACTTTATTTTGTTAAAAAAATCCGAAAATGAGAGGTAAGGGGGACCCTAGATATCACTACACTATTTTCAGAAATTTTTAAAAAATCTTATAAATTCGATTGTTTTAAGGCTCACAGACCATTATTTACGGAGATAGAGACTTTAAAGATTTTAAAGACAAAAATACAATTTTCAGAAATTTTTAAAAAAATCTTATAAATTCGATTGTTTTAAGGCTCTCAGACTATTATTTACGGAGATAGAGACGTTTAAAGATTTCAAAGACAAAAAGGTTTCAGAAATTTTAAAAATTTTTTATAAATTCGATTGTTATAAGGCTCTCAGGCCATTATTTACGGAGATAGAGAAGTTTAAAGATTTTAAAGCCAAATAATTTCAATTTTTTTTTTAAATCTTATAAATTCGATTGTTTTAAGGCTCTCAACCTTAAAAAAAATCAGAAAATGTGAGGTAAGGGGGCCCTTTGTATTTCTTCACCATTTTTGGAAGGGTTCATAAATTTAATTTTTAGGAGAGATATAAAAATAAATATTATTTTCGAGCTCTGTATATAATATAATATTAGAATAAATTAAAATTTCTTTAAAAGTAAAACTTTATTTTCTTAAAAAAAATCTGAAAATGTGAGGTAGGGGGGGGACATTTTGTAACACTTGTTCGAAAATATTTTTCCTTGGGTTTTTGAATCCATTTTTAAACCTATGAATTTTTCATATTACCTACTCGGTACGCCTGTGGGTCTCTACTATTGAATTCACTTTATTATTATTATTATTTTTTTTTTTTGGCTCAATGAGTTTAAAAATAAGTGACTGGTGAACGGTGAAATATAATCATTTTCTACTATGACTTTTTCTGACTTTCTGATACCTATAATAACTCAAGAATTGAAAGTTATTGAAAGCTCGTTATGGTGTCAAAATGCTTATAATTTCATTACAGATGAGATTATAGACTCTTTAACTTCAGATTCAAAAATGAAGAAAATATTATTGATTTTATTGAGAAATTCTTGTATGCATTTGAACGAAATAGTTTATTTTTAATATCTTAAAAATAGTACTGATAAAAGCTGCTAAGACAAAAATGCGCCTTGTTTAACTTCGTCTTTTAAATATAAGCGTGGACAAAACAAAGCATTATGAAATTATATAACGAAACGGAATACATAATCAGATCTAAACAACGAAAGTACTTCTCTTGGCGTCGTTTGCATTTTACTGTGCAATACTCTCCGTTTCTAACAAATGAATGAATATACCAAGCAGAATTTCTTCTGATTCTCCCCATTTACTGTTCATTTGAAGATAAGATGCCTTTGTGATTTTTGTGTATATATATATATTTTAGTAAATCCAGTGTCCCGGATTAAATTTTTTTGCCTCCCTTGAAGTCAATCATTAAAAAAATAAATACTTTTATGAACAAAAACGAAACATTAAATTTAAATAATTTTTAGTAGAAATGATTGAAAAAGTGAACTGTTTATTTGATTCGGTACGTTCTCGGTAAATTTTAGTGATAGGTATTTTTTAGTTTAGCCTAGAAAGCTGAAACTTGTTAGAAAAGTACAGCTTACTAATTCAAACTTGCAGGCAATATTTTAGATATTCAGCAACAACCCCTCAAGAGGTTCGGATTTTTTTAGATTTTTTTTAACAGAAAAATTTCTGAAATTCGAAAATACAAATATTTTGGCTTCAGAACGATCTTTCGTTTGAGTTATGGTAGATTTCGAAATTCACACAGAGGCAAATAAAAGATTATTTTTCTTCGCATCTCAGAGATTTATACATATGAATAAGCAAAAATAAAATTGAAAATTAGATGTTATCGTCCAAATTTGATTTAATAATAGTCTGAATTTTTATGAAATAGGCTCAACAATTATTTGATCACGAAATGTTGCTTTAACAGTAAATAAGTATTTTATATATATGTCTTATTACCCAATAATTAATATCATAACATTGAAATTTTTTTGGCCAATTAAATATTACGGTCTTCCAGTGAGCTTCGAATGGTCGAATTCGTCCTTTGAGGGTATCACCTTTTTAGAAATGTGAAGGAGAGCATTTCGATCATATATTGTGAATATTTTAATATTAATAATATTCCATTTGATTAAAAATACAAACAATTGAGAATTTAGCAATGTGTAGATAGATTTTTTTTAATTGAGCAAAAAGAGTTTTAAGCTATTTTTTCGCGAAAAAATAGCTGTATATATATATATTTGTCTACCCTATATCTATGATGTGCCTGTTGAAACTTGTCTTCTAATAAGAGGATCTTCTAAAAGCACCAGAAATTATGAACAATTATAGAATAACTGAATGATTGATGATTGATTTATTAATGAGGAAAATTAAAAAAAAAAAAAAAAATTAAATTATAGAATAATCGGAAAAATGGCAAAGCTAATTCATTCAAAAAGAAATACATCCTAAATTATACAAAAGCTAAGTAGGAATAAAAGGTGATTAATATTAAAGAGTGCCTGGAGCACCGAGCGATTGCCGGTAACTTTTTACCTCTAAATAGGTTATGTTTCAAATTTCAAGGCTCTGCGATTTACCGAAGACGATAAATGAATGATTAAAATATTTATTTTACGAAGCTCCTAATTTACACCCCCTTCCTTTATTTCAATCGGATTAATAACTCATGACACTTGATAAGTACCTACCCCAATTAAAAAAAAATCGTTAGTGCCATTTTTGAGAAAATAAAAAAAATAAAAAAACGAAAAATGTCCACTTACGGTGTTCGTTTTTTCAAATGAGACTCCCCTGGATATTACGCAATAAATTGAAAAACGAAGAAAAATACTTTTAAGGCGATATATCATGTCACTGTACCTAAAACATCAAGTTTTCTTAATAAGGGCGCTTTTTCGTGAAAAATTACTTTTTAATGAATTTAATTTTAACTAACCATGACAATATCAAGCTTATGACAGTTTGTTTATTGAGGGTGTTCAAAAAAATCTCTCAAAATGACCGCAAATATTGATTATCCAAACGAAGTTCTTAAGAAATCATTTATTTTGTACTATAACTTGGTTTGAATAATCAATATTTGCGATCATTTTGAGAATTTTTGAAGATCGTCAAGAAACTGCTTATAAGTTACTTATAAATAGTCAACAAACTGTCATAAGCTTGATATTGCCATGATTAGTTAAAATTAAATTCATTAAAAAGTAATTTTTCACGAAAAGCCGCTTTATTAAGAAAACTTGATGTTTTTAGGTATAGTGATATGATATATCGTCTTAAAGCATTTTTCTTCGTCTTTCAATTTATTGAGTGATATACAGAGGTCCTCATTTGAAAAAATGAACATTTGACCACTTTTATGAATAATTGAAATATCTAATACTAATCTTAGCACGCCCTGTATAATATGGAGTCGATTTTTCGGCGTAAATTAAATACTTCGGGTCTGTCTAAACTACCACCAAAATATCAACTTTTCATGAATTGAGAGCACTAATTTATTTAAGTTTAATTAGGGTCATGTTTTGGACGATATTTAAAACAAATTATTTTTTATCTCGAAAACCGATAGAGATAGGTATAGGACAATATTAACAAAAAAGTATTTTAATAAAAAAACGTGTTAATATACGGGGTGTTTCATTTTAAAAAATAAAGTTGCTAGGACTTTTCTATGGAAGCCAAAACGTCGCAATGCTGAAAATATTTTAGATCGATAGAACAGGTAAGAAAATGTAAGCTGGTAAATTTTCAGAAAAATCCTGAGTTTCGTTTTTCATAAATGTCTAACGTGCCATTGACCGTGAATCACCCTGTATAAAAGTGGTATGTATGAAAGAACAAATTTATGTCTCCGTCCAGGGGCAGAGGTGTTCAGATTACAGGCCTTCAGTAATCGATTAATGATTACAGATTACATGGGTTTTGCTTAATTAGATTATAGATTAACTCTTACACTCTGCGGCGTCAATCTGTCTATTTGAAAGATTAATTAAAAGAAAATCTTTTTATAAAAAATAATTTTTATAAAAAAAATAAAACCGACTTCAAAAAATTAAATGCAATAAATAATATAATAAGAACTCAAAAATAAAATAAAATACACTAAAAGGTATAAAATAGTTATCTTATTTAGTTACAACTAAACGACGAAATATTAACATGAAATTACTTTTTGAAGTCGGTGCCAAACAAACTATACCTATAAGCGAGCGTACCCGCCAAACGTACTAAGTAAGAACCGTCAAGTGCGATTCATAAAATGTATATGTTTGTCACCGACTTCAAAAAGTAATTTCATGTTAATATTTCGTCGTTTAGTTGTAACTAAATAAGATAATTATTTTATACCTTTTAGTGTATTTTATTTTATTTTTAAGTTCTTATTATTTTATTTGTTGCATTTAATTTTTTTGAAGTCGGTTTTATTTTTTTATAAAAATTATTTTTATTTTTCTCTTTTTAGTGATGTTATTAATAGTGACTTAATATAATACCTTGCATTCATTCTGTAAGAGAAAACGTCGGGCGAATGAATCAGAAAATGATAATAAAATTCAATTCATAAATAAACAAATTCTGTTGAAACGTTTGTGGGTTTTAAATGAATGTTTTAAGATTAGTTTTTTTTATAAAAGATTTTATTTATTATAATTTCGATTATTTGGTCATAAGAATTGGAGATTTACGTTATTTCGTCATTGATTATATGTTCAGAACTTGACCAAATTAATATGGTACTATCCGTAAGGTACCCTCTTTCCAATAAAAAAATAATCATTAAAATCGGTTCATAACCAAATAAGTTATCCCTGAACAAACATATTAAAAAAGGTCCAATACCAATCAAAAAAAAACAAAAAAAAACGGGACCAATCGGAAGATAGACTGAACCCAATGCAAAAAATCATCAAAATCGGTTCACAATTGGCGGAGATATGAGGTAAGATAGACACAAAAAAAAAATCAGTCGAAAAGAGAACCTCCCCTTTTTTTGAAGTCGGTTAAAAATCTTCAAAATATACAATTGAATTTACAACAACAATTACCATTATTTTAAGATATTTATTGAAATTTAAAACATATTTAGATATTGAAATTTAAAACATCCGAGGGGTGAACCGCGAACTAAAATTGTGTACACCTACTTCCACTTCCACTTTCATTTCCAAGTGGAATGTCACAATAGATGACAAAAGATTATCTAATGAATTCCAAAGTAATTCCAAAGACGGTGTACATCTAATTCCAATCGCGGTTCACCCTTCGAAAACATCTTTATGGAGAGTCGCTTTTAAATAATATTAATTTTAGTCAGAATACACCTCAGTACATATTAGCTAGCGAGTATCTTAATAAGAGTACATACAGGATTTAAATATGTAATCAAATCTATTGTTTGTTCAAAAAGAGTTAATATTTTTTTCAATATTAATTGCATATGCGATTAATTGTGACATATGTCCTCTACTGGCACACTCTCTTTTGTCGAAATTTCCGTTAACATTTGCCCATAATATGTCTCAATTTCCTCAATAATAAATTTAATACTTCAGCTCAGAAACTATTAATATTATTGGCATAAACAAGTGGTTTCACAAATCTCCAAGAAGTTGCATGGTGTTTTTTTTATTTATATTATTGTTTATTTATTACAGTAAAACCTCGTTTATCTAGTCCTCATTTATCTGGACCTCCGGATTATCCGGATCGGATTTGTAGATATTTTTATTTTAATAAATGTTCACATGAATATCATTGGAATAATTTATTGAAGCAATTATTTTACATGAATTAATGTATACATTGTATTTGAGCTTCGACTTCGGAGATTACTTCCCCACCATAGACTGACCTTGATCATCTTTTTAGTCCTTGTTTTTAATAAGAGGAAAAAAACTCTTTTCCGATTCATTTCATTCAGTGTTCACGTGAATAATAATTTTTAACTCTGATAGTAAGAATATAATTAAAATTTCACATTTTTTTAACGTATGTATTTTTTAAACAAACTATGTAATTTTTGTATAAACATGTTTTTGTTTTATTGTAAAAAATTTAAATTCGCTTATTTGAGGATTTGTTTTATTTTTATTATCTATATATCCAGAGTAGAGTAGTTTCGATTAACCGATTTGACTTTGGTCCCAGCTATTTCGGATTAACGAGGTTCTACTGTATTTAATGTTTTACCATACAGCGTATGGTTAAGTATTGTAATCGAAATGAAATTCGTATTGAAAAAAGTGTTTTTTTTTATCTGTTTTTTCGAAATTTTCCAAAAATGGCTCAAACTATTTTGTTTTAAAAATTGAGCGAAACCATGGCGTTTTGGTCTACAAGAAACCCCTTAGAGATTGAACATCGAAAAAATTATATGTTTCGTAATATTAATTATTTTGTCAAAATGTTTGTTAGGACGTTAGTTGTTAGTACATACCTAAGTTAGTACGTTACCAAATTTTGTGTCCACTCTAGTTCAAAAGCTAGTGAAAATATCAAAACAAAATTTCACGTGTAGTTTTTTGGAAATAAGATCAAAAGTTGATTAGATTTTGGTTAAAATCGAATCCAAAAAGAGGGAGGTAGTTGTTGCAAAATTAAAATTATAAAATTTTCAGTGCAAAAAACCAGCTAAAATTAACTTTGAAAACTTCTTATAATAAAAAGAGATTCATTATTTCTTTAGGGGTCCAAAATGGGGGGGGGGGGGGTGTTCAAAAAATAGAATCATCAATAAAAGTTCTAGACTCTTTGGACAATTTTTACGAAATTTCACCTTATGAAAATGACTAACTTAGGGAAATCGATAGCGATCCAAAAGATGGGTTGGGGGTTCAAAAAAAATGTAAAATAATAAAATTTTGAAGCAAAAACCAAAGAAATTTTACTATATACCTACCTTATATATTTACACGGTTCCGGTAAATTGGCCGAAAACAATTGATCGAAAACAATTGACCGAATGACAAATAGATCAAAAACAATTGATCGAAAACAACTGCTCTTCGATCAATTGTTCGAAAAAAATATATATTAATTAGAATATTTTATATAAAATTGTTATGTTTCTTAAGTAGGTATATATTAAAAGAAGCTTGTTTAATCTCCGGCCCTAGTAGTCCCAGCTATCAATAAATACTAAAAAGTATTAATAAATAATACAAATAATTTTAATTTATTGTTGAAACTTTCCTTCTTATTATTTAAGAAAATAATTTTATTTAAATCACACAAGGTTGTCTTTTAGAAATATTTTATTATCTTGATAGATATAGAACGTTTCAATCAATAATTCTGTGATCGTTGCTTAAAAGTAATTATATATTATATATACAAGATTTTCAATTCATTTAATTTTAATCATGGCACTTAAAATGGAGATCTGGTATTGTCTAATTTTTTCGGACAATTGCTCTTTCGGTCAATTCGTTCTATTTGTGTTTCGGTCAATTGTTTTCGGCCAATTTACCTAGACCCGTATTTACAATAGAAGAGTATCATATTTAAAAACTTTTGAGCCATTTTTTAGCTTCCCCCCCCCCCCTCCATAAATAAATTTAGGAAAGCCACCTTACCTCCCGGGAGGCCAGAAAATATATATTTTTCCGACGAATTTTGAAAATAAATAAAATAGATAAATAAATAAATAAATAGAGCAGATTTAAAAACTGGGGAAACCAAAACTTAGTTAACTTCAATGTAGTGAAAACTCAGTATTTCTTTATTTCTAGGCGCGTCGATAGAAACCTCCCAAACTTATCATTCGATTCAAACTCACTGGAATTCAGGGATAAAATGTCAATACTAGGCGTCACTCTAGGGTCTGACCTTTCTTGGAATGACCATATCTCAACCTCTGTTAAAGCTGCAGAGCGCAAGCTTGGTCTCCTATTTAGGTCTAGATGCTATTTTACTCCCAGTCAACTTCTTACACTGTATAAGGCTCAAATTCGTCCCTGTCTCGAATATGGCTCTCATCTGAGGATAAGGACCTCCAAGCATTCTCTTGCCACACTGGATGCGATTCAGAAGCGATCAATTAAACTAATCCGAGACCCAACCCTAACAAACCCACTCGACTCCCTAGCTCACAGATGAACCATTTATGTCCTTTCCCTATACTATAGATACTATCATGGTATCTGTTCAGTCCAGCTGAAATCAATTATCTCCCCTAGAGCCCTCTTTTCTAGAAACACGCGGTTTTCGAACGCTCAGCACCCCTTCGCTGTTAAATTGGATAAAAATCGAACAAGTGCTTTCGCCCACTTTTGTATCCCTATGACTCCAGAGACTGGAACTCGCTCCCAGCCACCGTTTTCCCCACGACTTATAACCATCAGCTGTTTAAGACCCGTATCCACAGATATCTTCGACCCCCACCCAGGCCATAAAATCCCCTCTTCTTCTTCTTTTCACGATGGAGGTGCCAACCCAGTCCTTAGGTGATGCACCTTTTTGGTGTAACTCCTTCTCTCATCATTTTCATTAAAAAATAAATAAATAATATTTTATCTCAAATTCTACTCCCTGAAAAGCCTGTTCCCCTGCCACACCTGCATATAGTATGCACAATTGCACATCATGTTGTTGGATGTGTTGTAGCGAAATTATATTTTCTTAATTATATGAAAGCAAAAAATGAATTATGAAATATTTTTATTATTTACTTTAAAGATCAAGAAAGAAAGATGGAGAAAGAGGAGAGTTCGAGATTAAAAACATTCATCCCGTAATGCATTCTTGTGATCTTTTGAAGAGATGCCAATGAACGAGCAAGGACAAGGACATCAGAAATTCTTTTCCTCCAAAGTCATAGGAGATATTTTGTCATTAGGGTTGCATTCAACAGTATATATTGAATATCCCATTATGCTAAATTAACTTCCGAACAATTCGAACTCAATTAATTAATTTCAATATACATATTTCACTTCACAAGAACTCCACTTTTTGAAATATCTTAAATTTAAGTGTCAAACCACTTGGTTCAGTCATAGCTTTTTATATTTATAATAAATTTTCCAAATAATAAAGATTAATACCATTAAACGACAAAAAATTTTGACAATTGAATAATAATGTAATAAGGTACATTATTTCATCGCATTTCTCCAGTTTTTGTTTTATGGAGTTAATCGATTTGTGCAGTGAATGGGCTCATATTATTATAAACCGAGTTATAAACTATGTAATTTCCATATATTTTTCTCTTTTTAGTGATGTTTTTTTTAGTGACTTACTTATCTCGTAAGAGAAAGGGTCGGGCGAATGAATCAGAAAATGATATTAAAATTAAATTCATAAATATAGAAATTCTCTAGAAACGTTTGCGGGTTTTAAATGAACGTTTTAAGATTAATTTTTTATAAAAGATTTTATTTATTGTAATTTCGATTATTTGCTCATAAGAATTGGATATTTACGTTAATTCGTCATTGATGATATCATCAGAAATTGACCAAATTAATATGGGACCACCCCTAAGGCACCCTCTTTCCAATATAAAAATAAGCATCGAAATCGGTTCATAAACAAAGAAGTTATGCCTGAACAAACATAGCAAAAAAGGTCCAATACCAATGAAAAAAAACGGGACCAATCGGAAACTAGACTGAACCAAATGCAACAAAATCATCAAAATCGGTTCACAATTGGCGAAAATATTAGGTAACATAGACAAAAAAAAATTCAGTCGAATTGAGAACCTCCTCCTTTTTTGAAGTCAGGTAAAAATAAAGCTAAAATGTCGATAAAATTTATAATTACTAAATACGAGCCCCAAATATCTTTCATTTTAATTTTTTGTCCCACACCAGCCACTTTATTCTTCAAAAATAAATAAATTCGAAACTCATCCTCTAAAAGTAATTATATATACATATATATATATATATTTATATATTAGTTGCGGTTGCTGACTTTTCAACCAGGGGATACTGTCCAAAAAATGTACTCTTTATTTTTTGAAATTTTATTTTAATCTAAGCTTTTTTTTTGCAAATTTCATCAAATACGGCATCATCAAATTTAACATTAGATTTTTTTTAAAATATATTTTGGGACCTTGGCCCAAAACGGATACTGCTTTGTGAGAGTGAGAGTAGGAGTAAGAAATTAAATCTTGTGACTTTAACTCCACACTCCATGAGATGGAAATCGACCATCTTCCACAATGAATCAGCCTGTCCTATAAGAAAATCATAAATTCCTTCTGATTCTATTGCTATAAGCTTGTCTATATAGCACTCTTAGATATTTCCGATCTTATATATTGAGAGTTCTTAGAAATGGATTAGTCCAGAAATTCCCAAATCGTCATTATTTAGTCCTTTTTTGTATTATTAATATTTTAATAGTTCTTCAGCGAGAACAATTTTTATTCTACTAAAACTCGTCTGAACTTGTTTTTGACATGCTAGAACTGGACTTCACACTTTTAGAAAAAATAATTCATTTTAATTTGCCCCTTGAAACTATGCAACAATTTTATTTCATTTCTGCAACCAATATACTTTTTAAAACAAAAAATATTTTTATAGAAAAATTTGAAATAAAGGATAATAATTTAAAATATTTAAAGACCCTACTGAAATTTTGAAGTCGATCTTATATATTTATGAAAATACTCTAATTGTTTGAAACTTTAGGGATGCGTCGCCGCATCCACAGCATTCATGAACCCCACGCCACTCGTATATATACCTATGTATGATTTTTACTTGACCATACAGGGTATGGTCATGTTTTGTAATCGTGGATGAAAAAAGTGGTTTTTTTCCTTCTTTTTTTCGAAATATCTCAAAAACGGTAAGAAGTATTTTGATTAAAAAAATTGAGCGAAACCATGGCATTTCGCTCTTCAAAAAAGCTCTAATAAGTGAACATCGAAAAAATTATATTTTTCGAGATAACAATTGTTTTGTCAAAATGTCCGTTACTCTGTTAGTCTGTGTGTTACCAAATTTTCGTGGACGAACTAGCTCAAAAACTAGTGAGAATATCGAAACCAAATTTCACACGTAGTTTTAGTCCATTAAGATTAAGAGCTGATCAGATTTTGGAGCATATCGACCCAAAATTAAGGGGGGTGGAGGGGGCTATAAAAATTAAATATCCAGGCTATTTGTGCAAACTCAGCCAAATTTTGGGTGCATAATCACTGGACCCCCAGAAGTCTAAAAATGCAAAAACTAACCGCCCAAAATGGGGGGGGGGGTCAAAAAATGAAAATCTAGGCTCTTGTACCAAACTCAATCAAATTTTATATACATAATCAGTGGGTCCCCAGAAGTCTAAAAATGGAAAAACTAACCCCCTCCCCTTCATGATATAAATCATTTTATTAAATATTAAATATAAGTGAGGGGCCAGGTTGTATGGTAAAGTCAAGTGGATGGCCCCATCAGAACACATCAGCTTATTTCAATCCCTTTTGCTTCCTTAATTTAGATATTAGTAGGGGGGTCGGGTAGGATAGGCGGTAGCATGTCAGCCAGCTAACCAAGAGGACCAGAGTTCGAATCCGGCTCGAGGCATCCGGCTAAAATCTGACCCCCGAGGTAGAGACAAATTTAAAAATAAAAATAAATAGTATCGTAAATGGATTATGGCTACCATGGCCGAAAAACCAAAAAAAAAAAAAAAAAAAAAAAAATAGATATTAGTAAATAAAAAAATTGTAATAAAATTGTTTTTTCTTTTTTCATGTCCTCGGATACTTGTTCATTTAACCAGAACAAATTAACTTTTTATGAGACTTTAGTTTTATATATGTTATACAAAATGTGTTTATATGTGTGTTTAATTAGGGTAAAAAGTGTAGAGCTCGATTCCCATGCTTGTCAAACTTGCATGGTAACTAGCCCAGTGCCAATTTCAAATGTTTCTATGTAAATATTATCTCTTTTATTGGGAAATATTTGATTAATTCAAAAATATCTTTTATCAATTGTAAAATGAAAATTTGAACGTTTCGAAAATATTCTGATTGAGATAGCTGACAAGAAAACGATTTAATTATATTGTAAAAAACAACCGTTATATTATTATTTTTGTATTTTATTCTTATATAAGGAATTTGATCGAACGTTTATTGAAATGTTTATTGTAATTAAATTAAATAGTAAAAAAGATGATCAAATGAGCCGGAAAGGCTTATCTTGAACAATTATCATCAAGAGCAACGAATATCAATATTGATTATGGAAAACTCATCACATATACTCGTATGTTCATTCATATTGATATTTCATTTCTATCATTCAAACCAAACATTACAAAATTATAAAAGCAGTGCCATTTCCTTTCAAGATATTTGACTTTGACGTTAATATAAACAGGCAAATGTCGAAAAATTGATAACAAAACGATAAATGTATATGTTATATAACAAGTGAGACTATGTTTAGTTGTTTACTAGAAAAATCCTAATAAATAATATGTCGTGGTACGGAATAAAACTCCGAGGTCACAAGGTGGGTCTGTCTCGCCATGCCCGGGATAAAAATACAGAAACACCAATAAAAGAAGCTGCCAGTTATCGGAATATCCTTGGATCGTTCCCGGATCAAGTGCCTTCTAGAATTAATCCTTTATTAGTACACACAAAAAAATTAAGTGAATACTAATTTAAGATTAATAAACAAACCAATATGTTTAATTTTCAATATTATGATTATCTTTTAGACAGATTATCTAACTTATCATTTCGTTTGAAATATATATCGCTATATTATATAAGCAAATTAAGCATATCGTCAAATGTGTAAGTACTGCGAAAATTGTGGAATGGAAGTTTCGGGATATTAGCAAATAAAGATTAGCACACAAACTCTTTATCCCATTCGGCCAACCAGACAGCACCTTAAGATCACAATGAAATCCGAGTGGTGAACCGGAATTGAAATTAGAGAGGTGAATCACGACCTAATATCGTGTACACCTACTTCCACTTCCACTTTCATTTCCAAGTAGAAGATCAACAGATGTAGGGGCATTATCTAATAAATTCCAAAATATTTCCACATAATTCCAAAGACGTGTTCACCTGGTTCCAATCGCCGTTCACCTCTCGGAATTAGGTATACGTCTTTTGGATTTATGTGGAATTATTTTGGAATTCATTAGAATTAGATAATGCCCCTACATCTGTTGATCTTTCTACTTGGAAATGGAAGTGGAAGTAGGTGTACACGATATTAGGTCGCGGTTCACAGCTCGATGAAATCACTCAAAAAATGAAAAAATTTGGAGCCGAGAGTTCTAAAGGTACAGAGCCCATGTTCTTTCTAATCAGACCTCCTCATTCCAAATATAAACATTTTGACACCAGAACCAACTGTCTTCCAGAGGCAGAGCAAGATCACAATTTTATTTGGCGAGACAAATTTTGCGAGCCCCCATGGTGGCGCAATTTTATAAAAAGAGAAAAAAAATTTAAACTGTCAAATTTTTTATATATTATAATTAGGGAAAGCGATGTAAGTTTTAGGTGAAACATAATGATATTTTTAAAAATTAAGAAGATGGAGTTTAGTTTAACAAAGAATGAAAAAAAAGTTTTAACAACAATTTTCAGTTTTAATATAAAAGATAGATTTTTATTTATAATATAAAAATGGAAAAATCTTCACTTTACCTAATATTTTAAGTAACAACTAAGAGTAAAGAATTAAACAAACAGAAATTTCCTACTTTTAGCCTTCCTAACTCTTTAATAACTGTATCGTAATCTAGCTTAGATGCTTAGATTGCTACATCTGCTTCAATAGATATAATTGCCAAAGATAAAAGTCTTTGCTGACCGCTGAACCAGTGTATTTCTTAAATGGTTTTTTATTAGTTTTAGTTTTAAGTGGTAGTTTTTTTTTTTTTTTTTTTATTCATTAATTAAGATGTTATATTAAATTATGAAATATAAAGCAGACAAGAAAATTACATTTTTGTCTTGAAAAACTTTGTTTTCTCTTTGTGTCCCATTCCCGGAGATATTCCTTTCAAGTTTCAACGTATTACTAGTCAATATCAATACACGAATTCATCCTACAATACTTTTGTGGGTATTGCCAATCGATTTTCATCATGAATTCGAAAAAAATGAGTATTTATTTTTTATACTTAGTTAAATATTTATAAGTACCTGGCCACCGAGGGGTAACTTTTTACTCAGTTAAAAGCTATATATTAATATTATTTTAAAGGGTCCGGTAGCGCAATCAGTTAAAATACAGCCAGCTTTTCTAATCCGATTAGGAGAACATCAACCTAGACTTCATCAGTTCGATCCCAGCAAGAAGCAAAGTGGACTTTATTTGGAAATAGCAAATAACCGGCCCCTCGGCTCAGAAACTGACAATCTCTGGTTCCACAAAACTCGCGCATGCGCAGGACAAAATTTAGTAACAAGCAACCATGAATCGTGAGAGGCAAAAACAAGATTACCCCAGGTGGTAACTAATCCACCCCACCCTCGAGTGGCAACCGGGCATTCAGATTCTGGGGACCCGGACCATCACGAAGTCAAGGAAGAAACAATGGAAGAACTGACTCATGCGAATCCATACACATACCTGGGCACCTTTAACATCCAACACACTCGTCCGGCCAGGAAAAATTACATAGCCTGGCCATGGAACTCGATAACACGTTCCGGAAAAAGATAGAGGCGTGGAAGGTCCAACCAGAAAGAAGCTTATCAGGCTTTGCGTGATCCCAAGGGTCCAAACCAACAAATAATAAAATAAATAATATTATTTTTAATTTAGACCCCCCCCTGCCCTTCAGAACCCCCATCACATGTAACTATACATTTTTTATCCGAGACAACCTACCTAGTGAATAATTATTTCAATTAATAAAAAGCCAATCAAAAACAACTTAGTCGAGGATGAGACCGTGACTGATCGAATCGCCAAACACAAACCCCCCCCCCCCCCCCTAACCCGTGAATTTCATCCAAATCGTTAGAGCCGGTTTTCGAGAAACTGTTTTGGTATATATATACGAGATTTGCTCATTTAATAATATAAGATTTATATAAATAAAGAAAAAAATTCTCTCATGGTCTGCATCTGCATGTGTTAATCAATCAAATTAGTGTCACACTCAAAAAATAAAATGAACTATATAGTTCAGTTGAACTAGGTCAATATAATGAACAAACTATAAAAGAACCAGTCCCAATAACGATTTTGCTGATCTCTATAGTATAATAGCAGGAAGCCTAAGTTGTTTTGTCACGTGACGACACTGTGAGCAATCTTTATATTTTTCTCCTAAGAATGATCTCAAAACTCCCCAAAATCAAATCAAAACCAGACGAATTATCCTAGTCGGTTTAATTTATCTAATTAAAATAGTCTATTAGGTACACAAATATATTTACAATATACCATAGATAAGCCACGCGATCACGGCTTTTTAACCGACTTCAAAAAAGGAGGAGGTTCTCAATTCGATTGAATTTTTTTTTTGTGACTATGTTTCCACATATCTCCGCCAATTGTGAACCGGTTTTTTTTTGCATTGGGTTCAGTCTAGCTTCCGATTGGTCCCGTTTTTTCATTGGTATTAGACCTTTTTTGATATGTTTGTTCAGGCATAACTCCTTTGTTTATGAACCGATTTCTATGATTCTTTTTTTATTGGAAAGAGGGTATCTTAGGGATGCGTAGCCATATTAATTTGGTCAAGTTCTGATGATATGATCAATGACGAAATAACGTAAATCTCAATTCTTATGAGCAAATAATCGAAATTATAATAAATAAAATCTTTTATGAAAAAAATCTTAAAACATTCATTTAAAACCAGCAAACGTTTCGAGAGAATTTCTATATTTATGAATTGAATTTTATTATCATTTTCTGATTCATTCGCCCGACGCTTTCTCTTACGAGATGCATGCAAGGTATTATATTAAGTCACTATTAATAACATCACAAAAAGAGAAAAATAAAAATAATTTTTATAAAAAAAAATAAAACCGACTTCAAAAAATTAAATGCAACAAATAAAATAATAAGAACTTAAAAATAAAATAAAATACACTAAAAGGTATAAAATAATTATCTTATTTAGTTACAACTAAACGACGAAATTATTAACATGAAATCACTTTTTGAAGTCGGTGCCAAACATATACATTTTATGAATCGCACTTGACGGTTCTTACTTAGTACGTTTGGCGGGTACGCTCACTTATAGGTATAGTTTGTTTGGCACCGACTTCAAAAAGTAATTTCATGTTAATATTTTGTCGTTTAGTTGTAACTAAATAAGATAATTATTTTATACCTTTTAGTATTTTATTTTATTTTAAGTTATTATTATTTTATTTGTTGCATTTAATTTTTTGAAGTCGGTTTTATTTTTTTTTTTATAAAGAATTATTTTTAATGGTCTTAGGTCAATATTTTTCATGAGTTAAAGTAAGCTGAAAGAAACTTGGAGGCGCGAGGCCCCTCGGACCGCGAGGACGCCCACGCCTTTTATGCCGCCTCTGCTGTCTACTACTTTAAGTTGTTGATTGTGGCTATCGGAATCTAAATAGACACTCAGATAAAAAAAAATTATTTCGAGTTTATTTTTCTACACATTTCAGACATTTTTAAATACAATGAGATTTTTTTTTGTTAAGGGAGAATGGTGTAGGTTCTAGGTCAGGGGTGTCCAAACTTTTGGCTTACGCGGGCCACATTTGATGAAAAAAATTGACTCGGACCGCGGATAAAATATTATAATTCTATTGATATTTGTTATTCAAGAAAAGAGAGTTAATAGGTAATGTAGAAATAAGAACTTTATTATTTTTTTTAACCATGATAGTAAGCTTCTAATTTTACTTTTCGTCTAAATATCTATACCTACATACTTACAGAAAGTGATATTATGTATTAGTATTTGTTTATATTTTTTTCCTGGCTAGATAATTAATATAAAATTCTAATAAAGAGACAATATTCAATTTTTCTTTCAGATCGGTATCTAATTGTTGTTCTAGAACATTCAATCAGAAAGTTTGCAAGTAGAAAATTTATTTCTAATGAAAATGGAGTCGAAAATAGAACCAAAATGATAATTATTTTTCCGGAAATTTTGAAATCTAGCTCCAGATTCAAAATTTAATATTAGCACTTTTATTTTTCGAAAACTTTACAGTAGATTTTCAGATTTCTTATTCTAGAGAAAAAAAATTATCAGGCCAAATTGTTGTGTTTTCCAGTATCTACATATGAATCTCAATGTTTTAGAGATTTTGTGACTTTATATTGGGCCACGGAGTTGGACAGCCCCTGGTTTAAATCGAATGAGATTAAAGAAAGAATGATAATTTGTTTTTTAAAAGGGTAACGGATATAATAATCGCTGTCTATCCATTATCTATATTGACGAAGGAGCAAAAGATCTAAAAGACAAGTTTTAATCCAGGAGAGAAATTATCAATTAATTGTGATTGTTCTAGAAAACCCCAATTCCTTGTACGAGAATGATAACTATAGACTTGTTGGTAGCATATAAATTTAGCTTATAATTTTGCTTTTAGTGAATTTCATTCTTGAAAAAAAGCTTCACGTATTGTACAAATGTACATTCATAGTTCGAAAAAGGGAATATTTCTCTACATATAAATCTCAATGTCTTAAGGAAGTTTATTATTTTATTTTGGGCCACACTCATTTTGCAGTGCTGTGTCGCTTCTGCCAAGGGTTGGACAGCCCTGTTCTATGTGAAACATGTTATAAGAGGTAATAAACTACAACGGATCGTTGCTAAACTTTATCAAATTCATTTGAAATATTAATATGTTTATTCCTTTATTATTAATCAGATATCACTTGCAATTTGCAGTTCATGTTGACTTTAATTCAAATATAATGATCGATTCTCATTTAACAGTCGAGGAATAACAATTATTCTACATTGGGATTTTTGACATTTCGGTTATTATTAGTAATCATTGCTGAAGACATGGAGGAATCGACTTAAAATCAAAAATAGCGATTGATTCTCATCCTATTACTTGAGGAATAATAATTCTACATTAGATTTTTGACCCTTCGATTATTATTGGTAACCATTGCTGAAGACATGGAGGAATCGACTTAAAATCAAAAATAACGATCGATTCTTATCTAATACTAGAGGAATAAACTTATTGCATTCCATCCATCCGCACGCACTAAATGAAAAAATCGCACTTTTTGGCCTCTCGACGAGAATTCAACCTAATTGAGATACTACGAATTTGTGACTTTAATTGAGTCAATGGTTTCCGTAGTCTTTACCTGAGGACCCTTTGAAGTCGCGCTTGCCGCGAGACCCATGCTTCGAATTGGATAAAGTAAAATAGAGAATTTGAAATATGAGAAATAATAAATCGAGTTAATTTAATGCTAGGGTCGTCCGACAGACTTTGCGGTGAAGCCTACCTTCCGGGCGTTTCGAGTAAAAATTAGTGAGTGAATAAAAATTAATTATTTGTTTTACTTTTCAAAAGAAAAATATATCTATTTTGTTAAAAATACACTGAGCGGCCAAAAACAGCTAATTTTTAATTTTTAATTTTTAATGTTTTACTTTTATAATATCAATTTTTTAACAAAGTTAAAACATTTATATCATTTTTAAAAGTCATTTTAAATAACTTTAAACACTTTTAATCTATATTATTAATAATATAATTACAAATCGTTAACATTGTTTCAAAATATCAAATTTTCTTAATTTAGATTAATCAATACAATTTTTTCTGAAAATTAAATTTTGTGATTTCAGTTGAGAAAAATCATTAAAAGATGATCCGCTTGGTGATTATTTGTGATAATTAAGTGTGACAATTTACACTTATATTATAACTTTTTTGAAAAAATAAACTTTAAGATACATTTTTAAACTTAAATTAAAATTTTTATATTTAAAATTGTCTTAGAAATTATATTAATGAATTTTATTTGTTCAAAGATAAATATTATAAAATTAAAATATACAAAATAAAAAAATTACGTGTTGCGTTTTTTTTCCCGCTCAGTTTATATTGCAATTGTTTAGTTTAATAAGTACATAGGTAGTAACATATTCACTACGAGCTATATTATCTTTGCAAGTTTGACCTGCAAAAAACTAAAAGTAAAAAAAAAAACGATTTCAAACGGTTTCAAAAAATTTTCTAATTCTAAACTATCATAATAAAATGATCATTGAATTAATTGTTTGTCTAATCATTGCATAATAAATATCATGTTTATTATTCAAACATATAAACATATTTTTTAACCGACTTCAAAAAAGGAGGAGGTTCTCTATTCGATTGAATTTTTTTTTTTTTTTTTTTTTTTTTTTTGTGCCTATGTTACCTCATATCTCCGCCAATTGTCAACCGATTTTGAAAATTTTTTTTGCATTGGGTCCAGTCTAGCTTCCGATTGGTCCCATTTTTTTTCGATTTTTTCATAGGTATTAGACCTTTTTTATTAGGTTTGTTTAGGTTTGTTTAGACCTAACCTCTTTGTTTATGAACCGATTTCGATGGTTCTTTTTTTATCCGAAAGGGGTGTCTTAGGGATGATTGTCATATTAATTTGGTCAAGTTCTGATGATATAATCACTATTAATAACATCACTAAAAAGAGAAAAATAAAAATTTTTAAGAAAAAAATAAAAAACCGACTTCAAAAAATTAAGTGCAACAAATATAAAAATACACTAAAAGGTATAAAATAATTATTATCTTATTTAGTTACAACTAAACGACGAAATATTAACACGAAATTACTTTTTGAAGTTGGTGCCAAACATATACCTTTTATGAATCGCACTCGACGGATCTTACTTAGTACGTTTGGCGGGTACGCTCGCTTATAGGTATAGTTTGTTTGGCACCGACTTTAAAAAGTAATTTCGTGTTAATATTTCGTCGTTTAGTTGTAACTAAATAAGATAATAATTATTTTATACCTTTTAGTGTATTTTTATATTTGTTGCACTTAATTTTGAGAGTCGGTTTTTATTTTTTCTTACAAAACTTTTTTATGTAAAATTTCTTGACATTAATTTATCATTTTTGGCCATTCTCTTTAAATAAAATTTTTCTTTTCAATTGATAATGTGATGATGATGTTGTTTTAATTAAATAATTAGAAACAATTTCCTTGTCAGAGAGATAAAGAAATGTGTGCAAGAAAGGAGATGAGGAAAAAGTAATTGATTCTAATGAAATTGCTTTGCGTTATTTTCGATTTGACATATTAATTAATTTTTTTATCATTTAGTCTTTTTATGGATTTATAATAATTTTAATGATTGATTAATATTCATTTTTAAATAAAAGTATTCACCTCATTGCGTTATAATTAATTTCTCAATGACATCCATATTGAGGGTAATTGTTATATAAAAAGTAAAAACACTATGTAATCTTATCTTAAGAAATTGTTTTAGAAGAAATATATTACTGGTTGGTTTTAAAATATTTAAATATATGCCAAGAATAGAATAGAAACAAGATTAATTATATCTTACATAAATGTATTTAACAAAGAATCATTAAATACAATTATATAATATATATTCTCAAATATTATGGTTTATTATAGAAATATAATTTAATAAAAATTCATTTTTATTTATTTTTCATGTTAAACTACTAACGGGGCCATCTAAACTACAGTGCTAAATTGGCTATAGCCCAGGGGCGCGTCAGTATTTTTGAACGGTAATTTAGCTTGCGCTCAAATCAGTTTGACGACTGGAGCTAGGAAACTAAATATTAAAGTTAAACATAAAATAAGTTACTTTTGTTTTTTGTTTTTTTGTTTTTCTATCGTAGTGGCGGCGCCAGGATTGAGCGAAGTGTCGGGCGCCCGAGTGCAAAAACCGAGGTGTGAACCGCGATTGGAATTAGGTGTACACCGTCTTTGGAATTATTTGGAATTACTTTGGAATTCATTAGATAATCTATTGTCTTCTACTTGGAAATGAAAGTGGAAGTGGAAGTAGGTTGAATTTCACGAATTTTAGGTCGTGATTCACCCCTCGGCAAGAACCTAATGTGTCGCCTCTAGATAATTTTTCATATTTTGACTAATATTTATCGTTGACGTTATAAACTCCATGTGAGTAAAAAGTAAAACATTAATAAAATGCAAATAAAATTTGAAGTGAAAAAATTTATTTTTTGGCCAGCTAACAGGTTATAATAGCGACAAAATACTCTAATAAAATAATAAACATACAAAAATATTACCTTTGAAATAAAAATAGAAATTTTATAATTAGAAATGCAAAAACAACAGTATTTAATCAGAAAATATAATCTAATAAAAAAAGTACTAAAGCATAAATCACGTTAAACGAAGAAGACATATATAAATCTGATCCTTCTACAAGAGACTATCTAATAATTAACTATAAAAATAACTTTTCTGGCTTTTCTGAGAAGCAAATTTGTAAAAATAATTTTGCTGGAAATCGAATTTTTCAAAGATTTCGGTTTCAATAAAGATGATAGCCAAATCTGACAAGCTCTTGTGTCATATTATTTCTCAAGTAATGTTTAATTTACTGAAACTTCTTTCACCTGAAGCCACATAAACAGGTAAGGTTAAAAAAATTATTATTGATACAGCAAAATTTGGAAAACAGGAAATGAGATCATTTTTGACTATATAATTTCTAATATCTCACTTGGCTGGTTTTTACCTGGAAAAATATTGATTGATTGATAGAACTATATGCGGCCGCCCCTTGTTTTGACCACCCACGTGCGGTGCACGCGCTGCACACCGTTAGGATCGGCCCAGGCGAGGTATAGCGACCGCCCAATTCAAATTGCTCTAGCCCAAACGTTCGCCAAACCTGCTAAAATGAGCAATTGATCAATAAAATATTTAAACACCCATTTGATAAAGCTATTTAAGGACCACGATGTCACAATAAGAGAGGATTTCAGATTTTGGAATTTTGTACACTGATAAAAAAATATTGTAAAAGTATTGAACTTAGATGTAGTTGTAAATTCTTTTGGCACTAAAAAATAGAAAATTAGCGCTCTTTTATTTATTTATTTGTTTTATAATGCAGACAAACATAGGATCTTGGATCACATCTAGTGTTTATACAACACTTTAGTTACAATAATTTACAAAATTGGCAAAGAGTTTATACCAATACAAAAATGCACACTTCATTTTCTCGCAAATAAATAAATAAATAAATCTTTATTACTCGACCTGCTTAGAGGCACAAGTCCTCGGTGGCTAGGTCAACAAAACATCAATACAAATTAACTACAGAAATTAATAAACATAAATACAAATCAATTAAAAGAAATTAACAATTACAAGCAAGAAATAAAAAAAAATAGAAATGTATGCTCATTTACAAATAACATGATCATAGATTTCCATCAAAAGACAAAACGTAATTTAAATAATTCCGCGCAAAAACCCGATACCAGGAGCAAACGACGCATTAGCCATCCCATATTTGCCATAAGTTGTTAAAGAAACCTGGTCAAAACTTAAAGGATGGTATGACCTCTCTCTACTCAGTAATCTCTACTTGTGAGACTAAATAAAATTTTGATGAAAAAATGAAAGGTGATAAACAAAAATAGAAAAATTTTTTATTGAATACGTAAACATTACAAGAAATCAACTTGCCTTGGTCTTCGACTTGCTAATTCTTTGATAAATTCCTGAATATTTAATTGATCACAAATTAAATTTCCTATAGAAATTATTACTAAAATGTTCAGTCATTCTTGACTCATAGAAGAATTTAGATTATTGTTTATTAATTTTTTAATTTTTGAAAAGGAACGTTCACATACCGCTACCGTCACAGGTGATGTTAAGAAAAATTCTTAGGGCAACAGTTACATTTGGGAAAGTTGACATTAAGTTATTTAACTTTGATAAACTGGAAAAATATCTGAAATTAATATAAAGGGTCCCTTCTGTGGTGTAAGATTTTGATTTTCATAGAAAAAAAACTATTAATTCCCAAGATATTTTTATCGATTCTAATACAAGAGTATTTAGGGGAGACGAAATAAGCTATTTGTTTTTATATAAAGGGAAAAAAATTTAAATTTCCACCCTCGAAAAGGGCCCCCCCCCTCCTCTGTAGTGTAAATTTTTGATTTTCATAGAAAAGTAAACTATTAATTCCCAAGATATTTTTATCGATTCTAATACAAGAGTATTTAGAGAGACGAAAGACGCTATTTGTTTTGATATAAAGCGAAAAAATTTAACTTTGACACCCTCGAAAAAATCTGAAATTAATACAAAGGGTCCCCCTGCTCTGGCGGTTTGACATTTTTGATTTTCATAGAAAAATTAACTATTAATTCCCAAGATATTTTTATCTATTCTACGAGCTCATATTTTCAGGAGGATCTTTAAATTTTTCAAATTATTATCCGCTTATTTTAAATATTTCTATAAAAATATTTTTTGTTTTGAAAAGTATATTGGTTCTCAAAATGAAATAAAATTGTTGCATAGTTTCAAGGGGCAATTAAAATGAATGATTTTTCCGAAAAGTGTACTGATAGAACGTTTGAAGTCCCTCCTGGTATATCTTCCAGTTCAAGCATGTCAAAGACAAGTTCAGACAGAGGTTTTCGCAGAGGAATTATTAAAAATAGTAATACAAAAAGGAATAAATAAAGTTGATTCTTACGTACATATTAAGGTTGAATATTATCGCTGCTTTAGAGCTAAGATATTGCAAGGATTACAAGTTCAGACCTCTTTAGACTTATAAAGATTAATTTCTTAATATTTATTATTCTAGGAATGGCCTTTTGACTCTAGGTAAGAAAATATTAAATCAAAATAAATACCAGATTTATGAATTTATATAATTGAAAAGATTTTGTTTTGCGAATCACAAAGAGAAAGAGGCTGTCCTCTGCTTGATGCCAATAAACATGGGGTTTTTTTTAGGAGGTTCGCAACTTTAAATTAAAATAAAACAAATTTTTTTTAATATCAATGAAACTGGCTTTATTGGAAAGATAATTTTATGCCATTAATGTTTTAATATGATTTCGGCCATGTGGCCGCCGCGGCTGGCGCGTAGATGGCGCAATCTGGATTTCCAATTTTCACACACTTTTCGCAGCAATTGCGGCCGTATTTCTCCAATAATTCGCCGAATGTTCTGTTCCAAGTGTTCAATCGTCTCTGGTTTATTGGCGTAGACAAGTGACTTGACATATGCCCAAAGCCGATAAACCAGATACGATTGACCACACAAAATTTGGCGAATTGTTGGCGAAACACGGCCGCAATTGCTACGAAAAGTGTGTGAAAATTCGAAATCCATCCAGATTGCGCCATCTTCGCGCCAACCCCCGAAATCATATTCAAACGCATTAATGGCATAAAATTATCTTTCCAATAATGCCAATTTCATTGATATTATAGATATTTTTCTTTGTTTTATTTTTAATTTAGAAGTTGTGAACCTCTAAAAAAACAACCTATTTGAAAACATGATAACAATTATTTTATTAGATAGACAAGGTTTTTGTGGTATTTCACTTTTAAATAAATATATTAATTAATGAATGTTTCCCTACGAATCAACACCATATTCCCTTAGTTTAGTTATTATTATTATTATTATTATTTTATAAATTGTTGATAATTGTATTTAATTAAGATTTAGACTTAATTTGAAATATGAATTTGATTTATAAGAAAATTGATTTTTATTATTATGGTCCTCTTTTTATACTCATTTAAACTTGATTTGACTAAACCAAATCCTATAGTAAATTGTTGAAACGTGCAATGAATGTTTACAATCTATTTAAATACTATATATATTAAAAAAGTTATTTAAATGTGTTAAAGAAGGTTGAAATTATTACATAAGTCTTCACGGTTAGCGTTCATTATCTTAGCGATTACAGAATTAATGTGGCTAGCATATGGCATGGGAAATATCCTTCTTTAAATGGAAGTAGATTTAAATAATCTGGCCAAGAGAATTTTGCAGGTTTTTATTTTGGAAATTATCTGAAAAACAATCATTGTATTTTTCAGCGTCAGTTCTTCTATAAGAAATTACTAATGAACGAATGAGAGTTTAAGAAGTTATTTGAAGCCAACTCTCTTTCCACTTCTGATATCACAAATATTTATAAAGTTTATAAAAAATAAATTTGTCACTATGTAACTCTTTAGTTGTTTATTATTATTCATCATTAAAGAGTAAACACTCTAAAAACTGGTTTAACACAACCGTTCGTCTCCACTTGACTATTTTCCATGATAAATGTTTTACTTTTCTAAAAGTTTCACATATAAATAAATATATATATATATTACGGGTGGTCCTTATATTGTGTATTTTAATATCCCCCAAGTTTCAAGTCTCTATCTCAATTATAATCTGTCCCAGCAATATAAGTTTCCCATCTAAATAACATGCTGTTTTTGGCATTTAACGATCAATTTTTTATTCCGGCCAAAGTAATAGTTCAAAAAATTTGAAACTCTGTAAACTTTATCCTTATAATAGTAGCTATCCCTCTGAATTTTTCAGATTTCTATGGCTATTATAATTTTTGGAGTAGTAACACTAAGATATAGCAGTATTTTATCTAGCTGCTTAACTCCAAAATTATAATAGCTACAAATCTGTGATAATTCTAATGGATAGCTACTATTATAAGAATAATGTCTACAGAGTTTCAAATTTTTGAACCATAACTTTGGCCGAGAATAAAAATTTATTTCAATGCCAAAAACCCCATGTTATTTAGATGAGAGCTTCCCATCGCTGAGGGTTATAGTTGAGATAAAAGAACTTGAGACTTGAGAGATATATTTTTTTAATTTATTTCGAGCCATATGAGCCATGTCAGCGTAAAAATTTGAAAATACCCAAAATAAGGACCACCCTAATCCACTGTATTTCTTTATCTGTGGAAGATATTCCCAATCTAGGTCTTGTCCTTCCCCCAATCAAATAATCTCTCTCAAAGAAAGTCTAAATTCAAAACGTTTTGGATATATTTCATATGTACCTATATATGTAATGGCTAGTACAATCAACTAACAATTGTGAGGCTTGAAATCGATTCCCGCTCAGATCACAAAATTCAAAGCATCTCATCAAATATCACAAAAGGAAGAAAATTAAATCTTAAAACAATTTTCCCAAGATATTTATCTATCGAGAGTATTATATCTATTATAGAATACAATATTGAAATGGAACAACAAAGAATATTTCAAAATAAATTGATCAAATACTATGGAGTTACGAATTATGCATGATTGAGCGACGTTTTCAAAAAGAAGAAAGATTTTGGGAAATCCATCGATTTAACTTACATTGAACTAATAGATAAACTGTGTGCAAAATTGTACATTTACAATATGTTTGCAATACAAATAGTTAGGAAATTTTCAAGAAAATCACACCTCATCACTCAATGACATCTACACGGGCACTTGAGATGTAGCTTCTCCTGTTAACATTACTAAGTCAGTGACGTAAACCCATAAGATTTTCCCCTACCAAAATCGATCAACGCGCGTAAATAAGTTTTCCCTTTAAAATACTATATTATATTGGTAAAATCACATTAACTCATTGCAAAATAAAATAAGCTGACACGTTCTGGTGCTGGCCATCCACTTGACTTTACCATACAACCTTGCCCCTCACTTATATTTAATATTTAATAAAATTATTTATAATCATGTAGGGGGGGGTTAGTTTTTGCATTTTTAGACCTCGGTGGCACAGTGATTATGTATACAAAATTTGGTTGGGTTTGGTACAAGGGCCAATATTATCCTTTTCTGACCCCTCGCCCATTTTGGGCGGTTTGTTTTTGCATTTTTAGACTTCTGGGGGACCACTTATTATGTATACAAAATTTGGTTGAGTTTGCTCAAATGGCCTAGATTTTTAATTTTTAACCCCCTCATCCACCCCCCTTAATTTTTGGTCGATATGCACCAAAATCTTATCAGCTCTTAATCTCAATGGACCAAAACTACGTGTGAAATTTGGTTTTGATATTCCCATTAGTTTTTTGAGCTAGGTCGTCCACAAAATTTTGATAACGCACATACTAACAGACAGAATAACAAACAGACTTACAGACAGACTAACAGACATTTTGACAAAACAATTATTATCTCGAAAAATATAATTTTTTCGATATTCACTTTTTATGGCTTTTTTGTAGACCGAAATGCCATGGTTTCGCCTAATTTTTTTAATCAAAATAGTTTCAGCCGTTTTTGAGATATTTCGAAAAAAAGAAGCAAAAAAGACACTTTTTTATTGCACGATTACAATACTTGACCATACCCTGTATAGTAAAGTAAAAATAAATTGTAACTTTGCTTTTTTCTTGTATTAATTAGATACGTATTAGTAAAAAAAATATGTTGTAAGATTACAATTCTAAAAAGTTTTGAGGCCGGACTTCCCATTTTTTTATAGGAAAATTAGATAAGAAATTCTTAACAGGGTATACAGTAAATTTCGCAATGCAAATAAGTGACAAATAGCACTCGATAATATCTTGATAATTGCTATGTAAATATTTCATTCTAATAGATAACAGATTTTCATTTTACAAAAGATATTCATCTTAATCCGTATATTTCTGAATTTCATGTGTGGTTTGTATTGCCATACGCTAAATAAATAAGTATATGGATTTCTGAAATAGATCGACTTCCGTAATGCGTTATTATCAGCCAATTGATAATGAAACCTATTATAGAAACAACAAATTTACTGTTACACACAGGTTATACAACAGAACATCAAGAAAATATTATATTATATTATTAATAGAAGACAAGCTAAAAAATTATTTTTTAATTAAGTTCCCATATTATTTATACATACGTCAGGTATTGAGTGTGGTGGTGCCTGTAATTTTCAGCTATAATACTCTGTCTGTAATCCCACCTTTGGCTGAGGCAGGAGGCAAGAGTGGCTGAGGCTGAAATAGTTCGAGATCGTGGCGCCTGCAAGACTTGGCCTGGGCGGTGAATGAGTGAAGTTTCTGTCTGTGAGCGTGGTGGCTGGCCCCGGGCAAAGCAATGCACACTGCCGGTGCTGGGCCGGGCGTTTGTCCGGCGGTGTTTGCCACCGTCGTCTGGCGGTGACAGGCGTGAAATGATCGAGCCTACGTGGTCGAAATCTAATGGAAGGCCCATGTTTGGTGTAGTACTTTTGTCTAATGTCTGTGTGTGCATTGGCCGTAGAAGTTGGTGGGCAGCGGGGCGCCTGCCCTGCCTCCACCATTTCCCAGTGGGGCAATGGGAGGGGCATCTAATGAATTTGAAATGAACAAGGCTGGGCGCGGTGGCGCATGAACTGCTCAGGTGGCAGCTGTGGGAGGTCTACCTACTGGTCCATTGGCATGGCTTCTCTGCTCAGCCTCCTCTCTGCTCCTCCTCTGCCTGCGTGTCTTTGGTCATGCCACTGGGCACGGTGGCG